>VZTB01018223.1:711537-786151 GCA_013397245.1 Thryothorus ludovicianus
GGTCCTCAGTACTAAAAAAGATAAGGAGCCGCTGGAGAGGGTCCAGCAGAGGGCCACGAAAGTGATCAGGGTTCTGGGGCATCTCTTCCGAGGAGAGACTGTGGGAGCTGGTCCTGTTTAGTCTATAGAGAAGAAGAGTGAGAGGAGATCTCATTAATACATGTAAATATCTCAAAGGTGGATGCCAAGAGGACGGTGCCAGACTCTTTTCAGTGGTAGCCGGGAACAAGGCAATGACCATAAACACCTCAACATGAAGAATTTCTTTCCACTGAGCCTGGCATAGCACTGGCACAGCTGCCCTTGGGGTGTCCCTCTCTGGAGACATTCCAAGCCCACCTGGACGTGTTCCTGTCACCTGCTCTAGATGACCCTGCCTTGGACCTCCAGAAGTCCCTTCCAGCCCTAATGATGCTGTGTCTGTGCTTCTGCTTCTGAGCAGAGGCCCTTGGTCTTTATCTAGTCACAGCACCTCTGCTCGCTGGTGTCAGTCTTCAATGAGGAGTGCAGTAGCTTTTAGGATAAAGCTTCTGTGTTCTTTCTTTTTCCTTATCTAGGTTTGTGTCTGTCAAGCCATCTTGAAATGTGCTGACATAGTTATCTTTTACCATGTGGAGAACACCTTACTGTGCAGTGGAGTATAGAGTGTCACAGATGGTAGTTTGTAGTAGGATTACAGAAAGACAAATAAACAGGAAATAGTAATGCAGGAAAAAAACAAACACCACACCCCACCCCCAAAACCAGTACCCCCCCAAAAACCAACGAACACCACACCAACTTACTTTACTAGAAGAATAAATTAACGAAGAACTTGGGAAAAGGTTTCCTGACAGTATTACTGAATTAAATTAATTACTTTTGGAGCATGATGTAAGTGCAAGTCGATGGAATTGGCAGTAGTTGCAGATGTGGAGTCCCTTGTGATGTTCTCTGGTATTGTGGGTGCACTCTGCAGCAGAATGGAAGACTTCTCCTGAGTACCCAGGATATATTTTCCACTGAGAACTGAATGTCAGATATGGCAGCAGGAAAAACAAGGAGTGCTGTTATGTCTTTTGTAGCTGACACATGTGGACATACAGGCACCATAGATTTTGTGCATCAGCTGTAGTAAAGCCTCACAGGAATAAAATCCTGGAGCCTGTGGAAGTCACGAGCCAGTTGTGTGCTGATTTCCTAGAAAGTAGGAAATAAAGCTTGTTAGCTGGAAAGCCACATTTTTAGCATGTGTTTATACATACTTAAACCACAGTCTGCTTTTGTTGCAGGCTCACATTGCAGCTCTTGACATCTAACACTGACATTCATATATATGCTGATTGAATGCATAACAGTAATATTTGGAACTTATATTTATAAACAAGATTGCCTTTAATGTAAAAGACCATATTGATAGCAGTGTTCTAAACTGCTGTTACATCAATTTAGTGGGCTGGTACACATTGCCCTGATGCAGATAGGGCCCTACACTGCTCTAGAAATGCCTGGCAGGGATTGATACTCTTTTAACATGATTTCTGCTGCTGGATATCCATATAATCCATATACATAGATGGAAGGGCACACAAACAGCAGTTTTGATCCCCTTACAGGCCATTCATTCAAGAGTGGGACACAATGGTCTGTGAGGGTCCCTCCAGCTCAGAAGGGACTGATTCTGTGTATAATAATAACAATTCTGTCGGATTTATTCACCAGGCAGATTTTTGTTTCAGCATGCTGCTGAAGTTTCCTGTTTTGAGGTGCTTGGTTGCTCAAAATTCATGGTCATAGAGATTGTTTGTCCAATGAAAACAATAATGGCATTAAAGAACTTTACCATACCTCAGCTTGTGTGTAAGAATTCTGGAGACCAGGAAGAGCTGTACAACAAGGTATTTGGAAATAGCCTCTAGTGAAGAGCTCAGTGCCTGGGATTTCCCAGAGCAGTGTCCCAGAGCTGCTCAGAGTTTGTTGCATGTACCTGCTAATGTTTGTTTCTGAGTCCCTTCCTTCTCTCAAAGTGTTGCTTCCAATCCAGTGTGGACGTGTTTTCCAGAGGCTCCTTAAACCCCAGGGCTTCTGGTGTGCCTGAATTTGTGAGATATCTTGCATTTTCTGTTTTCTGAGAGAAAGTGCCCTGTCTGAAGTGAGAATATTTTCATATAAGGATAACTAAAGTTACAGCTCTAGCAATAATCAGTGATGGCTTCCCTGAGCGGGCAAAGAAGAAAATTGCCCCTAACGTGCTGTACTATAACAGTGGTGTTGACATAAGTCAGTACTTAACATTACTCACATGCAGTGCTTGGTAGCAAACAGAAACAGCAAGTGTGGCTGACAACACCAGGCAGAGTTAGATCCTTGTTAATCAGCCCACATTCCTATCTCTCTATTAGCTCCTGCAAGGAAGAATTTTTGATAAATGAGAACTTGTTTATATGACTATTATGTCTTGATCAAAATGTGGGGTAGTAAAACTCCTTGAAAACACTGGATTCTTCTTCTGGTGTTTTGAGCTGTGATTTCTGTAGCAGTCTCTGTGGTCCAGGCAAAGGCAGGAGGCTGTCACAGATTGCGTGGCAAGCTGGTTTTAGCATGTGGCCCCTTTGAAAGGTTCTGGGTAGTTCTCTGGAGGAAAAATGAATGTAATGTCAGTGGACTTGATCATCTCATATGGGCATATTCCTGCTCCCTCCTAGTGATCAGATTTTCATGTGTCCTCAAATATGTCTATGAAAATGGCAAAAAAAGATTATTTAATGAAAGCAAACTAATAACCAGCACAGCTCCACTGTTGTGCAGGGACTCATCCTGATAATGTGAAGTGTAAGTACAATTTGAGCCCCAAGTTTGCATATCCATGCTGGGCAGCAGAGCCTCACTCTGCTTAACAAGCTGTGAGAGACTTCTAGAGCCATGTCATGTCTCTTCTGGTAGTTAATTTTGGAGAAACTCGAGGCTTTGTACTTAGGGTTCTGTGTAATTGTGAAGCATAAATTCAGTGTGAAAGTTCAGTGAGAGATATTTATGAAAAGAGTTCTTTTTTTCAATTGCTCTCTTCCAGGGTTTTGAAGATGATCTTTGGCTTCAGAAAGAGATGGGGTGCCTAGGAATGGCAGGTAGGCAACTGTTTCCTCCCTCTTTTCAGCATTGTGGGAATCCCAGGACTCACGGGGCATGGGTGTGACAGTGAGCAGGGGCCTGGAACTGCACCCTGGTGGCCTGCTGACATCAGTGGGAGTCTCAGTCTTGAGCTACAGGGGAGCATTTGCACAGAAATTAGGAACAAGGGTGCTTCAGGTTCCCTAAATGGCTCATCTAGAATGAAGCCCTTGTGAGAAGGCCTTAATTCATACCCTGCTCTTAATCATTTTCAGGGGGAGCCCTTTTTCAGTATTAAACATAATGGTGTTCTGATGTCCAGAATTCCGAGATTTGGGAAAAAAACAAATTACTTAAAGCCAATCAAGATGTTGTTCATTTTCAGAAGCCAGCTTAACCCCTGTGCACTTACCAGCAGTGTTGTAATATCTATTCTTGAAGCTATTTTTTATAGACCTCTGGAACTGCAATGGCTAATACAGTTTGTCCTGGACCTAAGACTGATTGTTAAGGACTGTTAGATGAAGTGGGTTAAAGACTGATAGGTATGGTGGGTCTAGAGGTACTGCTGGGTTCCTGGTGCTCTTCACAGCAGATTCAAGTATTCTTGTCAGTGATCTCAGGTGCAGTGAGCATCTCCAGTGGTAGTTGGCTAATCTGATTGAAACAAGGTACCCCAAAACTTACAGAAGTCACTTCAGGCTTGGAGTAGCTGCATCTGAGGGAGGGCTGACTGCCACAGGCTACTTGTGTAAATTTGAGAAAAATCACTCTGTTTCTCTGAGTTTCTGGTCTTTAATTTCTATATATGTATTATAAATAGTGTTCTACTTCACCTGAGTGTGGTGGAAATGAGTATCTCCTGAAAGGTTAGGACATCCTCATATAGCACATTAACAGGGCAACACAATGTATTAAATAAACCTCTCCATCAGTACAGTTCCCCAAGAGATGATTTCATGACATGCATTTGCCAAGAAATTACATGCTTTGAAGCAGTCATCAAGTGAGATACCTCTAATTTCTTTGCCCTGTGCCATGGCTAATTCACAAATGAGTTTATTAATTTAAATATGAAAGCAAGTAATTCAGATTTGCTGAGCTTGTTTTTTTCCAGTATTTATTCAATGTCATCTTTGCTGTGTGCATCCTGCTTTGTGATGGGTTGCAAATTATTCATGTATACCATCCACTGAGACAGGAAATTAGTGTGGTTTTATACTTAAGAAAAAACAATCTGGCTTTAAAAAGAAAGTTGAGGATTTTGTCTTGCAGTATCATTTTGTTAGTGGTTAAAATAGTGTGGCCAGCAGGATGAGGGGAGTGGCATCCCTTTGAACTGGGGAAGCTTCACCTCAAATCTTTTCTTCAGTTGGCCCTTCACAAGGAAGACATTGAGATGCTGGAGTGTGAAGGCAACAAAGCTGGTGAAGGGTCTGGAGAATGAGTCTTGTGGGGTTGATTAATCTGGAGAGGAGCCTCAGAGGGGGTTTTAGCACTTTCTATACTACCTGAAAGGAGCTTGTAGTGAAGTGGGGGTCAGCCTCTTCTCTCAGGTAACCGGTGACAGGATGAGACAAAATGGCCTCAGGTTGTGCCAGAGGAGATTTAGTTTGGATATTAGGAAAAAGGTCTTCATGGGAGGGTTACTAAGCCTTGGAAAAGGCTGCCCAGGGAAATGGTTGAGTTGCCATGCCATCCTCAGAGGTATTTAAAAGATTTGCATTTTGAGACATGGTTTAGTAGTGAACTTCACAATGCTAGGTTTACAATTGGGCTTAATCTTAAGGGTCATTTCCAAACTCAGTTATTGTGATTCTGTGAAATTCTGGCATTTTGTTAGTAGGTAAATATGTATGTTAAATGAGTTCTACAAGCCCTGAATTATATGCTTGATTTTATAACTGCAAACTGTCCCATTCTACTAAACATCAATTTTTAACATATTTGAAACTTAAGGTTTTAGAGATCTGCCTAATCAGAGTACCAGATTCTTTAGTTTTTACTGAAGAAGTTCTTGATGAAAGCAGAGTGATGGGAACTTCTCCATAAAACCTTTGTCATTGAGACTGGCAGTGTGCTCGAGTGTGAAATGGTTTGTGACAGCACACTGATCTCAGTGTTTCTGTTGGAAGCTTTTTTGAATTGTTTCTGCATAAGATGAGAAAAGACAACCCCAGAATATTTCTGTGACTGGGGAACATAGTGGATTTCTGAGAGTTATATTTGAGTCTGCTCTGATTTATTCAAAACAGACCTGGAAAGTAGATTTGTTTTTTCTTGTTGATGCCCATAGTTTCTTTGACATTGTAACAAGAAAAGCTAATGGCAACATTCAAAACTGAATACCGTAAATTGCTACCTTTGCCTGTTCATTGTTGTGTGTAATTGAAAGGACTTCAAATTGGATCTTGTATCCTGGATGGTTTTCAAGACAGGGAGTAATTTAGAACAACAAGAACAACAAAAATATAGCAAGCGAGTATATTTAACTCCTTTCTACCCCACTGAAATAAAGCAAGAGTGTTCAAGCTTTGCTGATAAATTTGTGGTGGGTAAGCAAGTAAGACTCTGGGATCTGTATAGAAATATTCAGCCCTTGAGAGCCATAAATTAAAATTTATATCTTAGTTAAATTGCTTTTTTTCCTCTCATTTTTAATCCTGAACTTGAAATTTCACAAACTTGTCAGTGTTTTTGCTTTCCTACTGTAATTTGGCATTCTACTGCTTAGAATGGGCTCTAAAGGGAACCTTAAGGGCATACTGGAGTTTTTGATGTAAACCTATTGTAAGACTATTTAAATTTTCTTTTATCCTGTTTAATTGCTGTAGCCAAGAGTAATCTTCACCTTAACTTCTCTTGTGATGTTGTGTGTGCTGTTCTAATGGTGGACTGTTGATGCCACTGGCTCGTTCAGGTCTCAGCCCCTTGAGTCCGGTGGTCAAGGCTTGTGCTGTGCCAGCTCCATGTCCTTACACAGAACTAATTTCAAAGCAAAGCACAGTGTGACCATGATCAGGGGACAATTTCTTTTCTTAGAATGCCCATCCTTCTACCCCCAGTCTGTATGAGCATAGACCCACTGCCACCACACTCTTTCCACAGCAGGTGCTTTCTGTACCAGGTTGGATCCTCAGGGATTGCACTCCTTGAGCAGCAAGTGAATGCAGTGAGGGCTGGCAGGGGGGAGCTCTCCTTCCTAAGCATATTGCCTGTGCCTTGAGTGTGGCAGCTGGAAGCCCAAAAGAGCAATATGTCACCAACCAAGGCAATAGTGCACAAAGCTGGAGTGACAAGTAACTAACTAGGGAGAACAGCAAAGAAAATTGAGCATTAAGTAGCAGAGACTGCTCTGATCAACTGTGCATTTGTCATTTCATGTGGTGTTGGAATACTCGTGTTGGGAACTGAGTAAATGCTACAGGAACGTGAGAGGTAAAATGTTACACCAATATTCCAGCTGTTGCAGCTGTATTAATATTTATTTTTGTGTTTTCATTTTGAAATTCAATACAAAGTCTACCTACCAGCGCTTGGTAATTAGCTCGGAATATACAGTTAAAGACAGAATTCTGTGATATCTATTTATAATGGGTTCATGTAGAATTAAATAATGGGAAAACATTTTACTAATGAGCTAACTAAAAGTAAGATGAAGTATTTAACAGCTTGATAATACTTTGTAAAAGTAGGGAATTTTTAATAAAAACAAAGAAATTTTTTTCTTATAGATTGTGATATTGTCTCAAAATTTCAAAAGAAAGTGAAATTACTGTCTTTCTTTGACAGAGTGTTTGATTTGGCACCTTTGGAGATGTTTACAGGAAAGCCCTAGATGAAGCCCCATGCTCTGGTAGTTTGCTTGCTGGGAAATGTTTTGGCCTGAGGCGCTGTAGTCCGGGAATGCCTGGTGGCAGCCTGGCAAGTCTGGCTGAGAGGGGGCAGCTTGGGCTGTGTGGAAAGCTGAAAATGTTCCCCTGCACTGCAGAGAGCTTCTTTCAAAAAGGAGTGGGAATCATTGCCATTTAGAAACCAGTGAAAATGTGACCATGCAGCCTGATAATGGCTTTTCTGAAAACAGCCGAAAAGATGGCAAAAATTGAAGCTGTATGAAGAAAAGAGTGGAAGGAACAAGGAGACCTCAGAGTCACTGACAGAACTGGGATGCATCTCTGAAGGGACACTGTTGATAGCACCATGGAAACAAATTGCACTTCTGAGCAGCGTCCAAAAGAAAGCTTTCAGTGAAAGGTTTCAGCAGTCAAGTGTTAGTATTTTCCAAGGTCAGATGAATCTATTTGTTAAAAGAAACCCCAATTTTGAAACAGAAATATAGAATATATGTGAAAACAAAAGATTGTATTATGCCTGTACCATTCTTTCTCAGATATTTAGAGTCCGGCTTTTCAAGCAGCCAGCAGACATCTACAATCCTACATCTACAATCCTACATCTACAATAGGAACTTATCTGAAAAGAGACAGCAGGTGAATTGATAAATACAATTATGTTGGCTGATGTTGAGTATGCAGCAAATTATGTGGAAAAGCAGTTAGATTAGCTGTTCCAAGTGACAGTTAAATATGTGTGGATTAGAAAAAAGTTATTTTATTTAACTGACAGTCAATACTAGAAGCAAGAATGCTGCAGAAAAGGGCAGCTTTACTGGCAGCAGATCCAGGGTATTATAGAGCAGCCTATATTGTTAAAAATTAATAGGAAGGATGAGAAAAGTTCTGGAAAGAGGCAGTGGTGCTAGTTGTTGTATGGGCATGCATCATATTGGTTGAATCTGTTTAAGAAAAATGTTCCACTGAGTACTGGGAAGAGACAAGTGGATTTTCAGAAACATCCTTGTCATCATCATCAGTGTTGAAGCTGCGTAATGTAATGTCCAACTACTTCAACTATTGATGATGGAGCAGCCAAATAACATGCCTGGAGACTTCTGCTGGGAGTTGGGCACATTATCTTGGGATTGTAAGTGATGACAAAGCACAGCTTGAAAACAGACTCATCTGTGTGATTATTTATCCCGACTCAGGGAACATGATGAGTTAAATTGTTTACTGTGGACTTGATACTCTTTAGAGGAGGAGTATCAGGCTTTTCTGTCCCATTTAAAGTGCAGTTGGGTGTTCTCATGGAGATGTACTACATAGGACACAAGATCAAAAGATAACTCTATGAAGCAATTACACACTTCTTGTTGGCTGACCACCGTCATCTGAAATTCAGAAGGAAATGATCTGCTAAACAGGAAGCACTTTAAAGGTAGTAGTTGCTCAACAGAGTTCATACATTTTGTCATTCTGACTTCTGACTCTTACAAAGCCCTACAAACAAGCTCATTCAGAATTTCTTTTTACTGCAAAGGAAAGTGCATTTCCTGTAGTCAGGCAAGAAAACAAAGAGTGGCGCCCCACCTTCATAGGAATAGGACAACAATTTGCATTAATGTATCAGAGACACAGCATAAATAAAATTAATCATTTTCAGTGTATGAATATATTTGTACAAAACTGCAAAGAGGCTTGATTAAGTAGGCAGAAACAGGTTTAGAGCCATTGGAGGTGAGATACAGTATATTTGGATCTGCTGGGGAGTGCATAGCTAGGTAAGCTCAGATTGGTATTTAGCAGGTTTGTACTGCACTGAAAATTCAGCACTGATTTCATTCTGAGTAATTTAGACCATTGCTTAGTCTTGAAATAGAAATAAGCCATGCATGACTGTCTTGAAAAAATTCCAACCCCGAAGATATGCAGATATTTGGTGTAATTATCCATGTTCCTGTTCTCACTGAGTTTGCCATGCTGATTTTACAGTCCCTAAATTAGTCCGAGTCTGTCACATTGTTTAACAGTGGCTTAAATATTAAAGTAAAACTTAGAGAAGTGAATTAAAACTGGTTATAAAATACAGACCCTAGCTTTCCCTGGCCCATATACTCACAATTTTGTCAAGTATAAACTGCTGCCTTCAAATAATCATAGGAAGACAGGGAGGCTCCCCAGGTGCGTATCCCTCTGGGTTTTGTAAGCAACAGGATTGCATCTCCTTCATTATGTTAAAAGAATTATTTTCAGTGATTCGTGTGCATTAATGCTTTAAAGCTCCTTTTAAGGGTCCAGTTCTGAATGCTCTGTTCATGCTTTTCTATTTGCAACTAATTGTATTTCCCTGTATTGTTCTTCTTACAATGCAGTGGCTTCTCAAAAAACCTGCTACTCCTCATATTAATGAGATTTTAATGTCTTCAACTTTTCATATTTTATTGATATGTAATAGAGTTTTTCATGGAAAAGTCATTTCACAAAATTACTTGCCTTTTTAATGGGAGGTTTTTTTCATATTAATGTATATTGCTGAAAATTGATTTAAAAATAAGTAATAAATGAGAATAATATTAAGTAAAAAATGAATAAAGTAACTACTTTGAACATAGACAACTAGCTATAATTTTGAATTTTCATAACATTTTTCTCTTAATTCAGCAGCTTTACCTTTTGGCAATTTAACATATTAAATTATTTATTTTCAGTGTAAGCTTCTTCTATTAATGTCATAGGTGCTTTTACTTTCATACATCAAAGTGATATGATTTCAAAACTATGCCTGTTACTTTGTGTAATATCACTGACTAATCTTTCATAAAAATTTAAGAATATAAGCTGGCATTTTTATTGCTTATTACTAAATTTATGAGCATTTGATTTGATGGCCTTCCAACTGAAATGTAACTGAGAAGTATTTCAGTTTTGAATATGTATTGGCAAGGTCAATGCTTAATTGGAAGACTATTTCTGAAGCAGAACACCTTTAGCACTGATGCCCCTCACATTGTGGATTCTTTGAATTCTTTATGCTTTGCTGAAAGTTTCTTTGTGTTGAAAATATTCACAGTTGACTTATGGCTTAAACCTTTTAATTCATGCATGAAATGCTTTAGATTTAAATGGCAAGAAGTTTTCTGTGGGGTTATATGGGAGTTCCTTAGGGAGGAAACCATTTGGTTCTGACTCCTGCTGGCTTTTGTAGGACAAATCCCATCTCTGTTTCCTGGCTGTCCTCAGTCTCTGTTGCCTGTCATGACTTTGAGTGCCTTGAGAGAGAGTATCTGGTGCTTTGAGCCCCCTCCCTGGCTGAACTCTGCACCAAGTGGCTGCTGTGCAGGACCCAGCCATAGCTCTAATGTTGAATGTTGTCTTGGTTTTCAGCAGTGCCCTTCCCTGTGGTCATTGAGGCAAGCAAAGCCCCTCAGCAGCTCTTGAGCTCTGCAGCCTCGGGCAGCCAGTGGAGCCATTCTCTGTTTGCCTTGATACCCTCATGGACTAAGAAGGTGTTGTACAAACGAGAGTCTGACATCAGCCTCCTTCTGGTCAGTAAAAGATGGTTTGCCACTTTCAGTATTTGTAAGGATTGTAGCAATTCTAGAAAAAATGAATGTTGGGAATTTGCTATGCAGTTAGTACATTTCTAGTTCTGTCTCAGATGGCTGTGTTCATTTGACATGACTTCAACAACTCCTTCTAGTTTTGGGACTTCCAAAGAATTACTGTGACAGGTACAGCTATGTGATTTTTGTGTAAATTCTGATAAACACTTAGTAATGAAAAGAATCTATATAGTCTGATGAACTTTGTTCATAGTGTGAATTGTGATAGTCAAAAGATGAATATATCAATTAAGAGTCTAATAATTACTTGTGGGAATAGTAGTTTTTACACATTTGGACTAGAAAAAAATTTAACTGTTGAGTTAATAAAACTCATAAATTTGAAGGCAACTGGTGCCTCTAAAATTTTTTATAATTTCTTTATTTATATAATTTAACTTGCTGCTGAAGTTTGGGAGTTATGTATTCATACACTATGTAGATTTTTCCCCTTCCTCCATAGCCTGAAGATATGTCCAATATGTCAGTGTCTTCTGAATTTGGAATAACCCTTCAGAAATGTGGTATGGTAAGTTTTCTTCCATTTTTCTTGTTAATTTGGTGGGAAGTTTGTACCCAAATGACCTTTAAAAAGTGGGAACCTAATTGTGCCCATGCTGTTTTTGGGAGTATGTGCTTTTTGATGTTATGATGGTCCCATTCTCTGAGAGGCACCATTTTGCAATGTTGATTCAAAACAGGAATTGGTGAAATCTCTCAGGCTTCAGGGCATTTTGGATTGTGGTTGAAGTAAATATCTCACTGTGAATGTCTAAAACAGCAAATGGGCAAATCCCAATGAACTCCAGAGTCATCAGCCAAGAGGCTGGGTAGAGGCTGAGACAAAATTTATAAGATGAGCTAAACCTCCTGAGATATTCCCCTGGCTCACCCTTGAGTGCCCTATCTGGATCAAGTGTGGATTTCTTCTGAAGGATGAACTCTGTGTTACCATTGTGTGTTTGAGTGTCCTAACACACAACCACAGAAATGCCATTGTGTCATAGTCTGCATATGCAGTGGGACTCACCTACAGCACAGTATTAAATGAGAAAAGGTTTCATTTGACTTGTGCAAATGCTTATGAGGAACAAAGACCTTCCTATTGTAAGAAATTTTTTTACTTCCCATTTTATTTTTACTAGACTGTTATTTTTCCTCTTTTTTTTCCCTTTTTTATTTTCCCTTTCTTTGCACTGGATGAAGCAGGTATGAATTTTTGTAATTACAGTCGGTTCATCTTAGCTATCTCCTGGAGAGAAAGAGCACATCCAGCTTTAGGACCAATCTGATTCAGCCACTGAAATGGTGCCTATGAGGGTAGAGGATTCAGTAACTAGTACAGAAGAGGTGACATTGTGACCTTCACCAGATCAGCTGTGTAGAGAAGAATGAATATGCATCACATCTCATGGTGCTAATTACCTCTAATGTTGTTATTGAAATGGCAGCATATCATGATTAATGAGGCTGAACAGTGAGCATTTCAGACATAGGAAGTAGTAACACAAAATCTTCTGCTCTTCTATCTGTGGATTCCTGATTTTATACCAGAGCCTCTCAGAAACAGACTTTGAAGCAGTCCCATGTTGTTTTTTTCTGCTGTTTACAGCACAGCCTCACACAGGCTCATTAAAAGCTGCAAAATAACTGCTGTAGGAGATGAAAGGTTACCTGTTGTGGATGCTAGCTTTATCAGAAAATACTTCTGTATTGCTACTAGTTGCAAATTACTGAAAACTGTACTATTATATGTGATGGTCTTCCACCTGCAGTTCACATTTAATTTTCCTTGGCTTACCTTGTCTTCTTCTTCAGTCCTATTTTGAGTGAATAAATGCTTTCATGCAAAGAGCCAGACTAGCCATATGGTGCTGTTTAACTGATTTAAATAGAAAAAAGTGAATTTTGCAGATTTTCCTCCTCCTGCAATGAGTCGCTCCTCAGAGCATGGAGGTGTCGTGTGTTTGCTTCTTGGAGTCAGGATTTTTCCAAGATCTTAACATAGAAATAGCCTTACTGGAACTGAGGTGTTTATATTTTATCAATGCTCCCAGTACCCACTGTCTTCCTTCTTTCCAGAAATGTGTTTCTTTAAGAGCTTCACTCCATAGAATGACATGAACTTTTCTCTAATAGTACTTCACAGTGACAATAATCCTTAGCAAAGCTGAAATAAATCTTTAAATTTAATTGCTTGTCTTATAACACTTTTACCTGTCTTGTTTCTTAATCTCCTAAGAATTCGTGCATTCGAGATTATCCATGATTCTATAATCTTTTTTTTCTCTCCCTCATTTCCTTTTTCTAGTTGTTCTAATTTATTCCTAACAAGGAAGGATCCTCCATTCCTTTCAACTTCCATGGCAATTCCTTTCTCCTCTCTTTTCTCCTGTCGTGTGTCCATGCTCTTGTCACTCTCCCAGGTACTTGAAGTGAGATTGCATGCAGGGGGTGGTGACACACATGGGGCACTTCAGCAGCAGAGGGAAAATAGAGTAGATGCTTTTGCATCATCAGTGCCTGCCAATGGCTTTGGTTCCTGTAGATGCCTGGCAGCCTAACCATCTGCTTCAAAAGCAAGCACAAACATCTTCAGGCAAATTAGAGGAGCAAGTTAAAGAAGATAACCAGTGGTCACTGATCACAGTGGCAGCACTGTACAGAGAAGTTCTTTCTAGGAGCAGTCAAACCATACCTGTTGCTTGATTCTCATCTGCTGATTTCAGGGGGAAAAAAATTCTAAATTCTTTAAACCCCTTTGCAATTGAGCTTAAGTCTGATTGCCAGTCAAAAACAAGGAATGAAAAACGTAGATTTAATATTAATGAGTAATGTGGTTTTGAGACTTTTTTTCCTGTTTCATTTTGGTTTTGCTTTTTAAAGCAAGCATCTATCTAGTCTTTGTGATTGCACGGGAAATGTTGAAAGGCATCTTGACTGCATCATGCCAGTTCAGAAACCAGGAGAGAGAAAATCTGACCAAAATGTAACACATTTTTAACTCTCAGAAGTTGGTGTATAACTCATGATATACAAGCGTATGAAACTGTTAATGGTTTCCTCGGGTATATAACTAAGCCTATTTTTATACATTGTTTGCAGCTTCTAGTACAACAAATATTGTCACTTAAATAGAGAAATGTAGACTAAGCCATAATAATTTCATTAAGCTATTTCTTCTCCTTGATTCACATAATTCTAAAACTGTGATCTGGTTCTGTGGTGAATTAGTATGAATTGCAGAGTTCAGTGCACAGTGAGACCGTAGCTGCATGTATTGAACCCTGTGGCCACCATCAACTCTGGTGTGATTTCTGAAGTCTATCACAATTCATATGTTTAGAACTCATTTTTCACGGGGATTGCTTTATTATTTTCTATTTGCTAGTGTCCAGTTACAGTGTACACATTTCCTTAAAAGGAAGATCTAAAAAGAGAAAGGTTCGTCTTGAATAATTCTGTCAGTTAAAAGACTGTTAATTTGGTGTTATTATTTCAAAGTCATTTGATGCCATCATGAATATACTGCAGATCACCATATTATTAGAGATTTATAGGATTTAGAATCCTAGAAAGATTTATACAATTCTGGTTTAATATTAGTTACAGAGGAAGGCAATTTGGAAGGTGAGAGGTCAGTAAGCAACTCTTTGCTCAGAGTAATTCCATTTAGAGGGTATAATTGCTCAATTAGACTTAAGGGCTTAATGGAATAAATAAATAAAATCACATGAGTGCACATTGCTTGAGATTGGTGATTAGTGTAAGACCTTCACTACTAATTGGAAGCAGAGCCATGAACTCCCAAGTTCACTGGTGGCTCCATCTGCCCTCACATGGGAAGGGCAAGTCGAGACAGCTGGCGTCCTTCAGAGGATGGAGTTGCTATAAAAAAGGGAAAATGGAGACCAAAACTGCATGGAGAGAATTACTTTGCAGTGAGGCAGCTTGGAAAAGAAACATCCTTGTGGTATGAAGGTACAAATTTAAGAATTTTCCAAGCTCTGGTTATAAAGTTATGATCCAGTTTTGTGTTGTATGCAGTATCAAGGGGATATTCAGAATTTGATTATGCTTCTAGTCCTGTATGAGCTGGGTTTCCACCTTCTGGCTTTCTGCCTCTGTCTCCAAGCAACAGCTTGACATACCAAAGATTAAAATCTCACTGGGAGTGTGAGATCAAACTGAGTGTAGTTTCATTTTCAGATCACTCAGAATACCTTCAGAAAATAAGTTTACACATAGTGAAGTTTTATTTGTAATCAAGGCTATGAATTTTGCTGCTAAGATGCATATGCAGCCATCTTGCACCGTTAATACTAATATTTCTGTTTTCAGGTGAATGTTGAACATGACCCTCAAACTGCATACATTACACTTGTGATTAATAATACCAATGCATTGCTCTCATCAAACATCACAGATCTTATCCTCCTGGACAACATCACTGGTCTACATGTTCAAAAAACCAGTGGGAATAAGACCACAGATGGCATACAGATTTACAGGAAAAGTTTCTTGCAAGGTAACAAAACCTTCAGTAGAATACCCCTGATAAAATGTCAAAGTGCATCTGTTAAAATCACAGTATTTATTTATTTATTTAATTATAATAGTGTAAATTATTTGATTATCAGTTAATACAGTTGAAGAATTCTGGGAAAACTTTTAGGCTGCAGTTTCCAGTTTTTTCAGCTCACTGTTAACTGTTTTGACTCCCACATTTGAACTGCTTCCAGTCCTCCAGACAGAGAGCTGAACCTCCTGTGCTTTGTAAAAGTTGCCATTAAGAATGAGTGTTTCACAATTGTGTTTGTTCATTTGGGGTATTTTTAAAAACTTCTGCAAAAGGCATTTTAATCGTATTTTGAGCCTTCTTTAGCCAAGTGTGGCAGCTCAGCTTGCTGAGATATTGAGGTGCACTGGAATTGCAAATGGCCATGCAAATAGGGAAAATGATTCATCAGAAATGAGGCAGCTCTTCTCAGTATCTGTTCTCTCCAAACTGAACACATTATAAAGTCAAAGCAAGTAATGGAGAAATAAACCTCTTCCAGTTGTGAAGTCTGTTTGTTCCTTTTCTAATTGGTAGCAGTTCAGTCAGTGCACATGCATTAAATTTTATCTCTCTTGATTTCTTCATCTCCATTTTCCTAGTCACAAACATGTTGAAAATTAGCAGCTTGCTTTTGGAAGTCATGGTATTTCTCCAGGAGTTTCAGAAGTGTCCACTGATTCCTTTTTATCATCAAAGTATCTCTGGTTATGGTAGTTTTATGGTGAGAGATTTCCACATAGAAAAGCAAATAAGGAGGCTTGAGGGTGCTGTTTGATTGCAGTTGGATAGCCAAACTCCATTTCTGATAGCAGCAGTGTGAGCAGCAGTATTGATTGCAGGAGTGGTCTTTTTGGAAATGTCAAGGAATTGCTGGCTTTCCACAGATTTTCTGGAAACAATTATCCCTGAGAAAGAATAGGAAAATGGCTTGCATATCTGATCTAGTAAGCCAAGTTGGAGCTGCTATGTAATTTATTTATTATTACTGAATCAACTGGAGTTGTAGCTAGCTTTTCCAGACAAAGCAGTGTGAAAGTGGAAGAATATGCAGCAGACCATATTTCTGCATTTCAGTTTGAGATTTGGTCATTACTATATTAATCCTGAAATCAGCCCATACCTTACCACTAGGGCTGGACAGAAAGGCTCTGTATACACTGGCCTATGTACTAACATGCTCAATATTGGCCATAATAATTCTTCTGTACTTCAGTGCATTGTGAATCAAAATTCACCTGAAATCTGTCAGAATTCTCTTTGATTTCAACAAGGAGAGAATCAACAAGTTAGTGGTTAAAATGTAGGCAATCCATTTAATAATAGAATTAATTTTAAATTATCCCATGTGGAGTTTTGATATAAAAAAATAATGCTTTTGGGTAGGTTGGGGCATCATTTAATGCATTTTCCAGATCCTGGGTTGAATTTGCTTGAATTCTTAGAGGCAGAGTTATGAAGGATGTTGCTGAGCTCAAATGGCCATGACCTGTCTACTCTGGTTCTGTGGCTTCTGCTATGTCAGATAGGAAAAGCTCCAGTGCTGTCCCAAGCCTTCCCCAGGGATCTTTGAGAAATTTTCATGGAACAGAGAAAATCTATCCATATCCCTGTTTTGATAGGTGGAGAACACTTTGCAGTCAACTACTCTGCACTTCTGGATGCAGAAGAAATGTGGCATGGCAGGGTCTTGACACTGCCCGCCAAGCTGACTTTCAGGAGTTCATCACAGGTATTTTATTCACAATTTCATTCTGCTCTTCACAATTTTTGAAAAAAAAACAGTCTCCAAGGTGGTTCTTGCCTACCTAATCAATGAGGACATCATGTAATGAAATGAAATTCTTAGGCTCTCTGATGGTTTACCATGAATTTATAAATGCATGAGTTATTCTTCATAGCTTAAGAAGTCCTAGACCTCCTTAAGTAAAGTATTTTTGTGTTGTCTTGTAGCCTTTATTTATACTTTTCATATTTTTCTGCAATTTATTTATCTGTCCTGGAAATGAGTATCCCACATACTTACATGTGTATTCCTAAAGTCTAAGAGAGATTGAAAGTTTTGCCATATTTTTATGATAAAATAATTTCTTTTAACTGAAAAACAAATTGCAGCAAAGGAAAACCTCATTGCTCATAAGACACCTTTTAGTATAAGAGTTTTCTAGGTCTGAAAGATTTTTCAGAGAAGCTGAGAAATCTCCATCCTTGCTGATTCTTGAGAACTCTGGTGCATCAGGCTCTGAAATAATTGGTCTAATGCTGGAATTAGCCTGGCTTTGAGTAGGAGACAGGACAAGTGGCTTCTGCTGAAGTAATTATTTTCAGTTCTTGTAACCTGTAGATGTATTTTCATTTAAATTACGTTTCTCCTTGGTTTTGGGAGAAATAATGTTCCATGTGTATGGGAGTGGTACTAGAGTGGTGGAGAGGAAAACTTAAAAAATCAGGGTGTGGTAAAAGTAGAGATCTGTGTACTGACTGTGGTCTTGGTTCTATAGCATCTCAGTCAACCCAGATTTTATAGACAAAGAAAAATGTAATACTTTGTGCTTTGGGATGTGAGGAGTGTACCCCACACAGAGCAGCTGCTTCCATGTTTTTTAGTGTTTCCCCTAAGTACACTGCATTTTCCTATCAGATTTATTTCAGCTTTAAGATTAATGAAGAGTATAGCTAATCTTCTGAGAGGCTTTTCTAGAGACTCTAGGCTGTTTGCCAGTGGAATCTGGTTTTTTTTTTTAATACAGGTAATTTTTTGTATCTCTCTCAGAATAAAACACGTCTTGTATCATTGACAGCATCATTTACCATAACAGAAGAAGAAAAGACCAAGGTAAATTCTATGATTTGGTATTACATTGACTCTCCTGCTTATGCTTCTGGACATTCTAAAGGAAATGCTGGGAGCTAAGGATGTACTTATGTACTCGTGTCTCATCACTCAGCTATTAACTAGTAATCAGACCCAAGTTTTGCCTTCTCAGATTTTAAGAAGAGAATAGGATTTTAATGACTTTTTAAAGGGTCTTTTTTTGTCTTAAACCAGCAATATTTAGTATGGAAAATCTAAAAATGCCATTATGCTCCTTGCTATGTTCTTTCATTTGAAGGATCATCCAGGCACAGGAAACTGGGATGATGAATATGCTCACCTGCTGCTGTGCCTAACCACCATGAGAAAACTTTTTGTTTTTCCAGAAGGGTAAAGGTATCCTCCACCTGTTGAGGAAAGGATTCTGTGTGATGCTGATGCTCAAGCCTGAGAAATAAAACTGCAGGAAGGGTGGCATCGTTTATGTTTCCTTTCATTTTTTGTCATTCTTCCAATATGACTTTCTGTTCTTGGCTTCTGAAGTAATTCTGAAAAATAGTTTTAAACAGGCCAAATATACCTTCAAAATTACACTGATTGCAGCAGTATTATTCTTCTAGACAAGTTTTTATTAAAAAACTATACTTCATACACCAATTTCATTGCTAGAGTAATCCTTTCACCAAACTTGTTTTACTCCCCCAGCCTCTCATTAACTTGACAGGCTGCTGTTGCAGAGGGTTGCTTTTAAAGAAGCTGTGACTTGTTTGGTAAGAGAACTGGGATTATTTGTGTTCAGGCAGAAGCAAACTGATGTTTCACCATAGAACATTTTTGCCATGGCTGTGCATGTGGATTGGACTTGCCTGGTTATGTCCTGAGGACTAGACCACTCATTCCTTCCATGAACCTGTCCCATGAGTTTCTCTCTGCCTTTAGAATGTTTGGAGATTGGGTACAGGGGCCTCTTCTTCCAGTATTCTCTTCTACTGGGGATCTCTGCCTCTCAGCTTTTATTATTGTAATAGATACATATCCAGATGTGGCTTTCCTGTGATTCAAGATAAAGTGCCCATTCTGTTAAAATAAAAGCCATAATTAAACATGACATGAAATAAAACTATCCATAATATAGAGAGCTCATTGTTCCTGGATAAAGATCTAGTAATATTTAAAAGGATTGGACATTTGTATAGCTAAGAATTAGAAATGGACTTAACATAAATCTATTTTTTGGAAACTCTTAGAGGTGTAAACCATGAAGTAGCTGACTGGGTTAGAAAAATAACTTCATGAATGTTTTTTTTTGTAAAATTCGTTGTGAATTGATCTGCAGCAGTTGCTGCTGTCTTAAGCCAAGACTGTAAACTACATTGGTCACAACTGACCATGAAAATTTCTGCAGTCTGTTATTATACACAAAACCTTTGTAGTGTGCTTATTATTTTTTCCAATTTGAACTTGATAGTTAGACCTCAAAAAGTTCTTGTGTACCATTCCATAGGTAGGTAAAATTAGCTCAGCTGTATTTGAACATTGTAAATGAACAGGCTTTGTAACTAAAATGTGTGGTAAAGATGTGTGGCAAATACTGTAAATTTTTGAAAAATAAAGCTTAGAAATTATTTAGCACATCATGTTTCTCATGCATAATATTTGGCTTTGGGCTGTGGTCAAGCAGAAGGTGTTTTGGAGTGAAACCAGTTTGTGCAAGGAAATTAGAATTAGCTGGAGAAGGTGTGATTTATTTTATTTCATTCATATTGTCAGCTGTCATAAATGCTCTCAGTCTCAGATTTATTTATTAAAAATAATTATTTAAGCCTGTTCATGAGTATGTTAAAGCCAATGCACATATGTGACTAAGTAGATGTTGACTCTGGGAATGAAAAATGAAGAATTAATTACGTTGTAATGGCAGTGTCATGCTATGTTGGTCCCATCAGCTTTTACATGATTAATTTGAACACTTAGATACTGTACTGTTTTTTAAAGTTTTACAAACACTGGATTCCTTTTCTGTGCCACTGAAAGAAAGTGGTTGGTTGCCTGGAACAAGATAATTTTGTGGATTATGAAAAAAATGTGAGTCTTGCTCCTGTGAGTGTCCGTGCCAGATGTCATCCCACAGCACTTCATGGCCAACACTGGTCCTCACTTGAGCCAGGGCTCTGGCACCTCCCCTGCACCATCCACTGTGGTGCCTTCAGATGGCATTAAGCACCTGCTGTGTTCTGCTTGGACTGACAGCCCCCCAGTGACATGGACTGCCCTTCCAGAGCCCATTTTCTTTATGAAAGCACAGACAAAACTGCCTGCCCTCATGCAGACAGACTGTCCCACCATGGGTCTCACCTTTTACTTAGCACAAAATCTTTCCATAGCCCATGCTTTTTCTTCACCAAAACTTAAGCAGCTTCCTTGCAGCTTCACTGAATCCATAGCCTCAACAGATCCTTGCTTTCCCCAGAAGCCCAGAGAGAGCCTTAAATTTCACAGAGTGCGTGGAGATTGGACAAGTGCAAGTGGGTTCAGACAAAATGATGAAGTGGTTTCAAACCAGCTTTTTTTCCCTAGGTGTTATCTATGGCATCTCCTGTTCCCTGAAAGTGGAGGGATCTCAGTCAGAGTCCTGATGTGACAGAGGTCTTAAGTTGCAATAAATTATTTTCAAATTGTAGGCCATATTTGAGTATTGTTTCCTGTGCAGAATTACCATTTACTCTATGAAATGCTGTCAGGTTTCTGCTCCAAGAAAAAACAAACCCAGCTTGCAAGCAGCATGTTAATTATTTACAGTTCCTAGCCCCAGCAGAGTGTTCAGTTAGTGGTGAAACATTATACTAATAGCTGTGCTATGTTTTTCATTGAAAGATCTCATAGAACTAGACAAACACTGAATTAACTTTTGCTACACAGAGCATGAAGTAAAACTGAATTTTTAATGGAATTCAATTTAAGGATTAAGTTAAGATCTAAAGTGACAGCCTTTTCTGACTCAGGCTAATGCAGAAGCTGCAAGGTTGCACACAGATTGGGTGGGTGTCAGTTGCATGTTTATTCTGAACTCATATTGGTACTTTCTCCCTATGGTGTTCACTCGGTTTCATTGAATCAAGAAATGGCCATTAATTAAAGTACCAACATCTGACTGACTTTCCAGAGCCTTTGAGCAACATCAAATGCCAGCAATTTCAGTGAGATTTCTTAAGAAGAGTGGCAGTTTTGGAAAATAGGCTATTAAGTACAGGGCAGCCAAAAGTCACAGCAAAAAAATTCAGTCTATGGAGTTCTCTTGCTTGAATTACACAGGAGTTTGGACAAGGTGAACAGAGCAAACTGTGCTGACTTGGAAACCTATTGAAAATACACACTTATTTGAAAATACTCATCAAGATGTAGTAATAAAATAATGATGAGAAATCCTGAAGTTGTGTGAAGCCATTTAAAAATAATTTACTGTTTGCTTACAGTTATAGTCTTTGAATTACAGTTATGAGCTGATCTTTATGTATATTTAAAATAACATTTTAATTAAATTATATTTTAATTTCAGATTTTATACAGCCATGCCATCAGTGCTTCAGGGTTCTTCATTGCTTTTTTCGTTTCCCTTGTGTTGACATGTGCTGTCTTTTTCATCATTTACCGAAACCAAATATTAAAATGGAGTTTCTGTAGTAAAAAACAGGTGAGTTGTACAGTCTGTCAGGGTAGGTTGTTTTATTTTTTTCACTGATCATATGTGATGATATAACTTGCTCACCAAGATTGTCTGAAGAGTTTTTGAAGATGAATAAAAAGCCACCAAGTGACGGATTTGGCTCACAGATAATGTAATCACTACAGCCTCTAAACTTTAGTGCAGTCAGATTTAGAGGTGAGTGTAAGAATCAAAAAAAAAAAAATCAAAAAAACTTGCAGTCAGTACCTCAATGTTGGCTCTGGAGTCTGATAGTCCTCAGAGGAGGACTACCCTTTGCCTGTTTGATTCTTTCCATATTCCTCTCCTCCTGCCCTCCCTCCCTCAGAATTGGAAGCAGGATGGCTCTGGATTGTAATAAGTTGCCAAGGGAGTGGACAACTTATCTTGAACATAGCAACTTGGGTGCAAATTTTTTCTGATTATCAGGAAGAGTGATTTGAATTTTGGTCTTAGTTTCTTCAATGTGCAATAGTATCTTCAGTTTGAAGAAAGTATTTCAGTATATATTGGACCAGAGAAAGAAAATACAGAATCTGATAAATATTAATCAAGTTGGTGTAATTCCAGTCGTTCTTTCTGTTAATTATTTTTGTATTTATGTAAGGTATAACAACTTCATTGGGAGGGAGATAGAGACTTTAGTGAGAATATTACAGCAATTGGAGCAGTCCTAAGAGAGATATGCTGAGAGGTTTGAAACCCTTGTCTGCCAAAATGATGGTGGATCTCTTATCCCTCTGGACTGACCAGAGTAGTTCACAAATCACTTTACAGCCTATCTGCAGTTGAAAATTACACCATCAGTAACTTTTATTTTAGGCCTGAAAAATTAATCTCTTTAAATGAAAATGATATGACTTTTTTTTTTTACAAAAGAAATAGAGATAATGAATTAATAAAAAGGGTCCAGCTTGGTCTAGCATCAGATATTTATAGTGGGGTTTTTACACAGTATTATTAGCCCTGAGTCTGAAGTCTCTATAAACTGAGTCACTTCCATCATGGATAGGATTAGTTTTTCTATGTTGTTCACCTAATAATAGTGTGATGTTTATGTAATCCGTATACCATGGCAGTTTTTTAAAAAATTACCTAGAAAGTTTGAAGTGGAAGACAGCTTCCTAGATGACTTTCAAAAGTGTCCTGTGTTCTCCATTTCTTCATCTGTATTCCAGATCAGTTATATACTAAAAAAGATCAGTCTGAAATAAAAGTAGTATTTTTGATTTCAGATACATATCTGAATTGCACAACCTCTTTGTACTCTTTCCAGCTTTACAGTTTGATGATAAGTAGAAACCTTCTCACCCAGAGTTAAACTGCAATAAAATTAGATCAAGCACTCATTATACATTTTTTTTGTACTTTAAAGTTTGCTACTTTTTCTGCCTTTTTTTTTTTTTTCAGGAGATACAGCCTGATCTCAGCCAAAATCACAAACTGGAGCATTCTCAATTTAATTCAGGTGATCTCTTTAGTGAAGACATAATTATGAATGACCAAATCATTGATATTCTGTCCTTTGAAGAACCTGAGAACATGCTTCAGTCTTTGGAAGAGTAAGAATTCACTGCTATTACATCACATTTATTTTTTTTTAGCATCAGACAAACCTTTGAATATGTTTTGAGTATCTCCTCTTTATTGTTTCTTTTATAGTGTGTGTTTACTGAGGCTGCACTAGCCTTGGTTTTTGAACTGTTTTAAACAATCATCTGTGGGAATGGAAAGCCATCGTGTTTCCTATTGATTCACTTGTAGAAGTCACAGCTCCTTACAGGCCTTAGATATGCGAGTTTTGGAATCCAAAGAAACACCTTGTTTTTTCTCTCTGTGGTTACCTACATGAAGGGAAACTTCTGGGTGTGCAAGGAAATATTGAAACACAGTATTCTACTATTGCTTAACACATCCTGCTTTCAAGAGGGTGGCTTTTGTCCTAGAAAAGAGAGCCCTGCTGAGTGCCAGCATTACTGTTCAGCAGTGTATTTTTGAAGCAGCTGGATCAGAGTCTAAGGTGTGACAGTTTGTAGTGCTGTCAGAAAGTCACTGTGTACCTGTGATTGGTGGGACCTCTTGCTAGAGCAGGGAAATACTCCTGATACTGTTGAAAGACTTTCTGACAGAAACGTGCCACTGTTAAAGGTCATCTGTTCTTCTGCTGAATTTTATAAAAAGGTCTTTTATGAGGATGAGCAGATGTTGTTTATGCAGTCTTACCATTGCCTCCTGGTAAGTGAGGTTAAAGGCAGTATTATGCAACTATAAAATCTGTAGAAGCTGAAAAGTTACAGGACCTTGGGTGGAATTTTCTTTCTTAAAGGGTAACAACAGCATTATTATTTTTTGCCTTTCCCTGATTATTGGAAACTTATCTTTGGAAATTGCATATTGGTCCTTGCTTTTATACCTGCATAGCAACTTAGGCTTTGCAAAGGCTTATCTTGAAAATAATTTTGTGAATATTAAGAACAGGATCAAACATTTTTTTAAACTCACTTTAGTATTATTTCAGGGATAGTTAGTATCTAGCTAGGTTGAAAAAAAATTGCTGGACTATCTTCAGATATATTATGGATAGAAAGCTAAATATTCTTTCAAACCTTTGGAAAGATTTATTTTTACAACTGGTTTATTTCTAAACCTGTAAAGCAGGATTTATATCTTAGTTTGAATGTGTGTCCAGGGGCTAAAGTTTTTTAATGTTTTTACAAAGTTAGTGCATATGTCTCTTGACTCCTTTTCTTAGTTTCTATTATCTTTACCTCTAAAGAGGTTGAGTGTTACAGTGAATAAAGTAGATGCCCGTTAGTCAACACTCACTAACTTGCTTCACCTTCTAGGCTATATTTTCCTTTTTCCAGGGTGAGGATTGTTAGGTAAACCAGGAAGGTATCTAGAGTTACAGTGATTTCTGCTGTGAAGGAGGATTGAAAGGGTGATAGGTATTTTCAGCCAAGCAACATCATCTTGCTTGTATGCTTGCTTTGTAATTCCTTCTACATGTTTTGGTGCAGGTATCTTTCATTTTTTGTCTGTGTGACATCCATACAATCTTGCCACCATAATTGATAATATCCTTTTCATTGCACTGTCATGGCTGGAATCTGTCTTTCAGATACAAACAAGAAAAATATTCTGAAAAGTAAGAGCCACATGTTTTCTTTTTTGCAACATAAAGCTGTTCTGTCTTTTAAGAATTGACTGTGCCAAATCGTTTAGGAGATACATCAGGAGCATGTGTTTAATATTTATGGACAGGGACAGCTTTGGAGTGTAGACAGTTTGCAGTGTCAGGAGGATTGGCCAGAGAACAAAACATACTTTTAATGTTTCATAAGGAAGCTTCTTGGTTACTCATTTTGTGAATTTGTCTTAATAAGTCATATCCTTGATGTACATTATGCAGCAAAATAGTTTGGCTTTTATTCTCAATAGGTTCCTTGCTGTGTATATTGCTGAATATTGGCCTCTGGGCAGTGAATTCTAATGAGGGGTAGCTATATGATTTGGATATTTGACGTGCACACTGGAGGATCATGTTCCAAAATGTTGTGGATCTCTTTTTCTATGTGTCTACAGGAGAACATGAAGAAAGCTGAGCAATTTGGGTTTGTGTCCATTGTGATGGAGCTTGACTGTTCTCATAGTCTCAAAAGATACAGATATGTTAAAGGGAACTAAATTTCTTTAAATGGCTTTTCACTACTGCACCTTTTCTTTTTAATCTTCATTTTGTACAGCTGTGCTTCCTTGAGTTTGTCAAAGCTCTAGCTGAATTTGAATCTGCTTGCTGATATACATATATATATCAACCAATTATTTTAGTAAAAGAGTAAGTAACATGTGTACATTGCAGCTGATTTTTTCCTGTGGTAGAGGACACTCAGGCCAGTGTACTAGAGAACAGGATCAAACTGTCTCCAAGAAGCCTTGACAGAAAAATAAAAACAATTTACCATGATCTTAGAAGTTCACCTTTTTTAAAAAAATCTAAATTTCTTGCTGTACAGTTTGATTTGCTATGGAGCAAAAGTTTTGGTTTTTTTAAGCCCTGAATTTAAATGGAAGGTAAAAATCATAGAATCTTAAAGGGTATGAAGGGACCTTAGAGATCCTCTAGTCCCAACCCCACCACCCTACCAGACCAGACTGCTCAAGGCCTTATCCAGCCTGGCTTTGAACACTGCCAGGGATGGGGTATAAATGGTCATGTTTTCATAGCACCTAGGCTTGAATATTCCTACATAGAAAATGGTGAGAAATAGTTACATGGTTATTACTAAAAAGGACTAAATTTTTGTTTTTCATAACTTGGAAAGAGCGTAATTAAAATTTTGGAATTTTTGAAGAGAGAGCATATTAAGTACTCTGTTTTTGTGAAGTGTGTACAGTGCAGGAATGTAATTATAAATAATAATCATGTTGATATAAGATGCAGTGAATGCTCACAGTATGAGCTCCAAACCTTTCATTTGTATTTCTGTGTTACGAATGCTGCTAGAAACTTAACAGTGTGTAAGCTATAATTTTTTTTTCGTCAGAGCTCAAATGCTTAATATATGATAGGAGCCTGTAGGACTGGGGAGCTGAAGAAAACAAGTCATTTGAAATTGATGAATACTTATCTTTTTTCATCTTAAAAACATCACTTCTCTTTGATGTGTGCTTACTATGAAGTGTTTAGAATTATAAGGGTCATTTCTGCTGTCTACCTGGAACAATTTATCTCATCCAGAAGAGAGTCTCCTCTTGAGAGTTGTGCTGTTCTTGATGCTTTATTCCATATAATTTTTAATGAAGATTGATATCTCCTACCATTTCTGTTGTTGAATACTCAACCCTGCCTGGATAGATCTGAAGAATCTGAGGAGATCATAGGAGAGCTGGAAACTCCTCAGGCATTAATGCATAATACATATAGCAATAATACTTATTTATTATTTCGTTAGTATCCAGGCTGAAGTTGATGTTTTTGAAATCAGTGGTGAAATGTGTGATGATTCACCAGAAGCAGAATTGGAATCTTTCATACACTCTTTTTGCATTGTCGCTTTTCTGAGTGAAATAGTGAAATAACCATTTTCTGAACTCTATTGCAACAGCAGTGTTGTAGGTAGATGTATTTTTAAAACTGATTTTCTGGAGCTCACTGATTTTTCATATTTCTTATTTTCTGCAAGCAATGCAGAGGTTCGCAGTCTCTTAAATGCTCTGTTTTTAAAATTTTTTATAAACCCATACTTTTAAGAATTGAAATACTCTGTTTATATTGCTGTGGAGAGTTAAAGGAATTTGATAGGTGAAACTGCTGCCAGATCTAATCCTTAGACTTTCTATCAGATTTTAATGAATCTTTGTTTTCTGAAGAGCTTCTGGTCTCTCAGCTCAATTTATCATCTTTTTCAGTTTTTTATTTAATCATTATTTCTTGGCTGTATATCAGGAGTCCTGGTTTTGGTTTTGTCAGCATTCTGACTTCTGGAAAGCTAAACTTAACCTGTGACTCATCCATGTGAAAGCATCCTTAGATAGTCCTCATGTCCCTTTCTTAGCAATTTCATTTACTGATCTGATGTCTTGTATTCTCTGTAGGCTGCTGCATGAGCTGTGCTGAGTTCACGCTTGGCCGTGTAAGTGCCACAGGACTGATGGATGAACTCCCCAGTTCAGAGCTGGCTGCAGGCAGTACAGCTGCTGGTGTATCACAGAGCCTCTTCAGACCTGTGCTAACACAGCCTGGCAGCAGGCAGGGACCAGGGAAAGGCAACACATCCCACTCTGGAACAGGAGGCTGAAAAATTTGGGCTTGGGCAGTCAGTAACTGTTGCTGGGCATTCAGACCTCTTGCCATTGCCTCTGCTTCTACTTTAGTACAGTTTGAGTCTCCTGCAGAGGTGTGTGCCTTGTGCTGCAGCTCTGTAAATTCCTGCCCTGAAGGGTTTACAGTCTCTGTGGAGACTGGACCCAGCAGAAGAGCATGGAACACAGAGGAAGGAAAAAAGGAGGGAGGTGTTGAAGGGAGGAAGGTAAGGGGCTGCACAGAGGGGTGCCTTAGAAAGCCACCAACAAAACACAACAAACTAAACAGACAAAAAAACAGAAAAAACAAAGTACGGTCCAGCTTACTGATACTATATTACTAACCCCTTAATAAATGGATAATTTGTGAAACCACATCAGCAGCTTTTGAAGACCTCTAATGCCTGTTATGCTCGAATTGACTTTCTTTGCTTACTGTGACTAAAGCAAACGCTGCAGGGATTGGTTTCTTTGTGATTCTTCTTGTCTGACTCTTTCTCCATCTTCACTCCTCTGAAGTGTGACAAGGCAACATGGACCATTAATGCTTGGATGTTGTCCTCCCTTTCCTCGCTCACTGCAGCTGTCCCATTGTCACTGTGCCTGTGGGTACAGGACAAGTGCTGCTCTGGCTGTAACAGTGGGTGCCACTGGGTAGGGGTGCTTACCTGTCTGTCTGTCTGTCCTTCCCTCTCTCTGTTCCCCTCTCCATCAGGAGTTGGTGTAGCTGCTGTGCCTTGGGGCTGCAGGTAACTGCTAGAGACAAAGTATCCACAAATGACTCTAAATTACTTAATTACATGCTTTTCAGGAGCCTTGTAAGAGCTACCACAGAGCTCCTGTCTCCTCTGGATGCTTTTGTAATATGTGTGCTGCTAATTGGCTTCCATTGGCAGAGGACAGATGAGCCTTCTGAAAATGGCAGGCTCTCTGTTTAGATGAGAAAATGTCACCGAAGGGAAATTTGTTCTATGCTTCTCTTCCTTTTGGACTTCAGAAAGTTGTCATAGTAGTTTCTTATCTTTATAAATTCAGAATTAGTTTTAAAAATGTGTTTGAAAGCCATTAGTTATTTTTAGGACTGTTAAATACAGCAGCTGTTAGTTCTCCTATTCACAAATTCTCTCAGTGGGCATGTAATTTGAATAATAAGACTTAAAGACACAATTACTTGGTAGTTAATGAGAGGTTTTCTTTTTTTTGTAGTGTGTTGTGTTTTGGTTTGTTGTTTTTTTGTTTTTTTTTTAATTAACTATAGTTGCTTTCCTGACCCCAGCTGCTTTTCTGTATTCTTTCATTAGGTCTGTGGAGGACATCAGTTGCTCAGGCACTCTCTCTGCTCTGTATTTGACATCTGGGATTCTCCCCTTCCAGATCTCTCTGACAGATTTTTAAAATCTCTTTCTCTTCAAGTGAGTGAAAAAGCTTTACACTTGCTTTTTGAAGTTTCATTTTCTATGTGTCTGTTTGCCTTCTGCCACCCTTTTGTACCACTTGCCTTCTGTACTGTCCTCATCCTTTCTCTGCATGCTTTGTCCAACAAAAGCTTTCATCTTTTTCATCAATAGGTTGCCATCAGCTACCTGTACTTCATTAGCTTTCATGTTTCTGTGATGCTGAATATGCTCAGGAAGTGAGGCAAGACCTTTTAAGTATCAATTGCCATAACAAGCAGAGTGCAGAGCATTTAAAGCAAATTATCTTGGCTTGAGGAGACACAGAGTGTCAGGCTAGAATTTTCTTTCACTATGTGATGTGAAATATTTAATCTGGTTGATTGTAAACATCGTTCTTCTGAGGCATGTGAATGAAACCAAATGAAACATTTGGTTTATGGTATGTACAGGAGTCTTGTGTTTCACTGACTGTTGGTGTGATGCAGCCTGCTAGGGGTGTCCTTAACCTCCCTGTTTTGAGTAAAGAGCTTGAAGCAAGGTTTCTGATGTGTGATGAGCCTGTCTCATTTCTCCTGGCTGCTGTGTGAAGATCATGGACCAGAAGTAAAGCACATCATGTGGAAGGGAGCTCTCAAGTTTTCACAGGCACAGCCTTTCTTCCGCTGCCACTGCCAAAAGGGGATGGTGTGGCTGCTGTCTTCAAAGATGTGACCTGGGAGAGCTGTGGCTTGTTATTACTTTTTTTCTCTGCTGTTAACCTTGATTTGGTGGAACAGTTCATAAACTTCTCCTCCATTGCTGCCTTCACCAATGTGCTGTCAGGAAAATGAAGAGTGTAAGTTGCAGGTTAAATACACCTGACATCTTAGGAGCCTCATTATTCTCTTGCTGTCACACAGCATCAGGTGATTATTATCATTGCTCCTCCTGCCTTTTGCATGATGTGGAGTTACTCGGGTACTGTAGCTCTCCTTGAGGGTGAAAAAGAGCATGGGAATCTTGCTTGAAAAGAAATCAGGTTGAATTTATAATGACTTGCAGTAAGTAGGAAGAAGTGCTGTGGGAAGAATGAGGGAAAGATAATAGGGAAGTGTTCTGATGGTGTTTCATTTTGGTTTTCATTTTTGGGATCACTGATGAACAAGAGTGGAAAAGTAACAGGAAGCTGGGTGAGGAATAGCTTTAATCTTCTTTGAAGCATGCTTTAAAAAAAACCCTGTATTTGTGATAAGGAATAAATTATGTGTTATGAACTATGTTACAACATGGTAGAGCTGTGAAGTGTTACTTTCCAAGGGAGACAGATGAGGAATTCAGTCTCACATCTCAGTAATAAGGGGGTAGTAGGTGCTGGGGTGACTGTCTATCGTTGCATGCTTGAACAGGAAAATAATGACTAAGGAACTTGTTGTTCTGGCAAACAAAGAGAATTGAAAGTTATAACTAATAAAATTCTTAGGATAAGGTTACCATTTTCTGGAGAAATTATGTTCAATGATGTATTATGAACAATTGATTAAAATGTTTAGTTCTTTGTTAGGGGATGATTGAAAACCAGGATGTTCCTCACAAAAGACAGATATGCTTCAATTAAATTAGAGCTGCTGAACTAAAAGCAAGAAGTAAAACAGAAAAATAAATCTGGTGGTTTGGATTTTACAGGCTAATAATGAATTGGTGAATCTATGAAGGAAAGCCTCCTACCACTCACTGTGCCTCATAGTCATTAGAGAAATATTATAGCATAAAGCTCCCATTCTCTGAAACCTTGTTTCTGTTTAGGTGCATTTAAACAGCTCTGAAACACTTTTTTTCAAGTTGTCACAAAGAGCTTGATAGTAGTTGGCTGTGTCAGCAAAAGTCCTGAAAACTATAAACAAAATGACTTAAGAGAAAACACACATCTATATCTGTTTTTGATGTGTGTTGCTTCAGCATCCTGCTACCTTGATCCTGCCATCACCTGCTCTGTGTCCTGGTGCAAGGACTGTCCCCAGGGATCAGTGTCCTGAGCTACTTTGCCAGGACTGTAGGTGAATGTTACCCAAGAAAGCTGTGTACCTCCAGCTGCAGTGTCCATTTGTAGACAAGACAGAGAAGCTGGATGCTTGTGCTGCCTTGGGGATATTATAGCAAATGTTAGCTCTTGCAGGGTCTTCAGATTACTGTGAGCAGTGTTTCAGGCTCGTGGTACTTCAATTGCAGGAATTTCTGTTCCTGTATATAAGGAAGAGGGGGTAAAATGGAGGAGGTTTAGTAGCCACAAACAACCAGCCAGCCCTGCAGCAGATCACCAGGATGAGGACAGCCATCACCAGTGTTTCTGTGGTTTTGAGAAATTGCAACAGAAAATCAGTCTGTAGTAGATGATTACATTTCAAAGCTTTTCTCCCAAAATTTCAAGTATTTCAGTCATTGTTAGAAAACAATTCCATCCCATCAATTTCAAGATGGGAGGAATACATCTCTTGTGCTATCAGGGAGGCAATGATGATATGTCAGTGGTTTGCTTTTAAGTAAACTTTACTTGCTTACATAAGGAAAGTTTGACAAAAAAAGCAAATTTCTAGATTTGCACACCTTCATTTATATAATTCTGAGTGTTGTATCATTCCACTCTCTTGCAAGTCTTACCAAGATCTTTGCAATGGATTTGAAATTTATTCTGAGATTTTTCTGTGGAAAAATTAGACCAATAATTTAGCCTAAGAAAAAAAATAATGGGTTTAAGCTCCTAAGAGTATATTTTGTAGGTCACAAAGAAATTCATGTATACATGATCCACACACAGAAGAATAGAATGTTATGTATTCATGTAGTTTAACATACAGGGGCAAAACCCACTGAATTTTCCAGTGTGGAATTGAGTTCAGGTGTAGAATTTAGAGTAGTTACATTGTATGTAAAATTAGAATAATTATTATTCCAATTCAACTCTAAAGATAAATAAGAATGTATTTATATGCAACATGACATATTGCATTTTCTAAAAGCTCTTGTATTTCCATCTGGTTAAATCTCTTTTCTAGAACTCTATTAATGTTCATGAGAGAAAGATACCAGCTATTTTATTTGTATAAGCATGCAATTGAAAGTGTCCCCTCTTCCCTGCAGAGAAGGGAGTACACCAGCCAAGAATATGAAACAGTGATGTATCAATCTAGATGGGTCAGTGAGTTTAGAACTATTTTACAAAGTCAGGAAAATTTATACTCTGTTCAGGTGCCCATTTGATCTGCTTCCCAACAGAGATAGTGGGTTCTGGGTTTTTTTGGGGAGGGGGTCAGACATTTCCATTGGCTTTTATCTGAGGGAATGTTTTGAGTAATAGTTAAAAGAAAAGATTTTTCTTCTTCTGTCTAAAATGGAAATGGAAGTATGGATGTACTTCATTAAAGTTGCTGTAGTAGAAGTTGACTCACCCTACTGTTTAATGAATGATTGTTATCATGGTTAATGAACTCATATACTGTGATGTTCCTGCACATCTCTGACTATCATTTCATTACCCAGTACTGAGTGAATCTAGATGCAATCTAGAGATTGAATGCTCTAGATACAAGGATCTTGTTTTCTGACAGAAACTTCCCATAATCTGCTATTTCTAACAGTCCTGATTACCTTTGAACAGTTTGGAGGTTGCCAGCCTGACACGGGCAGATGCTGATCTCGAGGCCCATCGAATGCAGATCTGTAAAGAAGTGATTGCTATGATGTTGAAGAACATGGTCTTAAATCACAGCCTCTTTCCTCCTGTGGAGAAGAAGATAAGTTCAGTTTTCAAAAAGCAGTTTCTTGCAATGGAGAAAGAGATTCAAGAGGAGTATGAAAGGAAGATGGTGGCTTTAACAGCTGAATGTAATCTGGAAACTAGGAAGACAATGGAAGCTCAATGCCAAAGAGCAAGAGCTGCAAATGAAGAGGCTGAGGAATTAATTAAGAAAATTAATGAAAAGGTAAATCTGGTTTTAAATCAAGATATTTTGCATCATATGTAGTTTTATGGAGATGGTTTCTCTTTCAGACTGCAACAGCTTAGTTATCCTCCTAGAAGAGAAAAGATAAAGATCTACAATTAAATATGTTAAAAAATTCAGATGTCATAATTAGGGTAGCTGTGATTAAGAAATTGTGTTTAATTCACCAGAAAATGAATTTTTCTCAAGAGAATCTGTGACATCTGAAAACAAAGGGTTGTCATTACTCTGTTTTGGGGGTTTTTTATAATCACTTATACTATTACAAAGTGGTGTATTTTATTTACTGTATTTTACAGCAGCACTTTCTGAGATTTCAGATGCTGTGTGAAGTATTTTGCATGTTCAGAACAGAAGAAACTCCCTGCATCATAAACCTTACAGTGTAGGTGAAAAGCTTCCAATATTTATGTTCTATTTTTTAAGAAAACACATAAGCACAACCAAAGGCTGAATCCCCTCTGAAATAAGAGAAGGCAAGCAGAACAATCCATATTTTAGACGGAGTAAGGAGTAGACTTCTCTTGGAAATAACCTCTTTTTAATAATTAATAACTGAAGTCAGAGTGTGATTCTTTACAATGCTTCAGTCTTCCACGTCTTTTTTCAAGTATATTGAATGTTTACAATAAAACTTTAAAACAATAATTTCTTTATTATTATTATTAATAATATATTAATAAAACAACAATAATTTTTTTATTATTATTTTTAACAACTTCCTGTGGCTTGGAAGGATTCTGGTAAGTTTTGAATGCTTCATTTCTGTAAGCTTAAAATGCCAAAACGCCCAAGTTGGTGTTCCATGTTTGTCTGTTAAGAGGGTGACTTGGTGGGAACACATAGTACAGTTTGCTACTTACTAGTGAGGCTTTACTTCTGGATCACAAATGATATTTGTATAACACATACCCATAATTGTTAAGTCTTTCATGACAATTCATGATTAAAGTTTTGACACAAGAAGTTATTTTGCTGAGTGTGATCCATTAAAGTTGCTCCAGTGTGTTGAGGCTCTCAGTATTTGTTTTATCAGGCTGTTGCATAGAGAAAATTAATGGCACAAGGCTAGTGATCCAGTGGAATTTCTTTCATGTTTCCAGATGAATTTTGAATTGTGTCTCTGTGTAGCTTTCCATACCTGTAGGATATGCCTGTCCTGAACTAGAAGTGCCAGAAATGAAAGAATGGGAAGGAAGAGATACTTGTGGACATCTTCTTTTGAGGTGTCTGTACTCTGATGAGGTCAACTGTACTCTGCAGGAGACTTTTTCCTTCTGTTGAATATAGAAGGAGCCTAGACCTCGCTGAGATAAGTCCTGCCTTTGCAGAGAGTGGAGCCTGACTGAAACTCAGTGTGTGAACCCACACTACACTAAATATACTCTCAGCAAAGTGGCTCTGCTTTGTAAGAAAGGTGTTTTTTCAGTCTGATTTTGACTAGAAGGAGTCAAGCAAACAATTAAGGCCAGTTCAGTACCTGTCCTGATCCATTTACCATATCCTGTCATGGTTCTGTTCAGTTTTTGTCTGTAGAAGGACCTGGTGTTATCCTTGCCACAGCTCGTGATCCAGAAGGACATTCTGGAGCGTGAGGTTGGCTCACAGCCATGCTCCTGGGCAGCAGGTGTACTCACACCAAGGGATGGCAGTGGAAAACAACTAGAGCAATAACCTGCTCCCCTTCTCAGCCAAAACATAGAATTTCTATTCCTTGCCTTTTTGATTAATTATTTGCTGCCTGCAGTGTGTCTCTTGAGAATGAGAAGTGGAGTGTGGAGGGCAGTTCTCCTCAAGATGATTGTTATGAAATTTAGAATAAGACTGACATAGTGACTGTTAAGTAGCTCTACTGCCCTAAGAAGCATTCTTTGCTCTGTGGGACATGTATATTTTGGTTCTATAATGACTTTATGCCATCTGAGATTAAAACTATGAATTTGTAAGTGTTACTAGAGAACTAAGAGGAAGTATTTCTGGCAAAGAAGCTTTTAAAGTAATTGCCATTTAATTTTACTCCATGATTGTAAATGTAAATCTAAAATAATACTCTTGGATTAATTTGTAGAAATTGATAGTTAAAGTAGGTCACCAATAATAAAAACTTCTAGTTATTTTTAGTAGAATAGAGTTTTTTGCTAATTTACGTTGTTTTTAAAATTATGCTTATTATTTTTTCACTGGTATGTGTTATACGAGTCTGAGTATGTTTAATTTTAATAGGATTTCAGGATTGATGAAACCTAAAAATGAATTTCAGATATAGTATTTGTGTTGTATTTCATACCATTTTGTGTAGTTTATCTTACATAAGACTTGTGAATCCTAAAAGGACTTCTTTATGCCTTGGAGGTGGTATCTGAATTGGAGACTGGCAACCTGCCATCCAAACGGGTGAAAATTGTGGAAAGTGTACACTAATTCAATATTAGCCTTCACTTAAACCTGGAATGACAGTAACTAAAGTATTTGTAAAATTTATATGAGCTAGTAGCGCTGATACTTTAAAATATGTTGAATTATGAAAATAACTTCTGATGCATTTATTTCTTTCTTCTTGGCAGCCTGCTGTAGAATACAAAAGTCTTCTGGACAAACTTCACAGACTGGAGCAGGACTGCCTGAAGAGGTTCCTTTTCATAAAGCAGGAAGAATATTTTGCAAAGGCTTATAGAGAGCTGGCTGTTACCCAAAGAAAGGAGCTCCATACTATCTTTTTTACACAGATAGCAAATGCCATTTCAAAGGGAGAACTGAAGTTGGAAGCAGCTAAAACATTAGTGGAAGGTTACTCTAAAGTACAGGTAATAGGATGGTATCTCCATTCCTGACCTAAAGACAGAATACAAACCTGCAGTAACTATAGAGAAGTTTTTCGGGATTAATGTTATCACTTTCACAACTAGCTTTCCTAGAAAGTATTTTTAGAATTTCTAATGCCTTCATTATGCACATCTGGACATCTACACAACTGTATACTGAGGTTTATGAACATATTCAGAACCTCCTAGGCATCAAGGGTTCCTATGTACTTCAGAAGATGTACTGAGCTCCCCAAGCCAAATATGTAGGTTATTGAAGTAGTGGTGTGTCTGAAATACTGTGATGATGTACTTGGAGGGTTTGAGTATTTCCAGGTTATGTGATCAAGGGGTGCTGATGAAGAGTATGTTTAGGACTGAAGTTTTGCTTTCAGTTCCATTTTAAACCTCTTAATAGCAACAGAATAGCTTGAGCTATGTCTTCATGTTTTGCTTTTTTGTTTGGTTGGTTTTTCCTCCATTTGTTTTGAAAGTTACTGCTCTAGGTTACAAAAGTTCTGGGAATTTTTCTTCTGGCTTCTTCTTGAGGAAGAGTATGATGGTTGTGGTCCTGCAGGTTGAGGGGGGAGGTTAAAAAGCAACATCTGGAAAGCAAGTGTCAAAGCATGTAAGGCCCTCTCCTAAAACCTGATGCACAATATTATGTGCAGAATACACATGGGCCACTGTCTAAGGGAGATGCAGCAAGCACTTTGTGCAGATGATAGTTAAGCAGCCAGGTCAAAGAGGTAAAGCAAGTCAAAAAAGTTTTGACTGTATTTTGGCTGCTCAGACAGGGGTCATGTAACTGGAAGACATTGTCTTGGCTATTTATGCTAGCAGAATATCTGCTATAGAGCACTGTGTGCCTAACCCTGGTCTCTGCCCAGACCCATCTGTAGATATCTAAACCCTTCCTGTCCCCCTCTGTTAGAAGGGAGACTCGTAAGCCAGCCTGTGTGCAGTGGGCTTGGCTTTCCCTGTGCTGTACTCAACATACATGGAAGAGTTGGCTTTGGCCAACTTAGAGACACCTTTGAAAATGTGACCCTTGATGTAATCATACAGTACATTGTAAAGAACAGTTCTGCTAACACTGGTAGGGTTGCACGTGTATGTAATTGTGAATACCTGATCAAACAACCTGTTAGCTCAGGGCACTCAGGATGTGCACTAACTGTTCAGGAAACTACACTCAGTATTGAACTCATCAGGCCAAAAGCTCAGCATGTTATTTACTTGGTTTAGTTGAAATAACCATAATCATTTGATGTGATCATTAGAGTTAAGTTGATATAAGCTTATTGTTTTACACTTGTAGGAATTTTTTAACTTTGCCCTATTAATGAACAAATCTGGTCTGATACTCACAGGTGTTAGCTGAAATTAGCATCTAATTAAATGTTCATATTTGTTCACATTCTTTCCTGTAGGGTGACGTTGAAGAGCTAATGGATTTTTTGCAAGCTTGCAAGAAATATCATCTGAATAAAAGATTTTCCTACAGACAATATCTTATAAGTAAGATGCAGTTGAGGGATTCTCATGTCTCTGCTCTTATAAATGCTGCTGCAGCCCAGATACCAAGTCTCATTAATAAGACAGAAAGGTAAATAACTCAATTGTTTCCTTGTCAGCCATTTGACTATGTTGTCTCACAGACAACAGACTCTTCAAAAGTCTTTTTTCTGTGTTACCTAGCAGGACAGTTGCATAAAACTGTTATCTTTTAGTTAATTCTAAGAAAATACTTTGTTAGTTTAATCCCAGCAGGTGATAAGGTGAGGTTTTGTTATCTGTGTCCACTTTGTGCAGCACAGAGATGACTTGCTGGAAACATATGTAGTACCTGTTTGTAATCCTGAGTTCAGTGGGAACCAGACTCCTGTAGGATTCTCAGTGTCTTTATACATCATTATTTGTATAAATACTCACCAGTCATGTGAAGAAGACTCATGCCAGAGTCCATTGCAGCCTATACCAGGGGAGACCATTTGTCTACATGATTATGCACAAATATCTGGATTTAACAGAAAAGGACAATTTTGATTCACTTCTGATTGAATGTGTTGGAGGAGCTGGATATACAGTTTTTCTTTTCAAGCTGGTAATCATTAATATTTTGTAGAGAAAGTAGATCAAATTTATGAATAATGTAACTGGAGGATTTTGACTAGCAGAAAATGCACCAGTTTCAGGGAATTAAAAGGTAAATGTAAGGGAAGTAAAAAGTAGACCTGGAAATGGACTATTGTAATACATGCATTTAATTTTTTTCACATATCATACCAGACCCAGGCTGATTGAGTACTCTGTGATAGGGTACTCAGAATCAAGGTAGAGAGGTAGAAATGGTGACTGAGGAGACACACACAGATGTAGTTATTTAAAACTGTGACTGTGAGGAGCACTGAGAGAGGCATCATGCTGATACCCAGGGAGCTGTGTTAGTTTGGCACGTGGAGAGATTACTGAGGTGCCTGCCAGGGCAGCAGAATATGGCAGTGCACAGGGAAAGAACCTAGCACTGCTGCTGTTGGCCCTGTGCATGCAGCTTTGTTTATATATTTGAGATGTCTGTGTTGATGTCAGTCACTGACAATACATGAAATGTGCAGTGAGAGAACTTGATGAACACTGATCTTTATGAGGTTTTTCCTTCCATAATGTTAACTTAATTTAAAAGTAACTTAATGTTAGGAAGATACCAAATATTGTGTCTGTTGATGTGACAAAATGATTTATCAGGGTTTTGTGGTATTTTTTCCTTGCTTTTATTTTTTATTGTCCTGTGTTCTGCCTCATTGGAATCAAACCCTAAGTTTAGCTTGGATCACCCTGAGTTTCCCCTCGAGATTAATTGGTTGGAGAGAGCTTCTTCCAGTTGTCTTGCACTGTTTTGCTAAGGTCTGCAGCTGTGTGGCTTGAAGACAAAACCATCCTGGAATAGGAAATATAATTCAGACACATCTTTCACAGAGAATTCCCTTCCATCAGTCCATGCCTCTCTTTGGAATTGTATTGTAAGGTCTGAGATGTTTCCACAGATATTGTGGTTATGTGAAAAGCTTTTGTCAGAACCTCACTGTTGTGACTATTGCAGTGAACAACTGGGAAAAATCTGTTTCACCCATTGTTTAATGCCTGTTACTGCACCTAACAGCCACAAAACAAATCAACTATAAAACAGAAAGACACAGTGTTAGTTAATCAAAGACTTCATGGACCTTATCCACAAAAATGTATTCAATGTATTAAAAAACCTTTCAAAACCCCCCAAACTTCCAAAAGCAGAAAGCATTATTACCAAGATGAAAAATTAATTTTTCTAGCACTCTCCTATTAAACTTTCAGAGTATGCATTGCTTGGTTGTCTGTGGGCGAAGGACAGGTGTCAATAGTCAGAGGTACCATTTGTAGAAAAGCAATCCCATTTGGCTTTCTGGGCCTAGAACTAGTTATTTTCCTGTAACTTTTCACACCTGCTGCATCAATAATTCCTCTCAGATAAATGTTGGCCAAAGCCTTAAAATTCCTTCTTTAAGTGGTGTGATTATAAAAGTCCAGAATGTAGTATCTCAGTCTATTTGCTAATGCTCTATTTTCTATAGGCAAACTGAAATAGCCCATTATAACTCATGAGAAATTCATAATTACGTAACATAGGCTTGTATTTCCGTTTCTAACTAGAAAGTGATTTTAGGAATGTTTACAAATTGGAGCATTAAATTTGAGCAGCAAGAGAAGTTTGGTCTAAATGGTCCTTTAAATTTTTATCCATAGTATCCTCTTATTTTTCACTTTATCATTGAATCTGCTTGTCTAAATATAGATACAGCTCTGTCTTAATCTGTTTTGTCCAGCTTTATAATAGAGTGCCGTAAACTTACTGTTATAAATGGAACTCTAAAATATAAAACTTAAATGGAGATGAGAGAAAATATATAGATTAGATATACCACAGATAGATGCAGTGATAAATCAGCAGATAGATATTGAGGGGAGAAGTCTTTCAAACATGAGGCTTTAGTAGTATGTTTAAAATCTATCAAATAGCAAGGCAGTTTCAATTTAACATGCAAAGAATTCTGTGTGGCTAGAAATGAATGTTATAAAAAGCAAAATAAACTCAAACCAGTTCTAGTGAGGGCTATGAACATTTTAAATTAAATAGAGCAGCCAGAGTTTATAAGCTGTATTTAAATAAAATGTCCCATTTGTCTGGACTAGCTTTTGAGTACTCAGTGTCTTCCAAAAATCAAGTCTGGACTGCAGAAAGGAAAGGAAAATTTTAAATATAATCTGTAATCATGGATTTGAGGGATGGCTACATAGGCTCTTTATGTTTTTCTTAAAGAATAATGGGTAAAAGGGCAGTACTTGAGGCAGTGTTTATCTTGGGTTGTTCTTGCTATCAACAGAGGTGCAAGGTTCTTGATGTCTTTAAACTATAACATCTATAAAACGTTGTGTTATTCTTTTGCCAGTATCTTCTTGTTCACAAGAAATTTCTGTCTTCTTTGGTCTCTTAAAAATTGAATTCGGTTCTTGTGACTCACTAGGTACAAACAGTTTCCTTTATAAATTTCTCCCAAAACTGGAATTTTTTAAGACCTCAACGATTTCCTGTGTATGTGTTTATAAAGTGATCAAAAGATTGAAGCAAGCACCTTATGCTGGTCTTGTTCTTCTTAATAATCACCATTTTTATGGACCTTGTCCATAGAAAGTAGTTTTCTGTCAGTATCTTGACTGGACATTTCTGGAAGTCAGCAGCAATGCATCAGTATGAAGTTTTCTAATCATCTACTTGAAACCTTTTCTGCTTGTAGTACTCTGCTACGTAGGGAGGACATTTATTGCCCTGAATTTTTTACATGAATTGTGATCTGGACAACAGCAAGATACCAGTTCAGCAGGTGAAATCCTGTAGCTGGAGTAGCATGGGCAAGTTCTCTCTGTGTAGTTTCTGTAGAGATTCAGCCTCCATGTACATTCAGGCCTGTACAGCTTTTCCACTTTGTATCTCTCTCCCTTTTGCTTTAGTGATGCTCCTGTTCCTTCTCTAGCGTTCATGAGAAAATTTTCCTTTGCTGGAGTGCAGCATCCCTTAGTTGGCTCTCTGTGATATCAAATGCACAGTCCTACTTTTTACATTAGTGCTCTCACTCTGTATTTGCTCCTTAATTTGTTGGCTGTCATTCAATACAGAGGAGTCAGGGTCTCTCTCTGGCTGACCCGTGATACTGCTGCTGTTGGCTACACACTTCACCTCTGTACCTTCCTTGGTGCTCGCTGCCTTTGGGAGGATCTCCCTTTAAACATCCTTGGACAACCCCAGTATTCTCCTTCATTAAAATTCTCTTTGTTCAAAGACATGTGCCTGCACATTTCTTCAGTGATTAAATGTCTGGTATGCTGAGACCAGGCAGTTTATCATACAGTCTATGCTGTCTCATTACCTTTCTCCTCTCCTTTTGTTTTACATTTTTGTTTGGAGTCCTTTGAGACTAGGACATCTTTTATTCCTAATACTGTAATCGTTTTTTTATATTGTATTTATTTGAAACCAGAAATGAAAGTGTCTTGCCAGGATTGAGCCTTTTAGGAATTACCATTACACCAATTAATGTAAGTGGGCATATAAACTGACTGTGGAGGGGTACTGCATCACCTACAGTTTTAGCTGTGGACATACTGGATCTCTAAATAAATCCACTGAAATACTGTAGACACTTTTTTTTAATCCCACAGATGGGTAGCTATATATCATCTTCCTATCATTTTGTGTTGCATGACTTTTCTGAAACTTTGATTTGCTGTGTGGTTCCAGCACATCTATCTTTTTCTATTGCAGACTTTTTTCACTACTCTGGACAGGGATTTTAATTGGATGCCTGGGTTTATTTCCTCAGTACAAGAGAGGATGAAGGTGTTAAAAATAATATCTTCGTTATTATCTTTCCTCACTTCCTCACCATAATTAATGACCTTTATTCACATATCTTTTGCCTGGGGTTCAGTCAAAAAGGAGGGGCAGGACTTGGAGTTAGCAAATATGGGCTAAAAACTACATGCTGTTTGGGATTTTTTTGACATAATGCTGAATTCTAACATTAATTAGCATCAAGACAGAAATTACCTGGCCAAGAATGATGCTTGGTGGATTACTTTCAAAATACTGAAAGGTATTTTAATCCTCTTTTCACATTAAAGAAATGCGATAGACTTTGAAAAAGCTCTGCAAAAGGAGGATCTCTTTCGTTGACATAACTGTGATAAAGCACATCCGTGTTTCTATCCAGCAGATCCATTATATTGGGATGATGTTTTCTGGCTTGCTCAGATAGTTGTGGGTGCTTGAAGAGAAGATGGGGAGGTGTGAATTAGGGGATCTGGCCACTCTGGTTACAGTGCAGTGGGTGCAAACAAGCTAATTTGGTAATCTGCTTTATTTTAGCTCTTGTTTTGAGGATTTTGGTTGGAATTAAGTTGTGACAGTAGCAGTAAATCCTAATAAACCAAAATTACACTCTTCTTTCTGGAGAAGGGCTTGCTTATCACATTTAGATACTACTCTAATTTAGGAATTGGGCCAGGTATCACACTGGAATGAAACCTTGAAAGCCCTGAATTTATCTGAGTCCTGACTCTATAACTTTCCTGTCTTTGAAAAAATGGGAGCTGGGTAGGTGAACTAGAAGGTATCTGTATAACACCCAGTTTCAGGTCAGGAATTGGTGCTTTCAATTCCAAGTTTCATGTTGACCTTTTCAACACCACATTTTGTAAGTCCACTGTGCTTAATAGAAATTAAAGCTCATAAATGTCCAACAGCCTGGTCTGAATTAAGATGTTATTTTATTCTTCTGTTGAGTAAGAAAGATTTGGAGAACTTGTACTGTAAATGTAATACCAGGAAAGTTCAGAAAATCAATTTGAGTTTGTGGAGAGGGAAATTGTTTAATTGTTGCAGGCACTGTTGAGATCTTGTTTTCTTTTTGACATTAGATACTGTAGCAATTGGAGGTAGCCCATAGTCTTGAACTTCCACTTGAAAGCACTGTGGGCTTATGACTGACAATTTGCTGTTTCATATAATTGAATTTCACTCTTACTTTGAAATTTTTATAATTCTGATGTAAATATAACAGGAAGTATGAATATAAATATTTTGTGGATATGGTTGCTTTTTCTATTAAAAATAATTTTTTATTCTTTTTACTTGATTACATACTTTAAAGAGTAATGAGAAGTTGTAAAAGACAAATAAAATGTCATTCCAGGGGTATTAAATGAAAGAAATAAATATATATAATATGTAAGGTTTAAAATGTCTCATTTGAATATCACTTATATTGCAAACTGATATGTAATTGGTTTTGCACTTGCCTGTCCTTCCCATCTGTCCTTCCTATCCATCCTTCCTATCCATCCATCCTTCCCGTTTCCTTTTCATACACCTTCACAAACTGCCTCAATTCTGTGCTCATCTCTGAGATTGCCCTTTGATTCTCCCCTTCGTTGTTTGATTCTCTCAGGTCTTACTGCTAAAGAAACAAAGATCATTCTTTGTGACTATTTTGCTGAGCCTTTTTATGGTGCTCAGATATCCTTTTGCTCTTAAGAATTTGGGATAACAGCCTTCAAACATTTTAATTACAGAGCAGGTCACCTACCTGAAAGTCATTTGGGAATCCTGCTGGACCGAGCTGAGACTGAAATTAATTTTGTTAAACAGAAATTTGATTATGATTTAAAACAAGAAAAGCAGAAGCTTTGCCAGAAACTCATTACCAAGCGAAGGAGGGAAATGCTGCAAAAGGTAATTATTTTCAATGTATTTATTTTCATAGGGCTTATCATGAATTAGAAATTGAATTAATTGAAAAATAAAATGTAGTTCTTATAACAGGGGTCAAGACTGCCAGGATCATGGTTTAAAATAAGTGCCTGTTGATTTTAGCTGTGTACCACCATGTTCTGTATTGGTCATGCAGTAATTCATAGCTGTTCTATTAGAAACCTTCAAGAAAGTAACTTAACTTCATCTTAGCTGGGGAAGCTTCTGAAGCTCCTCTGCTTAGTGTAATGTGTCCCACGTGGTCATGACAATCTTCTGTAAGATGCAGACACGCATCACCAGCTCAGGTTTAGGAGCTGGTGAGGGAGATGGCTCAGGTGACAGTCACCATTTTCTGTGGGTTTCCTGGCTCTGTGTGACCTTAGTGAATTCAATAACACAGTTAAAATTCAACTACAAACCAAAGCTATTTAAAAGATGGTTGCTTGTGGTAGAACTCATGTCACCTCAGCCATCCAAAAATCAAAGGTAACATAGATACAGGTCATCACATAATGTAAGATGACTTGCAGGTGATCTGACAGGGAGTTGTCCAAAGGTGTACTTCAAAGATGCCTTTCTCTGCCTAAAAGATGTAGAAGAAACTATCTTGGATTAAGTGGTAATTCTTAAGATGACCCAAGTTAGGTGAGGTTGATCTTACCTTTTGCAGGATGTGTTTCACTGCTTTGTGTTCTTTAACAGATACCAGTGTGAGCATAGACAGCTGGCCTGGTGATAGTGACATCATTTGTTGTGTTTATTCTAAGTGTGGGTAGCTTTGGTTTAGCTTTCCAATGAAACTGCAAGATGGGGAAAATAAAAAAAAAACCCACCAATTTTTTTTGGTCATTTTTTAAAAGTATTTTCCTTCTTTGCTATTTGATCCAGATTCAGTTCTGGAATACTGCCAGATCACTGAAGTTCAGCTGGCTGAGATTTTATCAAACCCCATGATGATACATTTGTTTAGGTGTTAGATCTTTTATCTAGCAACAGTCCATATTATCACAGCCCTTGTATTTAACAATAGTCAGAATTATCACAGACCTCCTAGGTGCTCACTGAGCCAATCTGTTGAGGGCTAGGTAAGCCTCTGGACACTGAAAAGCAGTTTCAAGAACATGGAAAAGCAAAAGTATGAAATTTTGCATTGCTATGAAATTCATACTCATGGAGCTAGAATTTGAGATGTTCCTTTTTCTTCTTTGTTCCTCCTTTTGGTAAATGAATCAGCAGAAAGAGCACCAGAAGGAGCAGCTGTCACTTGGAGACCCCTTCAAAACTACTAATGAGATCTCTCACTACCTGAGACACTGGAAAAATCTTCTGAGTGATCACACCATTGAATTTGAAGAACTTACTGAAAAGCTTGACAATGAAGCCAGTGAGGAGCTGAAGGACCTTCTATTTAGCCTAGCAGAGAAAGCCACTGAAGAGCTTAAATGTGTTCAGTGTGGAGTGTTTGTGCAAGAGCTGGTCAAGCTCAATGTGCCAAAGATGTTCCTTCTAGAAGCTGTGGAGGAGCACAAAAAAGAGATGGTGGTTAAACATGCACAGCTTGAAAGGGAAGAACATGACAAGAGCATGGCTGCTGAAGAGCTACTCCAGCTCACCAGGCAGAAGCTAAGCCAAGAGCTGGAAACAGGCATCTCGGAACAAAAGAAAATAAGGAGCTGGGAACACTCAATATTTATGCAAGTATCTCTCTGCACTCTTTTCTTAGTTACTATGGCAAATAGAAGAGAGCTAAAAGTTTTCACACCTGTCCAGTTGTAATTCCTAATGATCAATTTTCTGTTGGGCACTTAGCAATTGATTTTTTTTTCCAAGCACTCAGCCCATGCAGTACCAGTGGGTGAGCACTGCAGTGGAAATCCCAGGAAGCAGCAGTCTTGAGGCTAAAAATATGGAATAAAGGTTTTATACTTCTGTTCATTGCATGGGAGGTATCACTTCTGTGTCTTTCATTGTTATTCTCAGTCTGTTCTTTGAGGTCCTGCACTTTGGAAATGCCAATTAGTATGTCAGATCTAATTGACCCCAAGTCCAAGTTCAATATATTCATTCTAGCCACAAGCCAAGCCTTACTCATCAGGCTTAAGCTTGGCACAGTGTTTGCACATGTCCCTCAGTACAGGGTGCAGTATCTGCCTGTCCAGCTCCTGGCTCTGTGTGTCACACTGGGCTGCTCTGGCCTGCAGACACACTCTGCCTGCCACCAAGCCCTGAGCCAGACAGGCACCATGGCACAGGCAGAGCTGAGACAGGAGTTCTGGCCCCTGGAATCATTATGGCCATTGCTGCCTGCTGCAGTGTGACCCTGGGGAGGTAGGAAAGCAGGAGGTGGCCTTGCCACAGTTGGGAGACCTTGCACAGGGGGAGCCCATGGCTGTGGCCAGGAGTGGTTGTGCCTCTCACAGTGGGCACAAGGTCCCTGAGGGATCAGGGAATGTTGGTGAGCATTTCTTCTTCGCTTTCAAGTACATTTATGTCTGGTTGGTAGATTGCCTGAATATTTGCAGTGCTACATTTCCTATACAATGTCTGTTTAATAAGAGACATTGTTAGAGACGTGGGAACATGGAAAAATAAAATTAGAGCTTTAGGGGAAGCAACTGGAACAGGCAAACCTGTAATAAGCTGTGTGGCTCTGAAGAAAATGTACCAGGCATAAGAGATTGAACAGGGAGGGAGGAAAAAAAGAGGAAAAAAAAGACACTGGTAAAAGTTTCCCCTTCATACCTCTTCTTTAAAGCAAAGTAGATTTGTATGGGCAGCTTTATCCAGACAGAATCATAAGTTTTCCTGCCACATAAAACCATATAACAGGAATATAAAAAGAAACTTTACCCCTTACATTTGCTTTGCTAAAGAAAAAAATTCCATTTTCCCATTGTTTCGGTTTTAATTTCAAGGACTTTATATTTTATTCAGCATTTTCAATACTTTTCTGTGAGTCCTTTATATGTATTTTCTAGCTTGTCTTAACTATCTTGTTTACATTGCTGAGAGCAGACCTGCAGGAATATGGAGGCAGATTGTATGACCCAACAAGATTTTCTTGTTTCTAACTTGGAATTCCATAAGAATTATGTTCCAACCTGCAGTGTGCCTGTCATATTTGTTAGATGCTATCTTTATTTGAAGCAGCAGTAAGCTGTTGATTTATTTTTTCTTCAGTAAAATGCAGGAAAATATATTCTCAAAAAGTGCAGCAACAACTGTCCTATCAATAGCCCCTTAAAATCATCACTGTCTTTTTTCAGTCCATTGTCTGTCAGTTATGGTATTTTGGTGACACATGCCAGCTCTCATGTTTATGTTCTCATCTACTATCTGGTTTTCACAAATAATTATTTTGAATGATAGCTTTTCATTTTTGTTGCTTATCAAAGAGATTGGTTAGTCCAAAATATTTATGAAGATTGTTAATGCTTACAGTCCTTTTTAAATATAGACAATATTTGCTGTATCTTATTTCCTATCTCTCTATATATGTCTGTATACATGGATTTATAATGGATTTTCTTTCATAAGTCTAAGACAAGTTGACAAATGGTTAAGTGTGCTATAAATGATAGTTTGGAGTTGTCTTGTCTTAAAGGAAACTTTTTGAAGGCAAAAACCTCATGCATTAGAAGTGTATTAACTGTTCTTTGCTGAATCAGTAAAAAGAAAAAAAGGATTTCTAAACTCAAATATTTTAATGAAATGATGAGGTAGTATATGCTGGGTATACATTAAATAAAAATATCAGTACTAATGAAACATGCGGTATAATACATTTTTCAATTAAAGGTACTCTTTAAAAAACATGCTATTCCTATTTTAGATACAGACATTTTTTGTGGAATAAAGGAAATTTCCAAACAAATAAAAGTATGTTATTTCTTTTAAAATATTCTTAAGGAAATAAGATAAACAAGGTAAGAAGGTGAATGTATCTATGTTTAAGCAGAATCATACTTTATTTTTAAGTCAACTTCAGCTTGACCTGATGATCAGTTCCTTAGAGATCTGTGTTGAAAGCCTTATTTCTACCAAATGTGAACTTGGAGTAATTCAAATTACTTTTAAAATATATTAAGTTTTTTGGACTGCAAAGACCCTTTTTACAAATAACAGCTGGAACCCTTGTGACCTGTTGATGGAAGAGGTGACATATGGATTTATAATAGAGAGAGATTTTATTTTATTTTTTTCTTTCTCAGTAGCTGTGACTGCTAAGTGCTAGGAAACAGCAGAGGAAGGCTTTATGGGAAGCTTTTATCTTGATTTCAGCTGAAGTTCAGGTATTGTGTGAAGAGGTGAAAAGATTCTATGCATAGGAAATGTGCTAAAAATAGTAATTTGTTTTTCAAATATTCAAAAGCTGTTTTCCTTTGAAAATGAAGTTTTACAGTCCAGGAAGCTCTGTATGTACCCTCAAGGGTATTTTGTACATGCTGAGCAGTTCATTGCTATGTGTGGAATGATTAACTGATATATGAAAAAGACCAAAAAAGGATGATCACTGCTGAGGAAAGTGAAGTGTCTGTGTGCATGTCTCTTACGTTTTATACAATATTGCCTAAATCACTGAACAGCAAATGTCTCTTTTTTTTTTAACAGGCAACTTCTAAGTTCACCCCTCTCACTCTCAGAAGAGGAGTTGCTTAGAATGAGGCAAGAGTTGCACTGCTGCTTCTCTCAGGTGGACAGCAGCTTGGCTTGGCCCAAAATAAGAGCAAGAACCTTACATCAGGCTTTTGAAGTGGAGCAGAGGGACACTGAGGTGCTGAAAGTTGAGCAGGATTTAGCAATGGCCAACAGACAGGTAGGAACAGCACAGGATCAGTGTAGGGATGTGGAAAGGGTTCCTGGGGGTACCTGTGGCTGCTGGCATTGGCAGATCTGGGTCTGTAGCTTCTTCACAGGTGTAACAGCAGTGTACACTTTTCCTGTCTGCATGGACCAGTGGACTTAAAGATACTTGGGCATCAATTGGATAAATAGTTTTTTTCACATACACTTGTGTATTTCTGATGCTTTGTGAAAGTTTTGTGAGTTTCTGAAAAAAACTTCTACATTGTTTTGTCTGTTTAGGAAAGTAAAGTTCCTGAAGTAGATGGCCTTTCTTGGCAAGAAATTTGGCATGATTTCTGTTTCTTGTTTCCAAAAGATTGAAATGTATGCAGGCAGTTTGGGGTTATTTCCCCACATCTAAATGTGTAGATGAGACATACTCAAAGTTAGAGAGATATTTCCAACAAGGAATCTACCTGCCTATCAAATATAGGACTTGTTAAAAAACCCTGTAATGGGTGTTTAATTTCTTCAATAAATGTGGAAGAGCTGTGGAATCATAATTGGCTTTCAGTTCTTAAAAAGTATGGGGACAAAAAATGTTTTCTGTATTGCTGTGTCTGATGCCATTTTAAAAAGGAGGACTTGCCCTTGCTTTGTTTTAGTTCAGTTATGTTTTCTAAACATGTAAACTACATTGGGTTAATTGTGCTAGGAATTAGCCTGGTTCAAAGCTTTGACAGTTTCTAAAGTACTAAAGGAGGGAAATGACTTTGCAAAACCTTACAGTTGAACAGATGTTGTCATTTCCCCAAGAGTACATATACTTAGTTGGTATTCTTGTAAAGAAATAGAAAGGTCAAGAATAACTTGATTACATGGAACGATGCTTCTTAATATTATCATGGTTCATTTGTGATTCATAGACTGTGTGTTGAAAACAATGTAGATCTTAAATTAATATTCTTTGTTCTTTTTAACTGCTGAGGAGACAATGTATCAGTTAAAATCTTCTCTTATCACTGCTAAAGCTTGTTTAAAATCAAATTTATATGCTATGAGTTTTCAGGGAAAGGATGAATATATAATTCTACTTGAAAGAACTTTTTTAAAAAATTCTAACTTTGTCTGAATGTCTGAACTGAATCATATGAATGAATAGGCAGCACCTTCATTTCAGAAGTATTTTCTCAGTGAAAGTCATATTTTCTAAGTGTTTCATTATTTGGTGGATGTGCCAATAATAACAAGCAATAATCTTAACATTAACATCCTCATATATCTCTTACAAATAAGGCATTTTTGCTTATCTTGTTACAGCAGCATTCTAAAATGGGAAAAACAGGATCCAGGAATAGAAATAAGTTAGATATTCTGAAGAAATCTCTACAGGACAAAATTTTAATTTATGAAGACTCAGTTAAAGGTGAAAATTTGAATAGGGTAAGTACAATCTTTTCTGGACTGTGGTCCAAACCTAGATCTTTAGTAATTAAAGCTGGACAGTATTCTATCAATGTGAATAAGAACCAGAGAAAAAAGATGTAAGGTATAGTGGCATGGTGCTTCTCCCTACTATTGCCTGCATTTATCAAGATGTTGCATTTCATACTTAATAGTTTTTCCTTTGTTTTAATTTTTGCATCTTAGTTACAGAACTAGTTTCATGTCTCACCCCTTTTTCTTCTAATGGTTCTGGGGCTTGGTGTGTGCAAGATTACAAGGCTCCCCTAGATCTTGTAGTTTTCTAGGAAGAATTTCAAAACATGGAAGCTGCTTCAATGCATGCTTCAGCTGAGCAACATTTAGTTCCTGGACATCTGCTAATGCTACTGAAAATCCAGAAATGGATTCTTAAATCCAAAAGCATTTTGGGTAGGGTCTGAGTTTATTTGTATAGAGCTAATTGAAAGGAAGTCTTGATTCTGATGGGTACCTTTTAAAGACACACAGCCCCAGTCTGAAGTTAATCCTTGAGAAATGAGTGGGGCTGATCTTTATATGGACTTTTGAAGGCTTTTTACTTCCCTGCTAGTAGATGTTCCAAGAGATCTTTTACATGTGTACGATATGGGTAATACTAGCTTTGCATGTCAGAAGGACATTGCAATGGTAAATTTGTTAAATAGAGGTGGTGCACAGCAGTAGAAACTACACACAACAGGCAGATATCATTGGTAATTAAAATTGGTAGATAAAATAGTTTCAAAAGTGATTACAATATCGATTTTAGTACCAGTTTGGACAAAAAGCTATTTTTATACCTCTTTCTTATGCTTTTTATACCTGTATCCTGAAAAATTAAAAATACTGGGACAACATGTTAATTCAGAAATAATTTCACTTTTATATGAGAGCAACACATTGTTTAATTTGGTTGCAAATGATAAAAGCAAATGTTTATCTAGACTAGTACCCAATGTTTGAAAGTGAGAGCAGGTGCTTGGGCAAGTCTGCAACAAGAAGGCAAGTGTGTTCTAGCACTCTTCAGTAGTTTAATAGCTGTGATCCAAGAATGCTCTAATCCTTTAATGGAGGCATTTAAATTTTGACTTCAATACCTAATTCCCTGATCTTCAAAATTTAGGTGATTTTGGTACTATTCCTTGAATGTACATCAGATTATGGGCTAAGCTTTAGAGGCAAAATATATTGAATATTCTTTGGTAAATGTAAGACAGTAAATACTGCCTTACATTTTTATTAGAATCTTGTTTTAAAATTGGAAATTTAAATTCTCTAAACCTCATTGTTCCAGTTTTATATGCACTATCTGGCACCAGCATCCAGGACACTCTCTCTACTGGGTAATAGAATTTGTATGATACACAACCATTCTCAGCAGGTCTTATCAGAGAATATTTGTGAGCATCATATTACATATTTATCATCTTAATGTCTAAAACCTTGGTGGAAGTATCCTTAAATGCTTGTTTAAAAGTAATCATAAATAGAGTCAGCAATGTATATTCACATATAATTGTGATTAACGTGAATAGGAAGCTGATAAGGTGTTAAATGCCTTTAGTACACATAATTTTGATTTGTGCAAAGATATGGACAGACAGAGTCAGGTTTTATGCCAATGGGAAGTCATACAGTGTCTAAGGACTACAGCTGACCTTTCTGATGTTGTAGTTCACACCAGCAGGGCAATCACTAAATCTTCATTATTTTCAGACTGGTAAAGTGGGAGAGATTGACTGCATGTGCAAAGGGGTGCCTGCTGTGCTAAGGTACCAGTCATTTAGATATCCCAATTAAATAGTGAAACTCATCTCTGTGTGTTCTTTAAGAGAGAGGCCAAACTTGATGGGAGAAATGCTTTTCAGTAGAATGCAAATGTGAGTCTCTGCTCTCAGAGGCAGCAGCGGTAATAAACTTGACCAAACCTTTAAAAGGTTTTGACATTCCTCCTTTCATGACTGTGATTCTCCCATTCTGTCACAGGCAGTAGTAATTTGAGCATTGCTGTTAGAATACATAGTACTGGAAATTTCTGAAAGTGCTGATTTATGAAAATCAGGAATTGTGGTTGATTTATTTTGGTGTGCTGTGAAATCTATCAGATTAGATTTGTCAGGATGAAGAGAGAATTTAGATATGGAGTGAGGAAAAACCTTGGGCTTTGATATCCAGCAGTGTGTGTAGATGGGCCTGTGGGGCAGCAGGTGGTATCAACACCAAGTAGTGGAGTTGGAGCTCTCAGGGCTTCATGTGCTTGCTCTAGCTGTGTCTTCTCTCTTACAATCCAACTCTTTGGGTCCATGAGAGTAGTACAGGGAGAGAGAACAAAACCAAACTGGTAATTGTTTATTGTCTGTTGAAGATTCAGCCACCTAAGTGTTAGATATGCAGTGTATCCATTGGTGTCTAACCTAGACATCCACCTTACATGTTGGTGGAAACCCATATTTTAGGATATGAAACCTGCTGGGAAGTATCCTTTCATTTTCTTTGAGTGTGAAGGCAGTTTAGAGTGACAAGCTCAGATGGAAGCATCTAAAGAGGGTCATGGCAGCTGGCTGCTACACACATTGTCCCACAGAAGAATAGTCCCAGTGCAGAGCCCTTGGCTGTCAGTGTCAGTGGTGCAGCATGGAGAGCTCCTCAGTCTCACTGCATTGGATCGTGTGCCTGCACATGCTGCACTTGCCTTTCACCCTTGAACAGTTCTCTGGAAGTTCCATCAAATGTGTGGCAGCAACACAGTTATTGAGTTAAATCACTTTGATTTTTATGCTGTTTGATGTTGATCCAGTCCAGTTTTAATCTTATTTGAAATCCATTGCTAATAGACTTTGGATTTACAGTTCAACTTTGTTTTATATAAGCAGATTTTTCATTATTTGCTCAAAGAATAGTAGGTTGAATGTCATCAGTCAGCATTAACTGACACTTGCCAATTTGAAACTAAATACAATCCTTCTATAAGTTTCTTGTTTTTTCTAAGTAAAAGGACATATTTTATCTTTCCATCTACCATAGGTAATCATAGATTTATTTTTATTTCTAGCTTTTAATTTTATTATAATAAAAATTATATAGACCCTCTGTTTTGGGTTAGAATTTAATATTAAAGTTTTGACTACCCTAAAAGAAAGCCCTATCTCTTTAGAGTATTTGACTGTACTGTAGTAATTTTTTTTATTACAGTAAAATGTTGGAATTGAAGGTTAAAAGCACTTCTTGCAAGAGTATTACATTATAGGATAACAGCATTGATTTCTTTGCTGTCTTAATCCTGCTTGTTAATTACAGAGTACTAAAATCATAAGTGTGCATGTAGGAGTTTCTGTTAATCTTTCTATCTTTTGTGGTTTTGGTTTTTTTTTTAATAGGTTAAGCATGAGTTGCAGCTAGAAAAAGAGTGTCACCTGCGCAATCTGGAAAATAAACTTGGAGAGTATATTGCTTCTTTAGCCTTTCAAAAGACTGTTAAAAAATCCAAAATGCTGGAGCTGTATACTGCTATCATAAATGTGCAAGCTTTGCTCTTTGAACAACTGAACACATCAAAAACTCTATCAAAACTGGAATGCATTCAGATTTTAGAAGCACATAATCCTGTAAGTAATGTAGTTGTTAAAAGAAAAAAATCTTGTTAGGAAACAGCAACTGTTAGAGTATCTTTGATTTAACTGCTGCTTTGCAGCTTCTGGTGGCCTGGACTTTAATTTCTGTGAGTATATGCACTTTAATGCATTCAGTAAAAGAAATAAAGAGAAGGAGGTCCAAGAAAGATGGTGTATTGTTATTTTATTTTTTTTAATAGTTGCATGCAGGCAGAAGGGGTAGTATTTTGGTGACTACTTAATATTTTATTGATTGAAGGAAAGACAGTTGAGAAGTGATTTGGACTCATGACTGGAAGAGTAAATTGTTGTGTCTGTCTTACAGAATTGCTTGTGTTATAATGCTGTCCATATGCAAAATCCATAACCTCAAGATATGCTTCAATTGTCATGCTTTTGGAGATTACCTATACAGCCTCTTACCTATCTCACTCCAGGCACATTCGTGCAGTTTAAATAGTAGAAAATTGGGAAAAACCTCTTCCCTTCACCATATTTATTACATACCTGATATGTGCCAATTTTATAATCCTTTTTTAATACTTCAGTGCTCCGTTTTCACAAGGACTTTTTTTTTCTGCATCTGCTATTTGAAACCATCCAAGTGAGGCTTGGGGAGAGCACTGGAGTAGAACAAACAAAATGGGTTTTTGAGAAAAACCTCTTTGCTAGAGGGCATCATTAGACAGCTACCGCTGTGAAAATTCCTTGTTAAATTTTAATGTGGTCATCTCTACAGAGTTTCTCATGGAGTGGCAGTTAGAATGCTTATATGCCTCCAGTTTTGCTTGAATTTGTGTTAGATCTGTAGGAAATAGTGAAAGTTGTACGCAGGAAGAGTATTTTTGGCTTTTATGCCCTAAGTGTGAAGGGGCTTTTTCAGACAAGTTGCTTTTACCTTCTCTGTCCTTGAACAGGTGAAGAAAAAGGATTGAAGAAATGGCAGAAGTCAGACCTAGAACAGCTAACACTGGGTTAAATACAGTTGATGAGGCAGAGGAATCTATTAAAATTCAGCATTTTCTCCAAGGTACAGGTTAGGAAATGGGGCTTCGAGATAGTAAGCAATGTAATGGTTGAGATGAGACAACAATGACATTGGAAATGGGAACACGAATCCCTTTCAGTGTCTAGTTTGACCTTGTGACCAAAGTGAGATCTTTGGCATGGGGGATCCAGTCCCCTGAAGACTTTGGATTTTAACCTTTTGATTTTCAGAGCATTTTATTTTAACCCTAACTTTATCAGACTAACTATGAATTACTGCCTTTTAACTTAAATCCCTTTGATATTAGCTGTTAAGGTGGTATAACTAAAACTAGTTAGTCTGAGTTTCTCAAGCTGTTTCAGTGAGTTTATACAGCTTACAAATGAATTTGAATGGTGGTGTTCCTTAGTTTTGATCTCAGCCATGCTGGCAGTGTATTTGCTGGATGTCCTCTACAGTGGAAGGTTTCAGAGAGCATTGACTTTTAGCAGAATGAAAATTGAGTCATAGCTTTCCTCATTGTTCTGATATTCATAACGTGCCAGTCATGTTTACTGAAGCTGTGCAGTGAATCGAAAAGTGTAATGACTGCAAGTGGCTGGGTAGAATAAGAAATGAATAAAATAATATCAGAAAATCTGATACCATCATCTTTTTTCTTCACTTCAATGAAATTTGTTCTTTCAAGTTATAATTTAACTTCTTATCATCATGCATTTTCAACCTCTAGGAGATGGAAGAACTTAACAGGAAGCTGGAGTATGAGATGTTGAATAAGGAGTCAGCACAGCAGCATCTAATGAGTAGGCAGAGGTGGATTCTGGATGGTTTGGGACTTTCAAATGAAGCTGTGGACACAAATGCAGAAAGACATGTGACAGTTCTGTTAAGACAGGCCATGAATAAATGTAGACAATTTATAAACCTGTACCAGCAAAGGTAAGTTCTTTGTTCTCAGGTTTTACTATGCTACTGCAGTTTTTATGGACCATAAGATATTCTGGAGAAACAGCAGGAGGAACGTTCTGCTGTGCTGGGGAGGGCCCATGCATCTGTGTTTGAACTCTGCCTTCGTGTGCTGTGGCCCAGAGCATAACTGAGTTGGGAATATTGAAATAAGAAACATGAAATTATAATAGCTTAGTAGCATATAAATTGTGCGGTGTGTTGTGTGGCAGTCACCATTTTTTTGATAGGGATAGCAGAAAAATAATGATACTGCTTAGCATTAAGGAGGAAAAGAATTTTATTTGTAATACTTTGACTCCCAAGAAAATAGGGAGGGACTTCAGAGCAACATGATCTGCTGGGGTCAGAGGAAATAGCTGAGACAATTTAAATTGAATTTCCATCTCCATTGTCATATTGTAGACTGAATTCCCTGGCATGCAATTATTTTTGATGAGATGTATAAATGCCTCTTCAATTTCAATTTTCCCTGGCCGATTTTTAAGTAAAGATATCAGTGACAAATAAAATGCCTCTTAGGAGGTATATGGAAATATCTGTCTTGTCATAATGGCTGACTAGCAAAAATGGGTGATAATTTGCAAAATTGCAGCCTATTGTATTACTTTTGTTAGGGTTACAGGAGGTAGAAATGACTTCTCCATGTGTATTGCACAGTATTAAAAGCCTAGCACATTTCAAGCTTCATGTAACATCCTCAAAGTGTGCTTCCCATTACAAAGAGTGTTTTCCATAAAACCATTGATAAATTAAAAATGGCTATGATAGTGGTAAGTCTGGTTTAATCTGAAAAGGCTGTAGCTGTACTCAGTTCAGATGCACAACTCTCCTGCTGCAGAAGTAGAGTCAGTAGAAGATCAGATAAATCTTTGCACAAGTATCCACAAGCTGGTAAGCTATCAGGGAAGCCTTCAAAGAAACTGCAGCTAGGCTTTACTTGAAAACTTACTGGAAGAAAAAAGTTCTTTACTTTTATACATTGCAGGATTTGTACATGATGTAATCATGTTTTGGAAAAATAATCACCAGCAAGGAGGAAGTGCTTAATATCATATTTCAGCTGCAAAAAGATGCACAGCTTGCCTTAAAGTGTGGTGATGAAATTTAAAGAGGAGGGAAGAGGATGGGGACAGGTTGAATCACATTGCTTTGGAGTGATTCCAGATTTGAATTGTGTGCAAGTGCATAGCCTTAGATTCTGCTCTAATATTTACTTGGGGGTTCAGGAAAGAAGGGAAGAGAATTTGGCATATTTTAGAAGTTAGGCTGCACACAGCAGGTTTGCTGACAGACAGTTGTGCTTCCCGAATGGGTGACCTTCAGATTTTGTTTCCTATAATACAGTCATTGCACTTGGGAAGATTTCAATGTTAATTCTGTCTTTCACTTCAGCTTTAGAGATGAGCAATGGAATTGCGTGGTGCTTGAAGATCTCCTGGAAAATATAGAAACTGATGCATTTTTGGCAATTTATAGTCAGGTAAGCATGAAATTGAACAAAGCTTCCAAGTTTAAATTACTGCTGTATTTGGATATCAGTTTTTCTTCTTTGTTGGGAACCATTAGATGTATTTAGAGTTACTCTCTGCTAGTAGTTGCTACCAGTTTGCAGCCTGTACTGTCAGTCACATCAGTTAATTCTGAGCTACTTTCAGCCTTTTGAATTTTACTGAGTTATACTTCTGTTTGTTCATTTACAAATCCTTTCAGGGTTTGTCCTGTTGCATTTCATTCTGTGGAGAGCTAAAGTGCCTGATTTTCTGGTTAACATACAGATTTACAGTTGGATTTTGTAATGAAAAAAGGATTTTGTTTAGATTTTGATGAGTTTTGAGAATGATTTCCATTGATTATGTTTCAAAATTAAATGATAGCAGGACTGCTAGTTAAATTTTCTAGTATCACTACTCATACCTGTTTTCAAAACAAATGTCTTGTCTGTTTGCTTATGTTGTCTGCTTGTCAGTCCTACAAAGGCCTTAAGAGTGAACCCCTTGATTGACCCCAGCTTTTATCTTCAGGTTGATCTTGGCTGAGATATGTAGCTAGCATCAAAAAAGGCCTGGTGGAGCAGCTTTCTGCATCCAAGTATCTTGCCTCTCAGGGACAAGTGTGGTGGTCACAGTGGCCTGTATCATGAATTGGGAGCTTCAGAGACCACCATGTCAAGGGAGGACCACTTGAGTCTAAGGATCTCTCAGCTTTTCCTGTGTCTCTGTTTCTGCTAAGTCACTCCAGAAGATCTGTTCCATAATCTTCGAAAGCACTGAGGTCAGGCTGACGGGCATCTGGTTCCCCACATCCTCCTTCCAGCCCTTCTTGGCTGATGGGTGTCCCACTTGAAAACCTCCAGTTAGCCAGGACTGCTGGTAAATGATAGAAAATGCCCCAGTGACCACTTGGCCAGTTTGCCCAGTCACCTTGGGTGGATCCCACCCAGCCCTATAGACCTGTGTGTGTCTAAGTGGTGCAACAGGTCACTGACCATTTCCCCTTGGATTATGGCAATCCATCTTCAAGTTTCTGTGATGCAGAGACATTGTGAAAGGGCTTCTCAATAGCATGGCATGTATATTACAAGTTGAGAGGTTAAAATCATAGTTTTGGAGATTACATAAGTATGCAAACAGAGGATGGCATCATTTTCACAGTACCCTGTCCTATTTGCACTGTAGTAGGTGAACAATGACCCTTAAAAATTGTTAGTCTTGGCATGTTGAAGACAGATTTAAAAGAATTGCTGACACCTCACTGCACTTGAAAAACTGGGTGTGCTGTTCACCATACACTTGGGATACTGTATGGTGTTTGTTTTGTTGATGATATTTCCTGAAGAAATAATTTATTTGTGTAAATATGCAGCAAATATACCATAATATACCATATATACCAAATATACCATAGCATATATATAAATGGGGTTTTTGTGTTTGTATTTTTTCATAAAAAGTGTAGTCTAGATGTGCCCTCCAACATACTTTATTGAAATTCCATAAAACCGATATGTATTAACCCTTCAGATATATAAACCCAGTATAATAGTATAAAAACTCCCAACTGTAATTCCAAACCTGACTATTCTTAATTCAACTGTAAAGAAGTATATCCTTAGTAGAAGATTAACTTACTAATTTATTAAGGCTCATGATGTAACACAGTCCTACTTTTGTATCTGCTTCTCCTGTGAGCTGATGCTGGAAATTGATTTTTAAATCCTTTTTTTTCCCTTTTTTCTTGCAATTTATAGAGAACATTGCATTGACAACTGTTAGGAAACTATAGATGTCTTATACTCATTCTTTCCTTTAAAGAAAGTTTTCCCCTTTAGACTGGTTTTCAGAGCTGTAGATGGCACCCTCTCAAAAAAAACCCCAAAACAGTTAAGTTTTATTTCCCTGTGTTGCATGTTTCAGCTTACATCCTTATCAAGGCAGATGTAGGTCAATAAGAGATTTGCTTGAATGATAGCTCAGGATCATAAGCCTCTGGCTGAGATGTTACTTTTGAATAAACTCGTGGCTGTAGCCCCAGGTACACTAACTGCATTTTAGATCCAGCAGATGATGCAGGCAGACTGGCAAGTGGAAACAGCACAGGAGGCTTGAAACACAGCATGGCTGGAGTTCATTGATTCTTGCATCAGTTGTTTAAATACACCTTGCTCAGTCCAAATACTTAAAAGCAATTCTGCTGTTTGTAACGTACCATTCATTGCTGGTTTTATTTTGTCGTTATTCTGGGAATACAGATGAAGCTGTTGGTGGCACAAGCAGCACTTGTATCAATTTGTTATTATAGAAGAGTGATTTCCTGACCTTTCTGATATTTTACCAATAATATACCTGAAGAATCAAACTCATCCCATGCTGGAGGACTTTTCATCTGGCCACTCCTGTATTTGCATACACATTCACTTCTTTCCACTTTTGCAAGCTGGTGTGGGTAGCTGTGAGCATCTGAAAATGGTGCTCAGTGCTGGTGCCTGTTCACACCCAGAACTCCCTTTGCTGTACGTGTGCCAGTGCATCTGCCTGATGGGCACCTGTGCCACTGTTGGGATTGGTGACAGATTTGTGGCACCCTGCAGAATTGCTTAATTGTTGGCTCTGTTGTGCTAGAAAAGTATTGAGATTTGCCTCTCAGTCCAAGTCATACTTGCTACAGAAAGGTATGGGTCAGAGAAAAGAACATTTTAAAGAGGAAACTGCTACAGAAAATAGCAGTACTAGAGTCATGGTGTCTTTCCATAATAAATAACTGATTTAAAGGTCCTGAGTACATTTAGCCAAAAAGAGCAGAATAAGTCTCAGAGATCTGTCTAATGTTGCATTTTGTAAGTTTCTAGGAGAGCAGTTTTTAAAGACCATAAGTACAACACAGTACTATAGAAATTAGACTTAGGTGCCTGTATTAAGATTTAAGCTCTTATTTGCATTCCTCTCCAAAGAAGAATCAAATAATTTCTTTCTCTAAATAGCCTGAGCAAACATCTCTTTGATGTTCAATTTTGGTGCCTGGTCAGACTGAAAATACTTTAAGAACTGTACCAATTTACTCATCTCTCATCAGTTTATTTTTTTTCTTGCTAATTCTGTGTGATCTCAGTGATTTCCATGGAAAATCTCTAACAATACTGAAGAGGCCAGAAAACTTTGGAAAATGGCTAGTTTTCTTACCTTTTGGGGAGAATTCGCTGCTTGAAGGACAATTCCGGGAAAAGGAGCCTGAATTGGTTTCTTTATTTTGTGTGGCTGTCGAAATTTGGTTTAAGAATGCCTTGCTAGTGATGCTTTGTTTCTTTCAAGGAAGAATTTCAGTTAATCCAGGGGTCTCCTAGGTGAATTCACTCCTCTGAAAAGTTGTCATGCAGGAAAAAAGGCAAAGATTTGCTGTGACTCTTTGGAAACACTGCAGACAAAAAACCCGGCTGTCTTCCTGCATGGTGGGGCCTTGTGGGGTTTTCTGTCATCTGCCCTTGTGGGCTTTGCAGTCATCTCCTCCATCAGCACTTACAGGAGGGTCTGCAGAGTGGTGGTAACTCAGCTGCCATGAGTGATCATCTTTGGCATGTCTTCCCTAACGTCAGCTACCTGTATGGCTTGAATAGACAACAGCAGCTTTTTTTTTTGCAGTTTTTGAGATATTTAACTTGCTTTCATTTGCCTTATATTTTTCTTTCCACATAGTTCTCAATATATTGTAGACTTTTCATATTTGACACACACAAGACACCTGCAGAAATAATTGGAGGACACTGTATTTATGACAACAGAGGAGAAAATAGCAATGGAATTTTGGTGTTTGGAGTGGGGCAGGAAATGGGGCTGGCTGAGTGTCTGTGGGAAAACTAAATTTTAAACTCAGTCTATTTGAACATTATATAAATATGCTTTATGACTGATCTTTGGGCAAAAATGGGTGGGATGTTTGGAAACAAAAAATACTACCAAAAGAAAAGCAGGTTTTCCTTCACCTCTNCTTTTGCATGTCTTCCCTAACGTCAGCGACCTGTATGGCTTGAATAGACAGCAGCTTTTTTTTTTTTTTGCAGTCTTTGAGATATTTAACTTGCTTTCCTTTGCCTTATATTTTTCTTTCCATATAGTTCTCAGTATATTGTACACTTTTCATATTTGACCCACACAAGACATCTGCAGAAACAATTGGAGGACACTGTATTTATGACAACAGAGGAGAAAATAGCAATGGAATTTTGGTGTTTGGAGTGGGGCAGGAAATGGGGCTGGCTGAGTGTCTGTGGGAAAACTAAATTTTAAACTCAGTCTATTTGAACATTATATAAATATGCTTTATGACTGATCTTTGGGCAAAAATGGGCGGGATGTTTGGAAACAAAAAATACTACCAAAAGAAAAGCAGATTTTCCTTCACCTCTTAAAAAGTGTCACAAGCTGTTCTTTGAGCTTATCACAGAATCTGGTGTTAAGAGAAGCTGAACAATGAAGTGATCAACCTGACAATGTATAAAGTTTTTCAAGGCTATTTTCCCCTCTGTAATTTTACAAACCAAGGAATACCATGTTGCTTCCTTGCTATCTTGAAAGGATTTTCCTTATAGTAGTAGAATCCAACAATTAGTTAAGCCTTACATGTTAGACTATAATTGCTTTGTGATTTTTCAGACCAAAGGGCATCGAGTACATGCCCTAAGTAAATATGCCAAGATCAGCTGGTTATTTAGGATTTACATTGCCAAAATCCCAAATGAAATGGACAGTCATGATGCACATGGGCCACTGTTGGTAGAAGCAGGTAGCATGGAAGTGTGACCACCTGATATCAAAATTATCTTCAGTAATATTGTTTCCATAATGACTTTTTATTTAATAACAGTAATTAAGATTGTCTAACATTTATTTTCAATGCTAAATTTATCTGTCTTCTACTCATTTAACCCTCTAGGAGCTCCGTCTGGCAGGTTATTTGGCTAAACTGGCAAGGATGCCAATGGGGGTGTTGCACAGGGTCCTGAATTTGTTGCTGCCCTCCAGTTCACAAAGTGAGGTTCTTTCTGTCCTCGATTCCATCAGTAAATATTCAGATGGTGTTGTTGAAAGTGACAGTAATGCAGAGGAGTCTGGCAGCTGTAAGAAAAGGTAGGTGTGATGTTTTCTGGTAGACCACTGCAAGACAAGATTGTTGCTTTATATGTATATGTTGTTACTGGACAATGAGATTGATAGAAAAAATCTATAGAAAAAATCACAGGTGCATAGGTTTCCTTTTGAAATACTTTGAAAATATAAAATATAAAAATACTTTGAAAATTCTAGCTTATTTTGTGAAATATTTTAACTATAATAAACTGATAAAAAATTTTAAAATTTTACAAGTTCATTAATTAAACAGTTATTTCATAGATTTATAAATCTTGTTCTCTTCATCATCCTTCTGTTGCCTGAATTGGGATTTGTTAAAATATTTTGCTTCCACTTTTTTTATTTTTAATGTTCATGACACACTGGGTTTTAGATGTCTGTAGCTCTTAAAGATGTAAAGGAGATCCTCCTTCCTAATAGTGGAAGTTGCAACCTTGCAGATGTCTGTACCTTTATAGTTAATTATTGAAGTTCCAAGTGGCCATTGTGTTTCCTTTTCTCACAGAGTCTGGTAGACTCTCAGGGCCTTCATCAGTCCCCCTTTTTAACATGAGCTGAAATCTGTGCAGTAACACCAAGGGATGCTCCCAGACCTGCTCTCCCAACTCCCTGCCATGGCTTGGGAAGGAGACAAAAGCAGATGTGGCACTGAGTCATTGGCAGGGTTGTCAAGAAACAGATAAGAGTCCTTGGGACCATGCCCTGAAGAGTGATCTTAGCTCATTTAAATGACTTGTGGCAGGGCAGCAAAAGTACTTGAACACTCTTCCTGACTGCATTTGTGGTATTGCTGCCATGGGTTTGGTGGCTAAAGTCAGAGAGGGGTGAAAAATGTGTGTATTTGGGGATTTGCTGCTGGGAATTTTTATTTCCTACTCCTTCAGGAAGAGCCAAGAGTTGTGGCAAACACAGGAGAACAAAATACGGCAAGACCTGATAAACAGAAGTTTAGAAAAGATCCCATCTCTAAACAAGAGAAAAGACAGGTGAGGAGGAAACCAAAACAAACATACCTGGGGATTTTTTGTTTATAGTTTATGTAATGTCTCAAGATTCTTCTTACAGCTGTTAAAAAATGAATTCATTAGTTCATGCATTTTCTAACACTGTTCTATTTAGTGCTTGTGTTTCCTACAACATATTTACACATAATAAACAGCATAGTAAATACCTGAATAGATTTTTCTGTACATATCCACAAAATTCTCACATTTTTCGCATACATTGCTCAACTTCCCTATATTTATTTATTATAAGGTTACCTTTCCTTTTGCAATTTTGTGTCTCAGAAAATGATACATGAATTGTTGGGGATTAGAATGAAAACTACAATTCTCTCTGTTGAACTGTGATTTTCTTTAGCTTCCAAAGTCACCACTTCTTTAGCAAGGTAGGGTATAGGAAGTTTTGCATTTTTTGCCTCAGTTTTCACTTTTTGACTTATTTTTTTTCATTAATGTAGCTTGATAAAGAAGAAGCAAGTTGCTCTCTTGGAAAAAGCAGCATTCATTCATCTGGGATGTTCACCTGCACATCCTCCTATGGAACAGCCTGACCCACCTGTTTCTCTGAACTCTGCAGCTGCTGAAGCCATTGAGCTGGTAGACACAGGGGAGAAGATATTTTTGTTCCGTGAGCCAAGTGATCCAACACTTGCTTTGCATAATTTTCCAAGAAAAAAGAAAAAGAACTTTCTTAATTCTAAAAAGGCTGCTCGTGAAAACATGGACTCATAAGATCAACTTCCATTTATAGTATCAATTAGGGAAGAGGAAGTTCTTTACATCTTTAAATTCAGTAAAATGATGAGGAAGAATGAAGTGTGTGGTTCAAATAACGTGTGTTGTTTTAATCTGATTTATCTGATATTGGAAATAGATGTAGTTTTAGAATGGCAAAGTTAGTGATGTGCATATTGCATTTTTTAACTCTTGTCAGTGCTTTGTTGCACTTGGTGAAATATGAGTGTTCTGTGATGCACAGTCCGTCTCTTCCTTCACTACATTTTGGTCATTTTTGCACTGATTTTACCATAGCTGTATTTTCATAATTTATACAGAAAGGTTATTTATTGTATATAGTAAGTACTGATTTACTATTCTTGTATTTATATTTTTGTGGTAAGCTGCAGTGTAAGCAGATGACATGAAGAGAAAGTAGATAAACCATATCCTCTGTTCTCTGATTTTATGTTATTCTAGTTAATTTACTGTTTAACACTGTGTTCCTAATGGGCTTTGCATGTTACTTCTGCAGTCTGTGTTCTACAGTGACAGCTGGTAGTCCAGATCTTTAGCATTTATTTGTGTACTTAGCCTTACATCCTGGAGTAACTCCAGTGTTTTGCTGTTTCTAAACTTATTTCATTTGAACTGTGAGCGTGGCTACAGTTCCAAACTGTTAAATATTTACAACCTATTGGAGTCTTCTTCTTGGTGAAGCAGGGTTGTCACATTTTCTCAGTAAAAAAGTGAAAAATGTAAATGGGCATGTAATGCCTTCGGAAGCTCTTTTGATTGCAGTGCTGCCAATTTTCACAATTTTAGGTACTTTTGAAGTTGTTATTCCTGAATTTCTTTAAATTGATGAGAATATAATTTTATGCTTCAAAAAGAGTTAATTATTAAACCTGTCTAGTTGACTTAAAGAATCCTTTAAATACAAATCCTAAAAAGAGGAACAGAAAAAAACTAATTAAAATAATCACATGTATTTGTTAATATTTTATATTATTAAGCATGTTTTGAGGGGGTTGTAATCTATGCCCTGAGGCCACTGTGATCATATATTTTATATTTTTTCGTGTACAGTTCTTCTGTGCCTTTTTATTAATAGGGTGTCATATGATTTAAAAATTAAAATATAACAATATATGTGTATCTGCAGTTGGCTTTTTTTTCCCTGCACTTCTCTGACAAGTTTAAATATTCATCCCACAGTAAACAACAATTAGTGTTTCCTATCACTACTGGCATTAGAAAATGTGTGCAGTAATTAGACTGACAATCCTAATTATTATTTGATTGCATTCTTCAACCTTTTCATGGAAGTATTTGCTGTCACAGAAGGAGGAGTCTGTCGGGATTGTGGGAGTTCAGAGTTGCTGTTTTAACCGTGTCTGGTATTTCATCCCCAAGGCATGGGTGGGTAAAGAGTGGGGTCTGTCCTGCCTTGGAGCTGGGCCAGGGCTGTGCAGGAGGAGCCTCAGGTGTTTCAGGAAGAGGCAAGAAAGCAATTGGAAAACTTGGACAGCTCATGGTTGCAAGGAGCATTTAAAATCTGAAGTACCTTCTTGAATGTCAGTCCCTTCCAGGATTTTTTTGCAAGCCCAGACTCTTCACTGTTACAGTATTTATTTATAATATAAGGGGGAAATGACAGTAACTCATCACAGATAGGACATGGAGGCCAACAGCTCTAATAGGTTACAATAATAAAATGCAACATCTGAATATTGATTACAATATCAATTTATTATCCTTATTAGGTAATCTCTATGTCTAGCAATAGAAAGCTGATTTGTAACTCTCTCACACCTCATCACCAGTTTGAAGTGGTTCAGTGATTGTAACTATTCTAGCAGGGAAAGTCACTCCCTGCTATGAGTCACTCTCATATCATGTAATACATATTCAAAGAAATGTCCAGATCTTAACACCTCTTTTGCCTTGTGAAAGAAGCACTAACTAGGAGATAGCCCACTTCAGTAAAGAGTTGACTTGGATTCAGCTTTGAGTCACTCAGAGAACAGAGCCAGCTGTTGATCGTGCAGTTTTGTGTGTGTACCATAGGTATTACCATCCTTATTTCACAGCTGGAGTGTCCCAAAGAATGGGTGTGCTGGACAAGCCATTCAAATTCATCCCATTTGGCTTCACAGTCATCAGTACAAGAAGTAATATAAGGCCAAGTTCTTCAGTATTTGAAACATTGTCCAAATCAATGTGTTCCCTGGAAGTTCATTGCTTCTCCTCTTGCCCCTTACAGTTCCCTGTGTACTCCCATCTCCATTGCACTGTCTTCCCTCAACATGGAGCCATTGGACAAGGAGCCAAAACATGCAAAGAGCAAGCAAAAGTATATCTCCTTGGACAATGGTGCTTTAATCCATACAGTAAATGACTTACTGGCAATGGTAGATTTTATTGAAGAAATTATTCTCCATGCTAGACTAATAAACTGTAGCTTTTTGTTGTGATTTTTTCAACATGTACTTCAGTAATGTTAGCTTGCAGCTAACAGCCCTTGTGCCCAGGGTTCAGGATTTTCAGGAGGCTTAGTTATGCACAGGCTCCAACGCATTATCAACAACTCACCTTTCTGCTCACTTTGATGTATTTTTGGCTTGGGATATCTGGATGCTGGATTAGCATGCAATACCTATTCCTCACTCTGTAAAGCTTTTAAATAAAAGATAACATTTTGAAGATTGGTGTTTTTTTAATAAAAAGGATCCCACGTGATGAAAAATATTTTAGGAAAGAGGTACTAAAAATGTCCTGCAGTGATTGAGGTGAAAATGCTTCTGTGAAACAAGTGGTTTGAGATTTCCTATCATAAATGTGTATTTAATTTCCTTAACATTGGTATTGTGTATTAATTTATTATGAAATAGAATACACATGCTAAGCCTAATGAAGAATAGTTCATACCAAGAGTGAATAATTGGATGTGTCAAAGTCAATCTCTTGTAAACAAAAATGAGAATGCCTATATGGACCTGGCACTTCACTACAGAAAAATTTAAAAAGGGAAGTAAAAGGATTGACACTTTGGTGGAAATAATTGTTATGTTTAATAGGTAACTTTTATCTTCACTGATTACTGTAACTCTTTCAGATTTAGATTAATTTTTAAAGTGATAATGTCTCTTTAATCAGGTCAGTTCTGCAAGATACTTGTCTGCCTTATTTGAACCTGGGGAACTCATGCTGCTTTCCTTCATTATCTGGTATTTATCCAGCTGCTATTTTAACACCTTCATATCTTCTGGGGAATGTTAAGTTTTTATGCCGTTACCTTTGTACAACCCAGTGCCAATAATTACACTGCCTTTCATCAACAGCTCCAGCTTCCCAAGAGGCTGACAGTGGGATTTTCAAAGCATCAAATGCCAAGTTCATTCATCTGTTGCCCCGTGCTGTGCTTGTGTAGCTGGTGCAGCCTTGGGTGTGCCAGCATAGAGCTTATTTTCCTTGCTGGGTTATAAAGCTGTATTGTCACAGGCTGTTGAGAGCTGTGTGAGTTCATATGAATAACAATGCTGTGCAAGTGATGAACATTATCCTCCTGAGTGCTCCAGGTAGGATCTAGCTTTTCCCACATTCTGTTTCTCCACTCAAGATCTCTTGTAGAAATAACGCAGAGGCCACCAGCTCAGGTCTTTAGTACTGTCTTCTTACTTGTTTTCTTGTTATTCACAGGGAGCAGGGCAGGGAAAGTCAGTCAGACCCCACACCTGTGAAAGGCTATACAGTGGGCTCACTGTTTACCTTTGTGTTGCAGACAAACTGTGACCTAAATTTAACTTTAATCTCATTAATATATTTAATGAGAGCTGGTAAAGTCCACCTCTGTATTTGAGCAGTCTTGTTACCTAAAACCACTAGTTACTTTTCTCACCTCAGCTTGAGAGTCCAGAAGCTTGAGAGTCACACTGACCAAAAGCAATTTGTTTTCTCCAAGGTTCAGAGATTTCCTCTGGAGAGCAAAGGCAGACATTTGCAGGGAACTGAACTTTGAAAAAGTCAACTTCTTTGGTACATCTTCAATTATGCCAGAGAAGCTACCTCAGAAAAGAGGCTGCATATTTTCAAATACTTTCGGTTTGAAGAAAAGATGAAAAATAAAGAAAATAAATAATAAATAAAATAAGAAAATAAATTAAAAACTGGAAGTAGCAGGTATCATTCCAAGCCAAAATAGCACTCAGAATCTGAGGGCAAAACTTTGTAAATTTGAGCATTGCTGATAGAATTTAGTCCTTGATACTGGGCAGTTGAGAATGACAGCTGGTTATAATATGTGAATGGTTTTATAGTTACTCAACTGAGCAAAGAAATCCCTATGCAGTGTTTCAGAAGAGGTAAAATATTTCTTTCAGGAGTATTAATTGAAAGGCCATTTTAAAGTATCTTGAGTGGATAGATGTGCAATGTCTGTACAAAGTGGGATAAATGTATAATTTTGTCATATTCTTCCAATATATTGTTCTGCTTATGGCTTGACCATCACTAGTAATTAAATCTTGTCATGTCTGCCAACAGATTTTTATTCATTTGCTGTTGATTGCTAGCAATTCATCACTCTAAAATCACCATTTCAGTCCTTTCTTTATCCTTTCCTAAACCTCCCTTTTTTCCCAGGAGAGAAAGTATGTTAGAGATTGTGATGATTCAAACCGAAATGAATCCCCAATTTTGTATATGTTTTAAGTTGTTTTCTCTTTAGTTCTATGGTTAGATGATCGTTTAATGGACACTGAGTAGCTTTGTCATTACCTGAAATGCTGGTGGCCAAGTCTGGCGTACTGTACATTGCTTTTCTGCACACAATTTAATGCCATATTTAAAAAAAAAATCTAATGAAACCAAAACAAGCTACAGAATCTCTCAGTATGACACATGTGGCTTTATAAAGAGATGTAAGCCTTTGGACAAGTTCTAGAGTAATGCAGCTGTCTTTTCACAGGAGACAAGAGAAAAAGCCCCTTCTCGCCGATTTGATTGATATATGTTAGATTCACAATTGTGTTTACTAACTTTTCACCTTATTTATGTAACAAACCAGCATGGTCTTAACATGAATGTCTCTTTGAAGGGATGTAGTACTTTTATAGAATGTGTCCCTGGTTACATAGTGGAAAAAATGAATTGCTGGATTCTTTGGGCTGGTTTTAATCCCATGTCTGGGTTTCAGACGGAGCTGGAATTATGTGGTTCTCCCTTGTGTGAGGAGAATGGCTCTGTGCAGCAGCTAGTGAAGTCTGTAGCTTTCTACAAACTCTGTGTGTTCCCAGCTGAAGAAGGTAATCCTTGGGGAGATGTTTGGTTTTGTTTTTTGGGTTTTTTTAATGAGGTCTACAAGACAATACATAAATGTAGGTTTACTTTGCTGCCTCTGAACGTAGTCCCAGCTGTGTCAGTGCTAAGAAGCTGCTTGTAGCACTGGGTTTTATCTTTGGTGTCTGCAAACTCAGACAGTCATTCTGTGTCATCTCTGCTCAGAAAGCACCCAGGATGAAGAGATTCCCTGCAGATCAGCTCCTACCTTGCCCTCCAGAGTCTCTGTCTTTCTGAATGGAGATGTGACAATTTGTCACATGCACTGGGATCCAAAAACCTAAGAAAAGCTCTGGAATTTTTTGTCAACTCCTTTCATCCAGTGTTAGTTTTCTGTCATGAGAGGGTTAAACAAGAAGCCTGTGTGAATCCCAGTGATGGGTGAATAAAGATCTGGGAACCAAGTCCCCGATGCACTTCCTTTCACTTGTAAATAGAACAACAAGTGAAAAATCCTACCAGCAGTGGAATAAGGCAGTTTGCAGCCAGCTGTTGAATATGCAACATGGCCCTTCATGGAAATTCATTCCCAAACAGCAGTGCAGTGGTGGAAAGGGGAGTTGTGAGCTGTCTTCCCCAATGCAGGCATAGAAAAGTTATGGGTTCAGCAGATTTCCTGTGGGTTTTTAATGCAAAGCAGGAAACTGTAACACTAATGGTGCATATGCTGACAAGGATATTAGAATGCATCTTGTATGTTGCTGTCAAGAGTAAAGTTAATTTCTTATACCAAGCCCAGACTGTGGAATACAATGAGGCTATGAAATTACTTTATTCTGAGGGTAATTGTATTGCTGCCTTTGTGTCTGTGTTTGAGAGGTTTTCTTCCTAATTGAAGTGTATGAAGAGAGCACTTCATTTGGAAGTAATATTTTTCAAGGACATGTGATAAGCAAATTATGTTATGAAAAGCTCTATAAATTTTGAGGAGAAAAAAACCCTGCAGAAATGACTGGGCATCTTCCTGGCTCCTCCAATTTTTACACATATGAATAGTTCCTTAAATGTGATACTATTTACATAAATAAGGATGTCAGGGTTTGGTTAATACAACCCCTGCAGACAGTGAGTCAGTGTCATACACCTCTAGAGAGTAATTCAGTATGGCACAAAATCCTGCTTGCATGTTCTGGCTGTCAGGGCGTGCTCTGGGCGCAGGGTACGTGCTGCAATTTGTTTTGCTATATTTTGACCATCTAAATGTCATGGTTTCTAATCGAAGCTAAGTGTCATGGCTTTCCTCATAACTGAGAGACAGGTACAGGCACTGCCCTACCATGGTTTCTTCTCTTGGACCTTTTTGCTGTGTATGGCTTCTGCATGGCTGAGGTGCATTTTCATTGTGCCTCTCAAAACCTCTTTGCAGAAGATACTAAGTTCCAGACATAATGGTTAGGAGACAGAATAACTCTGTTTTATTAGACTAACAAATATACTTGGGCAAAGCAGAGGAGCTTTACTGCTACTAAGTTGTTTTTCAAAGAAAACCAGAACTTTTCAGCACTTGGCTGCAGTTGCTGTGGGAACAATTTCAAACAAATACGGTATTGGAACTGGTCAATGTTTATAATAAAGGAATGTCTTTAATTAAAAAAAAACAAACTTGTTTAGCACATATTAAACAAAACAAAACAAGAACATTTAGGCTGGTTTGTTTCCACTTTCCTTTTTCCTCTTTTACTCAATTCTTTTAAATAACTGAAAATCTTTTTCCCTTTTTCCTTTTTATTTGAATAGGACTTTTTTTTTTTTTTTTTAGCTAGTGGCAAAACATATTACAAAATGCATGGATAAAAGAGTTGTTCATTTTATACTCATTCTTCATGGCTAAATCCACAGTCATGTGACGTTGTATCAGTATTAATAATAGGATATATATTTAGGGATCCAACATCCAAAGTATGATCTTCAATGAGTTCATCTCTAAAGACACCTACATTCCAGAAGCCTTGAACTGTTATTTTCCACAGTTGCCTAAGTTTTAATTAGCAGTTATGTGGCAGTGGTCTCAAAGGAGTCCAGTCTCAGTGGGACTGCATAGCTTGGTGTCATTGATCCTGGAACATGTTTGCCATCTAGAAATTATGTGGGGGTGACTCGGTGGAGGCTGTCCAGCTGTGTGCTGCTCCCAGAGCAGCATTTTGGATGTGATCACTTGAGCTGGCCAGGGGGTGGCTGTCTGGCTGACACAGGTCACACTTGCTAGAGCAATCGTGGATGTACCTGTACTTTCTTAGCTACTCAAAGTTGGGTTTTATTTTCTTTCTAATGCCTTCCTAGTGAGTCATCAGGGCTTTACAAGGTGAGTGTTTTTTAAACAGGGTATTTTAATGTTTCATCCTCCAGGAACAGTCAAATGTACATGAAACACTCCTAGAAATCACGTGAAGGTGCAACTTGAAAGTCCTCCTGCCTGTGTGGATGGAGGCCCTCACTGCAAGCTTGAAAACAGAGGTGTTCCCCCCCACCACTCTGAGTTAATTTGCTGGCAGAGAGGCAGCCTTTACACTGTCTAAATCCTCCAAAATCCTTAATGTAGTTGTCTAAAGTCTGAAAATCCCATAATTCAAATGCCTTAATTTCAGTAGGCAGAGAAAATGAGTCAACACAGTCATCTGGGCTTTTGACTTGTTCTGGACTCTTGGAGCAGTCAGTCTGAAGGGAAGCTGAGTAGCTCCTGTGCTCTTCACCTGCTGGTGCTGAGCATCACTTCAGCCTATCACTTTGTAACCATCATTACAAGATCTTTGAGTGAATGGAAGATTTCTAGCAAGCAGTTGAATTTTGGCATTGTCACGCTGAGAAATATGCTTTTGATGAAACCATTTAACTTATTGCTGCCAGTTTTCATGCCCAACAGCTCTTGCTCCTTCTCCAACTTTTGTGAGTGAGGACTGGGACTGAGCCCTGGGGGAGTCAGGTACAGATACTTTACAGGAGTCTGAAGGATATTATGAGGCCAATAAGCTCAGGATGCTGCCATGCTCAGATATAACTCATTGTGCTGTGAGAGAGTCTTGGTTTTATTGCTGGAGATTGTGTTAATCAAAATGAACACCAACAAATCTTTAGACTCATGACAGTTAATATCTACAGAGCCTAAAAGGCTATCTTGGAGATGGATTTGCCTGGGAGTGAGTGCTCAGCTCTGTTGCTGAAAAGACACAAGAAATCTGCTCTCTCTGGTCGAGGATGATGCCATTGTGGGCAGGAACTTCTGCTGCCAAGGGCTGAAGCAAACAGTTACTCATGTGCCATGCAATTGCATCACAGAAATTAAGTGAAGATCGTATCTTTCCATCAGTTCCAACAGGAAATTTTATGGTTTGTTTTTTTTTTTCCTTGTTCTTCCTGATGCTTGCAAGCTAAGAATATGGATGTGCTTGGTGAAACACTGGTGTTATATTACATGTCTGAAAGTTTCACTTGAAGCCAGATCTTGAGCACAGATCCACCACTGTTAACAGATGTCTCCTAATTAGTGCCCCTTGAAGGTCTTTTGTTGATTCATACCACAAATTCTGCTACATTGTTTTTTAAAATTTGTCTTTCTGCTTTAGCATAAACATATAAATACAAGAAGTAAATACATCTGTGCATACTTTCTGCATTTGAGCTGGAAACAAATCCTTCAACCTGAAATCCATGTCTGCTCTATCCATCCTTGCATACCCTCCCACTGACTAGGGAATTTTCATTCCATTTGATTCCCACCACAGCTAAATGTGTAATTCCAACTACTTTGTGTTCAGCCTGTCTGGTGACACCGAGCAGCCTTGCAGGGCACAAAGAATTGCAGGTGGAATGACAACTACCAGTGCTGCACACTGTGGGCAAGTACATCAAAACATAATTTCCATCTCTTCATTTTTCTAACTTTCAGTGATCCTTATTCTTTTATAAAACAACTGTTTGTGTTTTAGCAGTATGGACTCCTCAATATTTCCATTCCTCCAGCATTTGTTTTGATTAAAAATGGTAAGGAAGTACCACTACTATCATTCATTCCACTGAGGGGGAAATGAAGAGTAACTAGATTTAAGGAAAGAGAGTGGTCTTTCCAGCAGATGCCACCACATGGCATTTATCCCATGAACATTGGTTAGGAGTGGATGATGCCATTGCTTCCCAGGCAGGGGTGAAGAACAGCTGATGCTGTTTCACAAGTGCCCTAAACACCAAGAACTGTGAGAACAATTGTGCAGCAGTATACATTTCTTGAGCTTGCAACAATTTGAATAAGGGGCTGAAAGTCTTTCACTTCAGATAATGTAGAATTGTCATTAAAAAGAATACCTTTATTACTGAGACTTTCAGTTATTTCTTGAGAATAATTTTCATTTCAAAAGTGCTTTATTTTCAATTCTATTGTGAAAGTAATCACTTAAAAAAAAGAATATGATTGCAAAGTAGTTAGTATGGAGTTAAGGGCTATCTAGCCAATTCTACCATTACAATTTCAGTGAAATGTGTGTGGAGAAAGAGATAGGGATAAGGTGCCAGTTTCTTTTCAGTGAATAGAAACCTGTTCATGTTGCCATGAGGTTAAATGAATATAATGTCAGATCTAAAACTCAGGAGCATAGATAGACTCATCAGGAAGGGTTTCAATCAGCATGCAGAGAGTATAACAGCTTGAAAAATATGTGTGTGGATACAGCCCTCCTGAAGCTCTGTTTCATGCAGCAGCTCCTGAATACCAATGAATGTCCTGGCCTGGCAGGAGTAATCTCTGAGGCAGGAGTAGGGGCTGGTTCAGAGTTCCTGCTTTCGTCAGCTTGGATCAGTCACCTCGTGTTTTGTCTGAGCATAATTGTTGGTTGTAGTTGATAGAAGGAAAATAGCTATTCTGATTGCCTTTTCTTGAATCAAATTCTCATTAGTTTCCAGCAAGATTATGAAAGTAGCATTTGCTCAAACTTCATATGTTTTTATTAAATATAGGTCTGCTTGCAACCCTGGGGCTGTTGCTCAGGGCTGTATTCATTGTCCTGTGCTCTGTGCCGGGTTGACAACAGGGAAAAGCACAGCCCTTAGCCTTTGCATTGCATTTCACTGCTGGGCTGTGCAGATCACCAAAGTGAGACAAAAGGAAATAGAATACTTAGAGAGACTTAAAACCCAATCTGTCCGAATTTTGGGTCCTTTTTCTACAAATGTTTCTGCAAAGAGTATAAACATCTGAACTTCTCAGAAGAAAACCCAAAAGGCTACTGCTCCAACTAAGATCAAAAGTTACCTGAAAGACAACACAAAAAAAAAAAAAATCAAGCTTTGATTCAGGCTTAACTGACAGAGAAATTGAGAAAACATATTGTTCTCTGTCTCAGTTCTTCCTTTGGTCCATAATCTTTCGGGTTGTGTGAAGAAGACAGGTGGACTGACAAGAGCAAGCCCTTCTCTGGGACATATTTGGTGATCCCTACTGTGCTCCATCTCCACACCATCATTCTGCTCCTCAGTGATGACCGAAACAAGCAGGGTGTGTTTGAGGCTGTATGTGCCATCATCTGCACCCTGGCCCCAGCCCTGGAACTCTGCTTCTCTGGATCATCTCTCTTTCATGTCCTGTCCCTTCCCTGCACTTTACCCTGCTTGCAGCATCCATCTCCTTTTGATTTCTTTTAGGAAAGACGGTGGGGGAAAAAGAGAAAAAGAAGGAAAGAGAAGTAAAGAAGACAAAGGG
>VZTB01018223.1:786164-830691 GCA_013397245.1 Thryothorus ludovicianus
AAAAGAAAGGAAGGAAGGAAGGAAGGAAGGAAGGAAGGAAGGAAGGAAATTTAAAAAAAAAGGGAATAAAAGGAGAAAAATAAAAATAATTATAAAAAAAGGCCAAATAACTGCAGCTGCACAGCCAAAGAGGCAGCAAAAGCAGCTCTTTCTGCTGCACTCCCCTAGTCTGAGATTTATCAGGTCTGGACAAGAACTGAGCATCTCTGTTAGTTTTTGCCTGCTTCCATTTTCTCCTTTGGAAAGCAAAAACAACCTCAAAAAACAGTGGCAATTCTAGTTGCTTTCTTTTTGCAGAAGAGACAGCTAAATGCTTTAATGCCCTTAGAAAGAGTGACAAATAAATATGCTTTTCATTCAATAGACTTCCTCTGTGCAGGTAAAGGGATAGAGGTAAATGACATTGTTAAATTTAATTTCACTTTGGCTTTCACTTTTCAAATGCTTTAAGAATGTTCCTTTCCTCCTTTATATCTTTAGGAGAGGGTTAAAAAGATTTACTGGAGGCTGTTGCTATGGTGCTCATATCAAGGTGTCTGCCTTTATTCCTCTGAACCTTGGTTAGTACTTGTACATGTTTACAGCTTTGTCTGTCTGGATCTATTTGCTCTATCAAAATTAACACAATGCACCCCAGCTTGTAGAAAATGTGTGCTTGGTTTTGCCTTGAGAAAATGCAGAATAAATGCAATATGAAAGAAAGGTCTGCAGGCCTTTTTATAACACTTCTCAAGTGTTTTGTAAACTTAGAATATGCATTTTCAGAGTGACATGAGAGATGCTGTACTTGGCAATGTTTGCAAACTGGGATAAATTAGGTTATTTTAATAATGAATTAATTTTAATTGCATTTTGAAACTTTACAACTGAAATTGTAGTGTAAGATGAATACCTTTTCCAAGCACACTGTTGGGCCAGGACTCAAATGAGCTTTAATGAACTGCAGTGGAATGACAAGGTGCTATTGTTTTCTGTAGGGTGTGTTGAACTACACCAATATGTGAGTGAAAACCACTAACTGCGAGAGCTTGTGTTTCTGAGAGCTGAACATCTTTTTATTTGTAGTTCTCTACTATTCCTCCTTTTGTGAGCTGATGGCAGTGTTGTTTAGTTAGTACCATCATTGGGCTTAGCTTGAGTATTTGTTACCCTCTCTCCTGAGGTAAATCTGATACCTAGTTAAATTTCTGACAATGTGATGTGTTTTCTGTGTTTTCAGTGGATTTCTCTTTCATCTCTTTGTCCACCCTTGTACCCACGCAATGCTGGCACTTAGAGCACCTTTTGGTGCTCATTGGTCAATGAGATCAACAGGTGTATTTCCTAAGTAAACAAAATTTTGTTTGTTTTGTCTGAACAGGGATTTACATAGGAAAGAAATAAGTGTGCCAAGTTGCTTCAAAATGAGTCTTTTCTGCAGTCTGTCCATCTTTGTCTCTTGCTCTGGCCAGAGCTGTCCTCTCAGGGCCACATTCCTCCTCAGCACACAAGAGAGCCAAAGCAAAGGGCTGAGCATGAATCTGAGCTCTGTGTGGCTCAGGGTTCACACATTTACTCGTGCCTGTCTGCTTTCTAAGCTGTGTTTACTATGCTTACTGTACAACTGTTGTACAGTTGATGAGAAAAGTAAAAATTTCGTATTTTTAGAGTAAATAATGTGAAAATGTCACTTTGATAAACNNAAAAGAAAGGAAGGAAGGAAGGAAGGAAGGAAGGAAGGAAGGAAGGAAATTTTAAAAAAAAGGGAATAAAAGGAGAAAAATAAAAATAATTATAAAAAAAGGCCAAATAACTGCAGCTGCACAGCCAAAGAGGCAGCAAAAGCAGCTCTTTCTGCTGCACTCCCCTAGTCTGAGATTTATCAGGTCTGGACAAGAACTGAGCATCTCTGTTAGTTTTTGCCTGCTTCATTTTTCTCCTTTGGAAAGCAAAAACAACCTCAAAAAACAGTGGCAATTCTAGTTGCTTTCTTTTTGCAGAAGAGACAGCTAAATGCTTTAATGCCCTTAGAAAGAGTGACAAATAAATATGCTTTTCATTCAATAGACTTCCTCTGTGCAGGTAAAGGGATAGAGGTAAATGACATTGTTAAATTTAATTTCACTTTGGCTTTCACTTTTCAAATGCTTTAAGAATGTTCCTTTCCTCCTTTATATCTTTAGGAGAGGGTTAAAAAGATTTACTGGAGGCTGTTGCTATGGTGCTCATATCAAGGTGTCTGCCTTTATTCCTCTGAACCTTGGTTAGTACTTGTACATGTTTACAGCTTTGTCTGTCTGGATCTATTTGCTCTATCAAAATTAACACAATGCACCCCAGCTTGTAGAAAATGTGTGCTTGGTTTTGCCTTGAGAAAATGCAGAATAAATGCAATATGAAAGAAAGGTCTGCAGGCCTTTTTATAACACTTCTCAAGTGTTTTGTAAACTTACAATATGCATTTGCAGAGTGACATGAGAGATGCTGTACTTGGCAATGTTTGCAAATTGGGTAATTTAGGTTATTTTAATAATGAAGTAATTTTAATTGCATTTTGAAACATTACAACTGAAATTGTAGTGTAAGATGAGTACCTTTTCCAAACACACTGTTGGGCCAGGACTCAAATGAGCTATAATGAACTGCAGTGGAATGAAAAGGTGCTATTGTTTTCTGTAGGGTGTGTTGAACTACACCAATATGTGAGTGAACACCACTAACTGCAAGAGCTTGTGTTTCTAATAGCTGAACATCTTTTTATTTGTAGTTCTCTACTATTCCTCCTTTTGTGAGCTGATGGCAGTGTTGTTTAGTTAGTACCATCATTGGGCTTAGCTTGAGTATTTGTTACCCTCTCTCCTGAGGTAAATCTGATACCTGGAGAAATGCAACTCAAGAGGGGTTATGTGATATGTGCATTTGTTCTGATGTGACCTGGCAGCATTTTTGTCTGTTACATGGATATTTTCATCACTGGATAATCATACATGTTCTAAAATACAGGCTGTTTCCTACTGATTACTTTTAAAAATGTGTCCTTATTTCAAAGGAGAAGATGGCTTCACAAATGAGGGCTTTTGTATTAGAGGAGAAAGAGCAGAACATGAGTCAATGGGAATGAAAGTCTCTTGGTCTTGGTGGTGCAGCCTAAGCACATCACCTCAAATGTTCTCCTTGGAGCCAGGGAGTTTGGTCTTGGCAACAAGGAAGTGTGCATGTGTCCTTGGAAGTTTATTCTGAAATGCCCTAAGAATGGCTTTAAGTGGTCCATCTGAAAGTCTTCTGAAGTCAGTGTCATATCCCCAGTGATACCATATGTTCATGCTAAGGCAAAACCAACAACTGGGTGTGCAGGTCTCATCCTTTCCCAGTTGCAGCTAGTTAAATTTCTGACAATGTGATGTGTTTTCTGTGTTTTCAGTGGATTTCTCTTTCATCTCTTTGTCCACCCTTGTACCCACGTAATGCTGGCACTTACAGCACCTTTTGGCAATGAGATCAACAGGTGTATTTCCTAAGTAAACAAAATTTGGTTTGTTTTGTCTGAACAGGGATTTACATAGGAAAGAAATAAGTGTGCCAAGTTGCTTCAAAATGAGTCTTTTCTGCAGTCTGTCCATCTTTGTCTCTTGCTCTGGCCAGAGCTGTCCTCTCAGGGCCACATTCCTCCTCAGCACACAAGAGAGCCAAAGCAAAGGGCTGAGCATGAATCTGAGCTCTGTGTGGCTCAGGGTTCACACATTTACTCGTGCCTGTCTGCTTTCTAAGCTGTGTTTACTATGCTTACTGTACAACTGTTGTACAGTTGATGAGAAAAGTAAAAATGTCCTATTTTTAGAGTAAATAATGTGAAAATGTCACTTTGATAAACACCTCCTCACAATTTGGTGACTGACAGTAAAAGTTTTATCTTGCTATAGTTTGTTTTTATACAGTGCTTATCACCACGGTGTCTAAACTTCTCACAATGCATCATCACAACTGCTTTCTAGAGAAGGATCATTTTTCCTGTGTGGAGGGAGAGCTGAGGCATTCAAGGTCTGCTTTAGCACCTGAGAAAGCTGATGACAAACCTGTTTGCTAAAGGTCAGACCAGGAGCCTGGGGCAGAGCTGAGAACAGAATAACAGCACTGTACATTCACCTCTGGACCATTTTTCTCCCTCTTTTTCAATATCTTTGCAGGTTTTTTAAGTGTTCTCACTTGTCAGAATTCACTCATACACCTACATCTCTAAGATGATGTATTATTAAAATATTTTGGCACTTGATATGGATGTTCTTCTTAATATTTGCAATCAGCTAGAAAATGCAGTTTCCAAACGGAGAGATCAGTGGGTGAAGGAACAGTGATTCATTTCTGTAGGAATATAAAACATTGGTAGTATCAGACTGTTACTTTCTTTTTTTGAAGTTCTGTTAGGTTAAGCTGCTGTGTTTTGTTCTGCTTGTATATCCTAAGCTTGTTACAAGTTTTCCTCATTGATAAATAATCCTCTTACCATTTTTTTCTGTGACAACAACCCATGCAAAATTGAGGTTTATATGCAATCAAGAAATGTCATAGAGTAGTTGTTATCTTGTTCTTATTTTAGCTCTTATTTTGGATGGGACTTTTAGCAACCTCTTGATCTAGTTAAAGATGTCCTTGCTCACTGCAACCTTCTTGGGCAGATGAACTTGAAAGGTCCCTTCCAACCTGAACTATTCCATGGTTCTATGACTTTGATTTTGCAAACAGAGAAAGGTATATTTTCAAAGCTCTTATTGTGGCATATTTTCTTTTCAGGGTAATCAATTTATTTTTTCAGGGATATTGAATGAGATGTCATTTTTAAAGTGTCATGAACTTCCCCCTAAATATCCCACAAGATTACTGTGTATTTACTTATTTGATCCTTATTTCCCCTCCTGATTCAATTGAATAATCCATCACTGTATTTCTTTTCAGTGATAAAAATTTTAGTAGCATAGACAGATCCCTGAATTCCTTCTAAAAACTGAATGCAGTTTCAGAGAAGCACAAACAATGCAGAATATGGGTAAGAATTATGGATTCCTGGATGAATTTTGCTGAGAGTCATAAGAAATACTCAGAACTTGCTAGGAAAAGTAGCAATCATGGACAGAGAGATGATAACTCTCATCAGAGCAGTTCTTGCTGTTGGATGGCACTGTGGGTTTACAGCCCATCTATTTTCAAATAATTTAACCCAAACTACATTTATGGCAGTTTGTTGGGCTAAAATCTAGACAGAGAGAATCCTAAACAAAAATGATCCTAATGAAACCAAATCAGTGTTTGCCAAGAATTTCTGCCTTTTGAAATGTGATGGACCACAGACATTGCCTGAAAAATAATAGTGAAACAAAGACCCTGATTCCAGATTCCCTAATGACATTGGGAGGTTTTTCATTCAGCTCAGAGAATTTGGGTTCTAGTCTTTTCAAAGCACAGTTTGTCAGCCAGTCTGAAGGGCCTGGCACAGATGAGTGTTCTGACTGCTACCACTGCTCCTGGAGAGATGCTGGCCCCTGTGTTTGTATAACTGAGCCATAGCAACTGCCAACAACTGAAACACAATATTTTTCTGTCTTTCTTGGTCTCATAGTAAATTAGCACTGAATTCTTTGGCTCTTAAATCATGCAAGCCACTACAGATATTTACTGTTAAGCTGAAAAATTGTTCACTAATCAATCAATTGCATAAAAACCTCAAACAGAGCAAATAAATTGTTCAGCTGAAGCTATTAAAAAATCTATTACAGAAGGAAATTAATTTCAGTCCTTCAATTAATTAAATTAAGTGACTAATTCAATTAGTTTAGGCTTATTTTAAAGCCCTGATCTGAGGACTGACTCTCCAAGTCCATATATTTTATTTCTGTCATTCTCTACTTCTTCTGGGTGCTCAAATTCCAAACTTGTCTGAGTGTAATTTATTTAACTTTGACACATACTACTCAGTGTAAGTCTTGCATCTCTCATTTTTCTGTTTATCCCATATAGAATTAAGTTCCTGGGCTGAACTGATATTTTTTCTTTGATTTGCTCTGTAACTAAAAGTTAATTTCTTTCTTTCTTTTGTTCCGTGGTCCCCATAAAATATGGGGAAATGACTGAAGTCGAGTGTCATTTAACAGCAATTGAAGGATCAAAAAGGAACAGTGACAAACCTCCAGATGAATGTGCCCCTGAAGAAAAATGTTGACATCCTAAATTTTCCCCTCTTAGCACTGAAGAGGTTGTTAACAAGAACTGTGTTCTCTGTCAGGCCAGCTTGGGCTGAGGCTGCTTTCACCTAAGCTGGGTCAGCAGTGCCACAGATTTGGGTGGCATCTCTAGAGGAGACAACGTGGTACAGAACACAATACAAAACCAAGTTTTGGAGATCATTCTGACCTTCCTTTTATTCCATTCTAATGGGAGGGGTATTTTGCAGTTGAAAAAAAAAAAGAAGTGCATCTTAAATTCTTGAAGGGCTGTTTGGCTGCTGTCATGCATCCTGTGTATAAATTGTTTAGCTGATGACTCAGTCAAATACCAGAGCTCTTCCCATGTTTGTTGTAGGGTTTTGTGTCACAGGGCCCCTGAAATTGTATCACAATACCAGCTGTTACTGTCAGCAGCTGGCTGGGACGGAGCCTGAAGGAGTGAAATACAGAAAATAAGCCTATTTTTTCAGAAGTAGAAGTGTTAAGCAACAAAGCAGTTAAATCTCAGCATGCAAAAGATGTAAAATGATTTAAGAGTTGAAGTTTTGTAGCTATTGAGATTATACAGTGGAATTAGTTAGAAAAATTTCTCACTATAGTTTACATCCTATGGAATAGTCTTCTACTTTAATAACTTTCTGGTTTTAATTTTGAAAAACTCTGCAAAGAAAAAGAACTTTAACGTTGCCTAGGTTTGATTTTCCTTATTCCCAAAAGCTTTTTTCTTTACCAAAAATAATAAGGAATTATGAAAATTGTTTTTTTAAAAAGTATAAATGAACTTTTTTCTGAAAAATTTTGATTTCTGAGTCTGCCAGTATTGTTCTATTAATTTTCTGAGCAATATGTTTAGAATTTCCACTAAAATGCAGAAATTAGATTCAGAACCATTGTATCTGCCATAGGCTGCTGCACATTCTGTAGCTGGTTTTCACTCCCACCTTTTCATCTCTATTTATAGTGAAAAAAAATTGTGAACTTTATTGCTAGGAAATAAAATATTAATACAGAATTAATTCCAGTGAAGCCTAAGGATGAATATTATTAGAATATGGCACATTTATTTAAATTTCATGAACAATTTTGATAACTAGACATCTGCTATTCCAAGAAGTCTTTAAAGAAGATGCGATAAAAAATATAATGGCATTCTCTGGTAGAATCCACTCCCAGAACAAACTAGCCCAGTTTGACACTGATTCTTGGTTCTACTTGGATTTCATGCTCAAATATAACCATCTGAATTTTTTTGCCATCTACCACATAAACATGGAACATAAACAAAATGCATTATCTAGATAAGATTCCTTTAGGAGATATGTTATAGTTGATAAAATTAAAAAGTCTCTATCTCATAGGAAATGGGCAATTTCAAGTTACATGTAATTGAATTTCACAAGTGGTGTTTGAACCTGGTTTTCACAGTGTGGAGATGCTGCTGCACTCTCTGTGTAGGTGACCTGTTTCTCTTGGACCACCAGTAGCTGGACCTGAAGCAGCAAAGGGCTTTGTACTCCTAAAACTGAGTTCTAAAAGGTCTCTGGCTTCTTATGTGTCTGATCTCCAGGAGCCTTCTATCCTCCCCTGTTCCCAGTTCCTGGCAGGCACTGAGATCTCTCTCTCCTAGGGAACACCATAACCACCCCAAGGCTCTCAAACTCAGGGAGGAGGTCACTAGGACAGAACAGTTTCTACACTAGGGACAGTGAAATCCTGGTTCCATGGGAATCACTGGTAAAACTTTTATGGATTTCAAAAGGATGACAATTTTCTCTACAGCTTTCTGTTACCTTCTTTTGATGTAAATACCAAAAGATCTTCAATGACAGCTGAATTTTAATTTCATCTACAGAGAGCAGTTCCAGTGGAATGTATTAGACTCCTGTTGACCCTAATAAGCTAGGAGAAAGAGTCAACAGCAACACAGCTGTATTGTTTTGAAGGAAGACACATAACAAAAATAACATGAAAAGGTAGGATTTTATAAAGGAAGAATCAAAAATAGTAAACACAATGCCTTGACGTTAAGAGTACAGGAGAATAAAATATTTTTTGTCATTGTTTTCAGCTTCCATTTATGCACTTCAGAAAAAAGTCAAAGTCTAGAAATACTATCTGAGCTAGGCAAGTCTGAAAGACTAGAGTATATGGAAGGACTTGAGAGTTGTGTCCATGTGCACTAAAAACCTACATATCTAAGAGTTCCATACTCCATCTCTTCCCTTTGCTGAGATTAGCAGGTATGTGTGATTCAGAAAAAACATTCTATGCTATCCTAAATGATGACCCCATGAAAATATTAAAAATAGAAAACTGCTTCTTGATCATTAACCTTTTCTTAGGAGCTTAAAAATTCCTTTGTAGCTGAATTTTCAAGTGCAACTGTGAACACAGGACAAGAATGAATTCTTAGAAACTCAGGAAATTAGAACAATTAATTGTTGGGCACACAGGTCAGAAAGTGTTATTAATATTGGCTTACAGTGACAGTGTAATGTCAGAATAAAACATCAGTGATCAGACCCAGGATGCCTGACTTTGTAGAATCATTCCCTCCTATTCCCCACTGTGTCCCTGCACAGCAGGGGCTGGGGAATGGCTCTTCCCCCACCCAAGCAGCATCAGCCCACCTGGAAGAGGATGAGCTTGGAAACCCTGGATCTCTTCTGGGCTTTGCTTCCCTTGCCCTCCTGGACTGCAGTCCCCACACTGTTTTTTGTTTATTTAAGAAGTGTCAGCTCATTTTTTCATTCTAAATCATATCCTGAAGAGAAGACAGATCTTGCTTTTTGGTAAATACCATTCACTTGGTAAGTTCTCCATATCCCTTAAGCTCAGGCACAAATATTTTCTGCTCACCAGGCACACACCAGAGATCTCCAACAGGTAAAATGGAAGTACAGCCCACAACTCATTTTCCAGAGCTGTTGTGTATAAGAGAAATAGAAGATTTCTGAAGACATAGGTGAAAGGCTTGGCTTTTTTCCTACCCCCAGCTTTTCCTTATTGTTTGCCTTGAAGCAAAAATTTATGTGCAGGATCTGCTGCACACCACTGCACTTGTATTTGTGTGCTTGCTGGTGGGGCTCTGTTACAAGTGACCATATTGTGTTCAGAAACAAGGATCTCCCTTGCTTGCTCCTGAATCCCAGCTGAGACATTAAAATTATTTGATCATGCAATTGTCCACTCAATGTCCACTGGCATTCACTGGCAGTGCCCAGGAATGTCTCTTCCTTGTGGGCTACTTTCCATGTGAATGTAGCCTTTGATAAAATTGTGTAATTAAGAAAGATTAAAAGGTGGAATATCTTTTCAGAAATGGAATCAAAATTAGAGGAAGACAGGTGCTGAATATTTGTATAAAATATAGGACTGTAAGAAGTTAGTCTTAATATGAATATACTTAAAAGACTATCAATACTTACACATTAAACCTTATGAAACCACCTTGAAGGAAGATTAGGAAATTGGAATTTCTTTCACTTCCCTTCCTGCTGAATCCAGACATTGATTAGAAGAGTATGAGAATGAAAAATCCTGTACTCCTGCTTTATTTAGAGTCTGCTTCAGCCAGCAGAGTGCTCATTTCCTGTTCCATCAAAGCTGGGTGCCTGATCCCTGGTCCGAGCTGCCTGTGGAGCCACTTCTCCCTGAGCAGAGGCACAGCAGCAGCCTGCCCCTGTGGTGAAGTGGCTGCTGATTACTCAGGAGAAAATTGCTCCAAATCACTGTCTATCAACTGCTCATTTTCACAAGACACAGAACTCTCACACCTTATTGTGCAATAGTTCTGTGGGGTTTTGCGAGTGTGGTTTAGCTGTTACATCTGCTGCCTTGGGAGGGACACAGGGCTCAGCTTTTGCTTGCAGTTTCTCTTTCCCATCAGTATGCATTAATGAAGAGGAAAGTTGCACAGTACCAAAGTCCCATGACATTTATAGTCTGGGAATTGCTGGTTTTTACAAATGGTTTCTGTTAGGTTTTTTGAGACCAGATGGTAACTATTGAAATAATACATGATCCGAAACAAATAAAGGAAAACATAGAAATATCCAGTCTTGACAGATAATAGAATCAAAGATGGGCCAGTCTCATTTCTTTTCTGCTTTTTTTATTCAAAACTAATGCGTACTCATGACATTTCTGAAATATATGAATACTTCAGAGAACTTCACCTGAGCAACTGAGTACCTTCAGCAGGCTCTGACAGGACCCTGGGAATACGAGTTTCTCATTCAAGGTCTGTAGCATTGGGATACAAGCAGGCAAGAGCAATTGTTTCTACCATGCAGGTGAGACCTTTCCTTTTAAAACCTTTCTTCCAAGGTGAAGATGGTGCTTCCCTTTCAACAATTCCATGATCAGAAACCTCACATAAAGTGAGAAGTTTGTTTGGTGCTCTCCTGTGCTTGAGGACTGTCTAATCCAGTCTCCAGGACAGGCCATTAAGCATGGACAGAGGAAAATTTTCTCTGTAGATGCATTTATCAGGACCCTCGCTGAGGCCCCACCACTGATAAGCAAATGAGAAGAGAGGATGTTGACATTGGAAAGGGACTTTACCACATCCAGCCTCTATCTAAATCCTAATGAGGTACCAAAAATCTTTGTTGTTATAAATCTGGGATGATGCTTTTATCCTGACTTGGATAATAGAAACACTAGCCATAATTTCTGGCCATTAAATGATCCCCTGTAGAAGAGACAAAACCTTTCTGGAAAATATTGCTGGTCTTTGAAGGAAAGAAAATCAGAAGTTTTCCACTGAGTCTGCTAAATTGCCTCTGGACTTTCAATCTGGTTTCTTGGGGTCTTGGGCTGATCTTTTTTTCCTGGCATTCTCTATCTTTTCACTTTTCATAACCATATCATAATAATATTTTTGTGTGTAAATAACAAAATCTGTAACAAAGCCAGAAAATCAGAATTACATTTTTGCTTTTCATCTATTAAAAATTTTTCAAGAGAATGTATTCTTTCAGAGAGTGAAGCTTTGCAGAAATCTGCACTTTCCAAGGAATGTCTCTATTTCCATGAAATGCAGAGAGAAGTCTTTCCTACCAGCCTGTTCCACATCCCCCTGAGTCCTGGCTGTTCTGTGTCAGTTCCTGCCCTCTAGCTTTGGAGCCACCAAAAGCCCCTGCTGTGAGAGTGCTTTGATTGTTTCAAGACCTTCTGGTCATGAAACAATGCTTTTGGAAAATATTTTCATGGGAGCTAGTGAGCTCTGATCGTACAGTACTTCATTTGTGCTCATGTTTCCTCAGCAAGTCTGAAAGAACTGGCTCTTTTGCACTGACCTCTGTTTCAGTGGTTGTGTTTTCCCTGTTTCCTTCTATTCCTCCATGGAAAACTACAGAAGGGTGAGGTGTGCTTTGCTGGAAGATTCACGTCATTTTATAACACTGTGGACAGTAGAAAATTAAGTCTTTGCAGGAGAATGAGATCCACTAGGCAGCAATTCTTCCATCCATTGCACAAGAATTTGTTCTGGACAGATCCACTTTCACCCCAGGCTGTCCAGGCCATTTCTTGTTGTGCTTTTCCTCTCCTTACTTACTCATCCCTGGGCTCCTCCATCTGTGCTGCCTTTTCCTGGCCAAGCTCTGCCAGCAGTCCCAGGCTCCACATCTCTTAACTTCCAGCCCAACCTCCTTGTTTAATCTCAGACTGCAGCTTCATTTTTTGCTTTTCTCTTTCTCTTTTCCCAGACTCACCCTCTCAGCCCAGGAATTTTCTGTTCTGCTTCACCACCACTGCCTTTGTTCTTTCTCCAGGTACTGCTCCAGCTCTTGCAGCTCACAAACACACCACAGCAGCATTGAGTGAACCACATACCAAAGAATGCTTTGATAGAATTTTGAGTTTAGGTTTCCTAGTGTTTTGCTAAATTTAACGCAAAATGCCAGTGGGAGAGCACTAAGCAGGATCTGTGACCTGTGTCCATCTGCCCAGGTAGCTTGTGGTAGCTTGTTTACAGTTGGGTGCAGAAATGTCACAGGAACAGGATAAACTGGGATCCTGAGAGCTGCTTGTGGATGAGGCTGTGGAGCACTTGGCCTGGATGTTACACGAATCTTTAGACAGTGTAAAATTGAGGATGTGCTCAGGTGCCATGTGTGTTGGACTGTGCCTTTGCAAAAAAAGCCCAAACTCTGCTTTCTGTGATGATTTCTTTGCATCAGTTTGCAGTGTTGGGGACAGCAAGTGAGAAAGGTGTTAGAGTGAAGCCAGATTCCTTAAAGAGAAGTATAGCAAAATTCAGTTCTCCGTCTTCTTTCTCAGGAAGGGGTAAATGAAGAAAGCTCTATCTCTTGAAAATAAATCAAGTTGAATCATATATCAGACTTGGATAGAACATAGACACTGAGTGGTTAAAATATGAAGTGGCAGGCAAGGGACCAAAACTATTTCCAGTATAAGCAATGTTTTTCTATGCATTTGTTCATGTTTAAATTGTCTGTACATCTGTTCATGCTTAACAGAGAGGAAAAGACTTGATTTTTTTGTTACTGGCTATCTTTCCTTCAGATGGACTGTGGGAAGGGATTCTTCACTTTTCTAGGAGACACTGATGGCTATTTAATGAGGTTAATATCAGTCAGGGTAATTACCATCAACATGTCAGAAGAAAACATTTTGATAGATTTCCATTCAGCAGCTTTTACCTTTTACCTTGAAAGTAGAAGAAAATGCTTCAGCTGACACTTGCTTTTATGTTGCTGCTTTGATCTTCCAGTAGAAATGGATCTATAATAGCACTAGTGACTTCCCTTGCTTCCTTTACAGTGGAGAGACCTTTTCAGTAACATGAGTTCTTGATAAAAGGAAAAGCACATAGTGCTCCTTATTTTGGGTCACTGCACATTCCTCTCTTTGCTCTAAATTTTGTGGATGGACTACCTCACAGGCTGGCTGAATGATGTTCACTTGCCAATTTGTTTTTGCAACAAATGAAATTAATTTTCTTAGCCTTATGCATCCCATCTTCCCTCTGATACACACTTCTGTTCTTTTGGCAAAATAAAATTTTGCGTGATTGTTTATGAAGGCATTTTTTGTTAGAAAACCTATTTTCAAACTCACTCCATCCAAGAATATGCTATATTTTTCATCCAGTGAAAGAGATAATTCAATGTAATTGTATTTTAAATAATATGAATTCAAAACCAAGCCTCATTTCAGGATATGTTTTAAATGAGCTTTCATAAAATGTTAGACTTACCTAAGAAAAATGATCTAAGAAAATGTTCATCATCTAATGAAAGACAAAACCAAAAACATACAGACATTGAGATTTGTTGAAGCAAATAATTTTCTTCTAACTGATGTGGAAAAAAATGCCTGAAATACATCAAAGCTACCACTGAAATGGAATTCATTGTCATTTTAAAAAGATGGAATTGAGAAGCGTTCCAGTCTCTCAGGATTCTGAGTTACAGTTTGCACACTTTCATATGAATACTGATTAGAGAGGAGTAACTTTTTGTCCTGTAGCTGATCTTGAGAGCAAGTAATATAGATGTGATCCTAGAACAGAATGTATTTAGAGATTTTTCCTCTATTTTATGTTGTGTACAGCACTTGTATTCTTCTTTAGAGTCCTCTATATAAGGACATCATGTTTTCTTTCATAGCATTTCCCCTCCGAATTGAAGATTTGTAATATAATCTGTGATTCCTTAGAGACTGGAAAAAAAAAATAAAAGTGTTTTTTTTTCCCCTCTCCTGGAAGGACATATTTGAAGTTCCATGGGCTTTGGAAAGTTTTAAACTAAAGTTTTTTAATTTTCTGGATTCATTTTTTCAGTGTTAAGCTGTCATGGTAATTGCAGGTGTAGGAGCATCACTAGGGCAGCTGTAGGGCTGAGCTAGATGGAGACCTCATTCCCTCAGGGATGGTAGGACTTTAGACATTTCCCAGTGCCTAGGACGTGTGAGTGGTGAGCTCTGTGTGTCTGACACAGCTCTCTGAGCCCTGCAGGGCTGGGAGGTCTCCCTGTGAAGTAAAAGAAAAGGGCTCAAAGCACATGGTCCTGGATTTCCCTGGGCTCTGTGCCTCAGGCATCTAAATTTGTGTCACTCGAATATTTTAGCCACTCAAATCCCTTGTTACAGCTACCTCATAATTCTGCATCCAGAAGGTCCAGAAGGACCCAGGTGAGCCTGTTTCTAGGAAGGACTGTCAAAGATGATCTCACATCCCCACAGCAGAAATGGCATCCAGTATGGTTAACAAAGACCTTTCTTTAAGTACAAAAATTTACTGTCATTAAATATAATAAAAAGTTATTTTACTTGAAGATAAGACATGGTGGGAAGCAGAGCTACTCAGTTCAGAGTTAAGTGGAAATTCTTGAGAGAAAGAGGGTCTTTAACACCTGGACATTGAAAGTGGGCAAAAATGGACAGGTGCAGAAGGGGATTTTACAAAAAACATTAAATTTGGATGCAAAGAGAGAGAAATTTATCTAATACCATGAAAGAAAGCTCATCATGTGCAAGCTTGTTTCAAAAACCCCTTTTGCTATTAATACAGTACCTCCAGGTAGCAATAAGATATGGCTGGAGCAACACAAATGTGTTTAAAAGCTTGTTTTAAGTCTAGTCTTGCTGGCTTATGTTAAACAAAACACCCTTATTTTGGAAGACATGATTTAACAACAAAATATTATCAGATTCCAAATATTGGGCCCAGGTGTTTTTTCTGTCTCCAAGAAGCACTCCCTTCTCTCCACTCTAAATACATTTCTAACTTTCCTGGCAGGAAATTTGCAGCTCCCAAATCCCTGGAGAGAAAGCAAGATTTTATTTTTGAACACATTTGTAGATGTGGCTGCATTATGTCTCATTATACTCCAGCACATTATTTAGCTTGGAAGATTGAGGCTTCTGCCATCCATGGACAGGAAAAATCTGTTTTCTAAGTTATAACTGTTATGCTATGTGTGTTTTCCTGTAGGTGTGTCTTGTCATTTGTAAAGGGATCTATATTCCAAAGCTGTTGGTGAACATGGGTTAAATGAACTATCTCTCACAGCCACCCCTTTTAATTATAGATTAATATGTGTATGCCACATCATGAGCATATCACAGTGTTAAAGATCAGAAGGATAGCCGGTTTATTTTAATTGAAAGTGTTTTGGAATAAATGTCTTCAAGGAAAACACAAGCATATTTTCAGCACCTTTTAAATCTCATAACATTCATTTATGGATCTATTTAAACAGTTGATAGGAAGTGAGAAAATTATTTTTGAAGTGTACTAAATGGAAAAGATTTAATTTGGTCCTCTCAGCTAGTACAAATAAATATTCCTTCTTCAAGGAGGAAAATACAGTCAAATAATCAGTTCATAGATATGTATGCTCTTCAAGAGCAGCAGGGCTGTGTCCCTGCTACAGATACTGGCTCAGCAAACCAATAATCTTGGTCCCATCAAGAAGAGTGGAAGGTGAAAATCAGTATTGACACACTCAAGGTGGGAGGGAGCAGGCTCAGGGAGTTGCTGCAGCACCAACATGCTAAAGCCATGCAGCAAAAAGCCCAGAGCTTTGCTGTGCATTTAGCTGCTGTGCATACCCACGCTTAAAAAAAACCAAAAAACTTCAACTTCCTTTTCCCCAAGACCCTACAGTATTATGAAACATGATAGTGGGAAGTGTTTGCAACTTCATGCATCTTAAATATGATAATGCAGCCTCATATCAATAACTTACAGTTTACAACGCAATGCAAACTGCCAGCATATTTCCCACAGAAGATTTTCCCAGAGAAGGACAGCACAATGTCTTGGAGATATAGAAATCTTCATTTGTGTGGGAAAACTGAAAATACTGTGAGGGGAAAACAGAGAAATATGTTTGTGGTATGTGTTGCCAGAGGAATACTTGTTTTTAAAGAGAAGACAAATTACAGGGAGGGTAATATGAAGGATCTAGTAAAGGCTTATTGTCTGGACCTATTAGTCTTCAAAATAAAAGAAAAAAGTGGAATAAAAGACTGTTAATATGAAATGATGTTATTGTTAAAATATAGTTCCCACAATTTAACCTGTAGGATTCAACAGTGCTGCTTTAAGCTTTAGCAGATATTTTACCTTGAAGAAAATAATGAGAAGGTAATGAAAGTTAGTGCTAGGTCTGAGAGCACACCATCAGTTACATACATTTGCTCTGATTTCTCTGCCTAACTGTGTGGTTATGTCTCCCATTTGCAAAAAAGAAGAAGCTATGACACTTCCTCAAATAGCTGTACTGATAAGATGGGGAAAACATTTTAGAAATATCTTTAAAATATATGGTAAAACACCAGACAAGCAGCCTTACTTTATTTTATTGGCTGTTCAGTATTAATGAGTACCTCTGAAAAACGTTAACATTAGGGTCAATACAGAAGACGAATGCTGGCTACAGGAAACACTTTGAAGCATTCTGGAGGACTTGGTGGGGCTTCAGCAGACTTTAAACATTTCCAAGACCTTTAATTCCTGGGGTTTGTGACTCAGCAGTAACAGACTGGGTGGCAGACCAGGTGTTTGGATGACAGGTCACTGTTGATGTGGGGATGTGTCTGGGGTTGGCATTTGGCTTTGGAAGGGCAGTAATTGTTCAGTGTCAGAATGCTGTTGGGCAGGGGTGGATTTCTGTGCTGCAGTGCTCACATGCAGATGTTTGCACCCCACATCTGGAGCAGTGAGTGCCCTGCCAGGCTTGGGGAAGGCAGGAATTATGGAGAACCACGCAGGGTCTTAGCAAGGGGGTGCAGAAGCAGCAAGCCAGCTCTGTTGACAGCTCTCATCATGTTCACACACTTCATTTCAGCTCTCCACATCTGCCTGAGGTTACAGCTGCTGGTGTNTTTTCATCTGTCCACATCTGCCTTCAGCTGGATTCTGCAGATGCAGTGATGTTCTGCTCAGCAGAAGGAGCCTTGTGTGCTCCTGCTGGCCTGAGGTTACAGCTGCTGGTGTCCCTGCAGCAAGCTCAGCTCTGCCAGCCCTTTCTGTCATCTCCAAGATTATAATGCCTGAGCACTCGGGTATAAATGAGAAATTTATGACCTTAAAGGAGGTGGTGAACATAATTAAATGTAGAAAAATAATCCATAAATCTGCATTATGTGGGTGCTCATTACATTAGTTAAACTGATTTCACTGTTGCCTGCTGCCCTGAACACTTTTTCCAGTTTATCCCTGGCTTCAAGGTAAATCTTACAAACCTAGTTCAAATTGTAAATTCCTTGCAGTAGTGTCTGACTTACCTTAATGTGTGGATATAGCATTTATCATGATAGGATTCAGGACTTAGAGCAGACTTAGAGCATTCTCTCATTACTAATTAAACACAACAAAATTGCCTCAGTACCTTTGCACAGAGTCTGGAGAATATTATAGTCACTACAGAACTGTGTAGAAAAGTCCTAATTAAATTGTATAGAACTCTTCCAAGAAGGATTTTTCAAGTACAAAATTATCACTGTGGGAAAATTCCAGGGCTGTATTATAGCACACATCAAAACAATGGAAAGTAAGAAACAAAAAATTATCAAGAGCACTAGTTCCAACATAGTTTTTCCCATGAAAGAGTCTGTGACTAGATCTAATTCCATTTAAAGGGCACTGGTTTTACATAACTCTGTATTCTTGGGCATACATTTTAGAAGGACTTGCATTTTGTGATTGTTCTCATCTGTGTTTCTTTTAATGGATATTGAAAGCTACAGAAAATTTTATATTCCTGCTTTATTGTTTATAATGGACTTAAGGAAACCCATAAACATCAAATAACAAAGCTCTCTGCCTTATAATTTTGATTCTTTGGAAGGACTCATGAGGACAGTTGGGCAATTTTGTAAAAAAATGGTTTAATTGATTAGATACATTCCTCCTTTCCAATTAAAAAGGACAAAAAAAAGGGAGTTTGTGACACTGAGCCAATTTCATTGATGTACAGAGCATAGCTAATATCAGACATTATTGAGGTCCTGGTTGTAGTGTGTGTTTTCTCCCAAACATGATTATAGGAAGCTCATTTGCATTGCTAAATGAAGGCTAAAAATACCAAAACATTTTTCCCTGCTGTCCAGAGCATAGCTGATTCAATCACTAAAATACAAATAAACAAAAGTAACTACTCTGATGAAAGCTAAGATGATGAAGCACAATGTGCATAAGAAATTAGTCAATTAGCTACTAGTATGCTCTCCAGAGGAAGAACCAGAAAGCTCCTCTTTAAAAATCACACCAATGTATCATGGAAGTTTTTGTGTGGCAGCAGAAGGATCTCTAAAAGCTTTACATTATCTCTCATTCAAAATTTATCACAGGACGTGTTGGTAGCATGTGCTGAGGGACTGAACTGCAGTGGATGTGTAAGAAAAAGTAATTCCTGCTTTCCCCAGCAGGACTGATGACTTCAGCTGCTGCAGGGGCTGTAAGTTTTGTCCCTTTTGCTGCACTAGAAGGCAAATTCTGAGCGCCCATCACTGCTGACAGGGTGGGGGGTCTTTCCTTCCTTTGCTTCTTAATCAGAGTCTGCACAGATGGACTCACTTTTTCGTGGGTGAAATCTGGGTCAAATACAGAAATAATGGAGAGTACTTGCAGGGCAGTGGTTTGTTCCAGGTCTCCTCTTGAGGCAGGTGCTAGAGCAGTGAGGCTACCAGAGGCAGCCTATTAAACCTGTAACTTTTTTATTAGTAGACTTTGAATATCTCCTTGCTTTCCAGCTCCCACCATAACTGTAAATGTACCTGTCCAAAACCTCTAAGCTTCTCCTATGCTGGCAGCCACACTTTTCATAGCAGAAGTATTGGCACACCTATCCATGACAAAAACAGAAAAATGCTTTGGGTCTGATTCAGCCTACTTCAGCTTCTCAGTACACCCAATTTCAGCAATATTTAGGTTTAGTTTAAACTGTCAGAAATAAGTTTGAAATTGTGATCACATGTTTCTGCAAGCAGAAAACGTCTAAATGACTGCAATGGATGGATCAGTGCCTATTATTTCCTCTATAATGTACTTAGCTGTCATTTTAAATAACGTGCCAAGACTTACAACCAACCCTCCAATTCCCCTAGATCCATAGGAAAATCTTCTGGAAATACTACATTAATCATTTTTGTCAAAGCTACAGATGAAATTAGCCATTTGTACTTTATGACAGTTGGTAATTAAACATTTACAGTACTGTACCAATATTTAATACACAATGTAGAAGGAGCAAACTGAACAGAAGGTAAATCTGGCAGATTTTTAACGTGGAGTGATGCTGTGGGAATGTGCATGTGTGATCAGAACTGCAACACCACAGAGCAAGAGGCACTGCAATAAACTGTAGTAGCAGCAAACTGCTTTTCCAGCTGTGTTATATTTCCTTCTCTCTTCCCTGGAAGAGAAATGAGAAAAATATTTTTATTTTTTAAATGACTTGTAGAAACCAGGTGAGATTTTGGGAGTCAAGATCACTGTCTGCTTTTGCAAGACAGTGTATAGAATAAATGAGTCCCAAGGATTTTTTGTGGTTTTATGCCTGTCCTGCTTTCTTTTTCTCCTCCATCTCACTGAGTATATTGTAAAAATGTTCTACATCTTATTTAGGACTTCCCTGTTTTCATTTCTGCTGGAATGCAAGACAAAAGTATATTTGTGTGGGTTTTTTTGTCACTCTAATACCACTTCTGCACTTAAGGATGAAAACTGTTTAATGTGTTTTGCTTCCATTGACTAGATCAGAAATGATCCCATTTTTTCATAAGGATTAGACTGCAAGTCAACAAATTGTCTGTGTCCCCACAAACCAGATTCATCTGGCTAAATGTCAGTGCACAATGTGCATGTTCACATCTGAGCTGTGTGCACTGATGCTGTACTCCATGGAGGCAGAGCTACAGGGAGAACCATCTGCTAAAACAGGCAATCAAGACAGGGAAAGTGCACCATATCCTAAAAGCATTTTTTTTTCCCTTTTTCATGTATTTTTTTGAGCCTGGATCTGGCTAATTCATTTTTCTTATGTCTAAAATAGGAGAGACAAGTCTCAACCAAACATTTCTCAGGCATGTTTCCAGTCTTTGTGACTTTCCTTGTTGTATGTATTCTGCCCCCACAAATCATATTCTATTAAAAACCTCTTTTCATTTTCTTCTGCACCATTATCAAAGCTTCCCATGGCAAGAAAGATCCTTACAGCTATGTTGGTCAAAAGAAAAAATGAAATAAGAGTGTAGGTGTTCCAGAGAAATGGGAGGCCATCCCTAGAAGCATTCAGGGCAATATTGAATGGGGCTCTGGGCAACTGGATCTGGTTGAAGGTGTCCCTGGTCACTGCAGGGGAGTTGGACTGGATGACCTTTAAATGTCCCTTCCAACCCAAAGCATTCCATGATTCTTTGATTCAATATTGGGTCTCCATGGTATAGCTGAGGGCATTCACTGGTCTGTGTAATAAGTTGACACTGATAATTATATGCAGCATAAGGTACAGCTTGCAGTCAGTGGAAGTGCCATGGACTATGGATAAAGCTGATTGGTGCCATGATTTCATTTTTTGCAAGCAGTACAGTTTGAGAAGTGATCGTGTGGCCACAAGCGTGAAATTAGTGTCTGGGTGAGCTTGCATTCATGCACAATACTCTGTGCAAATACATTTAAGTAGATGCAATCTATTGGATAACCAGGCTCCTCTCAAAAACAGCTTAGTAAAACACTGGCAAAGACACCCAGCAACAGACAGATCAGGCTGCAAATATTTGGTAGAATCCTGCTGCTAATTAAATTCTATCTGCAGTAAACTCCTCCAATTTGTAATGCAGTCACTGATGATCTTGCACTATGTAGACCTTTCATTCTACCCACTTCTCATTCTATAAACCCAGGCTTCTATGGGGCTCTGTGTGTGCTAGCTGGCAGTGCAGCTGGACAGGAGAGGCTCTGCTGACCTGACATCCACGTGAACCACATTTGGGGAAGTTCCATCTCAGATTTTCTCTCACTTGTTCCTGTGGTCTACAGGCTCAAGGCTGGGCAGATGGCAATGAGTTCTCTCTTGGAAAAAACCTCTTCTGGTTTTGTATCATCCAAAAAAGCATCTGATTTGGGTGCTAAAATATGTACCAAAATGCAGTAGGGCTGTAAGGTTGGGACATTTACTTCAAGAATGCCTTACCAGCCTCAGTTAAGGTGCTAGAAAAGTAACTTTAGTTGGTCAAAATAAATGTAATCACAGTAAAAGAATCAATGTGCAATGTGAAATTGTCTTTTTCCCCCATGTTTTTCCAGTTGGAAAATTTTACATGGAAAATTTCATTGGATTACTGATTCTCCTTATAAACACTCCATGTCTCTAATCTGTATCATCTGATACATCATGGATCCTGCAAATATTTACTTATGGTATTTACCTAGTAACTTTAATTTCTGTAGGGTTACTCAAATAAATAAAAGATTTTCTTTCAAATCCAGATCAAAGTCTAAGTTCACCAAGCATATTGATTGGAATGGAACAATAAATGTTTTCAAAAATAATGTGAAATCTTAGCTACTTTGATCCTCCCCATGCAAGACAAGTATCAAGAAAAAAAAAGAAAAAAAAGATAGATGGGAAATAGTTTATTCTGGGCAATGAAATCTGTCTCTTACCACCAGAAACATGTTGTTCCTTTGCTTGATCCTACAATTATTTCAGTCTATGACCAAATTAAGCAAGTAGACCAACACCATGCTCGTGACACACATAAAATCTTTACCTTTGTACATTTGTAAACTGTTGTTGATGATATGGAACACCATATCATCAGTGATATGTGATAAAAAATCTGTATTTGTGAAAAAGTTGTGACCAAAGTTACATACAACATGAAACAAAATTTACAATAGATTCAATTACAAAGAACTTTGTTTTGTAAAAGATAGAATGGAAATGATGCAGTAAAAATAGATTATTTCAAATAAAATGTTTTTCACTTCCAAAAATCTAACCTATTTGTTTTAAAAATTTGAAATGAAATTTGATTACAGTTGGTAACCCTTCAAAACAGAAGCACAATCAGACAGAATAAACATGCATTTATTATCAAAATGTGGATGTACAAGTTGTAAAATACCATAAATGTTTGGATTTTTGGCTGCTGTTTAAAATTAAAGGATTTCATGTCAGCAATATTTTGATTAAAGTAGGTTTTTTTCTATTCAAGATAGTTTTATCCAGAATAGATCCGTGAGAACAGAGACACATGTAACTTCTTAACATTTTATAACACGTAGCTATGGATCTGAGAAAATTCTTAATGTTTTTAGCTCTCCTTACTAAGCTGCTTTTTAACTCTGGCTCAGTCAGCCTATTGTTACAAAAGAAAAGATCTTTCTTTGCCATGGTTACCATACATAACTAATGTGTCTGAGCCTGCATCCACTAAAGTCACTAGCAAAACTTTGACTTGGCCAGGGTCATGCCTTTTACTACAAAGCAGAACACATGATGTTAAAGAACAATGTGACTACACTCACACTGCAACTTTTTCCATGAGTTTCAAGTATTTAAATGAAATTATTCAGTGTTTGGCCTATTGGACAATACATTAATGTATTTACACCATGTACATCTGTTATAAACTCAACAGCAGGTGTTTAGAAACAGCTGTGTCCAGCAGTTTCACAAAATTTCAAACTGGACCATTTTGATTAACAGAAAGATTGGGGGTAATGTTAAAGCCTTCCAGATAAAGCTGGCCCCAGTACAACGTTGTCTCTGGCAGATATCCAGGAATGTGGCAATCTTTGAGAGGCTGCCTAATGAATTGTTTCAAGTTTTCTTCCAGGATTTTGAAAACAAAAGTCACACTTACTTAAAAAACTGTATTTTGCTGCTGATGGTGATTTTTCCAGTGTCAGAGTCAAGAGGAGAGCAGAGTATGTGGAAATTCTCAGCCGGTGTGTTGTGTGGGTTTGTCCTTGGCCAGGGATCCTGCCTTTGGAGGGGTCAGGTGCCCTGGGATGCCAGGGGAGCAGAAGCAGGGGGGTGCAGAGGGGACCCCCCGGCCGTGCTGCACTAACTGCTGCAGCCCCTGGTGCAGCCCTGTCCCAGCAAATTGTTGTTCCGCCCGTCCTGGAGCTTCTCGTGGCTCTGCAGAGATGCTCTGCTGTCAATGCTGGAAGTCTGTCCACTCTGATCATGCTGTCTTCTTAATCTGCCAAAGGTTAAAAACATTGATAGAGTTGTTAAAAACATTGATAGGTTACTGTATCAGAAGGACAGCAGCTGCCTGCCCTGTGGATAGCCACATTCTCCTGGGTGTAAAACATCCCTGCACCATTTCACCTGCATTAACTGCTGGAGCCCCATAGCTGCCATTTCCTCTGAACACTGATGATTGCTGCCTCCTAAATATGTGCAATTAGGTCCTGGACAAATCCTGCTCTCCTTAAAGCCAGCAGAGGAGAGTGGTTTCTCTGGCTCTAGCACCTCTGCTCAGACTGTAACTTGGTAAAACCTCCAGGTAGCTGGAGAGTGATGAAAGCTGTTCACTGGGCACACAATAGCTGCTCCCCCCTGTCCTACAAAATTATCAGTAATTTTCATCAATAAAAGAGAAAAAAAAAACATGAAAGTATTTTCAGTATTCCTCTTGTCATTACTTAATAAGTTATCAAAGCCTCATGAGTGGTTTCAAGAACAGCAACAAAAACCTGTTCCTAGAGACTGCAGTTATCTTCTTTTGACATCGTTTTCTGAAGAACAGCAACAGCCCTGGAAGTACCTGCAGTCCCCACCAACTGTGTTATCATAGAGCTTCTCAGCATTCCTGCTCAATAGCAATCTCTGTGATTTTACTGTGATTCATGTAATTTTCAGTATTTTCCTCCAAAGACTGAATTTCCTGAAAACTTCAGGAAAGATGTAAAGATTCATGGGAAAGATATGTGGTGGGAGCCATTTATTTATTTTTTTTTTTGGTTTTTTTGGAAACATGAACAACTACTATTTTGAAGGATTTTTTCTCTGACTGTTTCTTTTCTCATAATGGGAAACAGTCTTCCTAAAAAAGGCACCAAGACCTGGCACCAGAGACACCATGGAAGAGATCTTTGGTACAGCAATTATAAAAGATATATATGCTATACTCCTAGAAAACCCCCAACTTTGCAAATGATTTAGAATACCTATAAAATAGTAATTGATGGAAAAGCATGCAAAAATCAAATTTAAAGGGTCAATTTCAAAGCCTTAAATATTTCCAGGTGGCATAACCAATATGGAGACACCATACTGAACACTCAGAAGAGAATATGATGGGACATGAAAATACTGTAATTAAACAGATGAATAGAGGAGGCTATTACTGCAAAAAAGATGGGAACACTGTGTGAAAGGGCAGACACATTAAATGAAAAGCTATAAGACAGACTGCAAACAACAAATTAGAGGAACAAATTGCCAAAATTATTTTTGGTGAATTTTTTCATGTGTACCAGAAATTCAATGGATATTATTGAGTCTATAGGTCAGTGCATGAGTGAATTATTAGAGGATAGCACAGAAAATGTGAGTCCCTAGCTGAAAAGCCATTGAATTATCTTCACCAATGTTCATGACAAGTGAGCTTAGGAAGATTCCTTTCCTTATGAGAAATTTGGCCATTGTCTCCAGTTAAAACATCACTGAAACAACTTTAGAACTGTTAGTTTAAGCAACTTTTAGTTTCTTAAATTAATGTTGACAAAGCATCAAGACAATGATGGATTTTCACCCAAGGACTCTAAGAAAATTGCAATTTTTTCAGAGCTGAATGGAGAATGTAACTTACTCTTCAAACTATCTTGGAAGACAGCAGATGAGATGACTTTGGTAGTTTGTTGGTTTGGGGTGTTTTTTGTTTGGTTGTTAATTTGTTTTTTTTTTTAACAATATCTTCAAAAAATATCCAAGAGACTACCAGGAGAGCAATAGAGTTTGTCTTGAGAGTTGAAACATCTCAGGATCTGAGCCACTGGTACAAAACAAGTGATTTGTGGGCATTGAGAGAAAAGACTGCAGTGCTTGGAAACTCATGTTGCAAAGTGTGGGTGGCAAACCTTGCAAACTGCTGGATAGTGGAGTGAGAAAAATTTTGGGTCTGTAGAGATCTGAGGAATCATTACATTGGTCTAAGACATGCAAGTGCTTTCTCCCTGGAATTGTATGTTTCCTTTGTAAAATGCTAAGAAGGCATTTACTGCACTGCTCAATTTAAAAGGAAAATAAGAATTCTATCAAAAACAACATGAAGCAAGAAAACAATTTTAAATTTTTTTTTTGAGAACCACTTGAACTGGCACAAAGGCAGAATGCATGTAAGGAGGACAGTGGAAAAAGGAGAGAAATAAAGCACATGCTGAGTTCAAAAGATGCCTCTGGCCAGCCTCAATTTTTTCACTCCATACAGAGGTTGTTAATAATGCTGATCTATTTCCATTATTTTCTTTTATCTTGTTCCTACTTCCCAGGTCTACTATTGAAACAGGATATGGGGATTTGGACATTCTAAAGAAATACATTGTTTTAGCAGTGTTTCACTCTATTCATTTTTCAGACATTTTCTTTTTCTGCACCTAGAGTCACTATGCATATTTCAAGCTTTCAAAGTAAGCAATAGGTTATTAATCTGATGATGAGGTTAAAAAAAACCTGTTATTTAACTCTTTAATAATTTATCAATCACTTTATTAAGTTACTAAAATTACATTAAGGATTTCACTCTAGGGGTTTAGTTATTGTTGGCATACAAGCATGTGCTCACCAGTGTATTCTTGGGGTTGGGAAATTGGACTAAGAACCAGGAGATCCTGATTCTGTTTCCACCTCTGTCACCCCTTGGACAAAATGCAGCACTTTTCTGTGTCTCAGCTTCTCTCAAAAGATGTCAAGGCAGCTGCTGTCAAGAATGATGGAAGCTGAGAAATTTGTGTCTCTAAGTACTGCTCTGTCTAACAGGCTTAACTGAAACAAGGAATTACAGTCTGGTGTCTGTGATAATTAGAAAAAAAGGTTGCATGTATAATCAACCAAAATGTAATTATACTGCATGTATAATTATGCATGTATGAATGATTGAATATATAAAAATACAAAAGTAAAGAGAACAGACTGGCTAAAAGCTAGCGTGGAAAATAAAATATTGAACAGAAAAAGACTGCAACAACTATGGCAGGACAGAATGAAAATCACAAACTTCTAATGAAAGCCAGTAGCAAATTTGGGACCACCAGGGAATTGCTTACAGCTCAGCTTTGTTCTCTAGATGAAGAAGAATATTGAAGTTTGTCTTTAGGCTGCATAGTAGGATAAGTTCAATGACAAAGAATGAAAAGTTGCAGATTCAACATAACTGTCAAAATTGCAGATTTGCTGAGACTAAGTCCTCCTCCCAAAGCACTGCAGTTTTAAAAAAATAAAATAAGGCAATTGGTTTGTATTTCTCCCTAGCTCAAAACTGCAGACTCAGGTCAAGACAAAAGTCTCTTCAGTTAAAATATTGGAGAGTTACGGAAGTGAAGTTTCTCTCTTTTTGATGTATTCTTGATTCCTTGGTGTCAAACCCAGAGCACTCATCTATCAGATGTTCTAAGCTTTTGAAAAATATGAATACCTTGACATGCTTCCTGTAATCATGGCAAAATAAATGCAGTCTGGGCCATTCTGTCCAAAAATGACATTAGTGCAATAAATCATTTGTAGGAAGCTGCTCCCCAGTGAATGACTTCTCCTGCCTTTAAGCTGATGCAGCTACAGGCTGTGATAACTTTATAAAAGCCCAGGGCCAGGAATGGATTGATGGAGACTTTGAGGTGGATCTGAAGCAGGTACCTGTTCTTGCACTGAATACTGTTGGCTAAGAATAAATAATAAAATGGCCAGCTATGAATGGAAAAATGAACAAGTGGTTCTAGTGGATATAGCCATATGGAACAAAAAACCTGCAGGGAAAAGAGGATGAAAATGAGTTTGAACAGTGTCTGTTACATTGCTTATTCCATGACAGTTCTGTACAAATATGTAAGTAGTCTCAGAGGCAATTGTGCCGGGAACTAAGAGTGGTTCTGCTGAACCAACAGTTTTCTTTCCCTTCACCATTGATCCATGCAATACTGATAGTGTGTGACACTGAGCACTGCACAGACTCCTCTCCAGCAGCGAGGAAGGAAGAGGCTGGACCAGCCACTACAGGAATGCATCAAGAACAGCAACTGAACCTCCAGTCAGCACTTGGCTTTGCCAATATTTCTGGTAAAGAGAAAGAGCCTGTGTGAGCCATGAATTTTAAGGTTCTTATTTTCTCAATACTATTATAGTAGTGTTCAATATATCAATACAGCAGCATTGATTTCTGATGATGGATCTTGAATCTGGTATTGGTCAGTGGAAGGGAATTCAGAGGACAGGGAAAAATTCCAGGTCCAAAACTACTGCAACAGTACAGAGCACTGGCACCAGGCTTTGCAAAATGTAATTGCTGTGTTTGAGAGCCATGTGTAGGCTGCTACACTGCCTGCCACTCCTGGCTCTTTGCTCAGTGTGTGGTGTCACCTTTGTGCAGCTGGTGCATTCCTCAGAGGGTCTGGCCAGGCTGTCAGAGTGAAACTGAAGCCTCAGAAATGCAAGGAGTTGTTTCAAACTGTGGGCCTGATCTCAGCAGCCATGAGAGGATGAAAGAGACCTTCTACTGACAAAAGAGACATCAAGCCAGGCAGAGCTGCCCCTCCCCTGAGACTCCCACACTCACCATATCCTAAAGGAAACTCTTTTTATTATGGAAAATCTGCGAGTTTGCCAGTGTTGCACATCAGGCGTCCTGAGTGTGGAGGAAACAGAACAGTCTGAGTGGGCAGTGAATTTGCTTTGCCAATTCTAGATTTAGCATTTTACCTTGGTTTCTTGATATTTCACTTTGCTGGAGAACACAGATGCTTTTGCTTTTGGACTGGGGAAAAGAAGAGTGTAATAAAATGAATTTTAGAAACTTGTTTTATTGTGGCAAACAAAAGCCTATTAATGAAAACTTTTACATCCCTTGGGATAAGTACTGAGGAATAGATAAATCTGTGGAATATTTATCCCAGTTATTCTTCACAAGGGATGAGGACTGAGATCAGAACAGATGAGGCAGGTCTATGCTGGCTTCTTGAAATTCATGAATCCTAAAGGACAGTTTGCTATATAGTCAGAAACCCATCTCAGTTGTATGATTTAGCAGCTGTACAGAAGTGCTGATGGCTTGTGCAGATGACCTTGTTATAAAGCTGATTCTGAACATGTTGGAATCAGAGGAAAAGAAATGCCTGAGCTATCATGAGGAATGACTGTGCTCAGGAAGGAATTATTTCTTCTACATGTCTCTGACCATGTCATATGTTTTGTCTACTGGACCACAGATACACAAGTCACAGTAAATGTCCTAATGTCCAAATCCCATATTTTTAGATTTAGTTGGCAAATAAAACAGCACTAGAAACTTTCCATTCTCGATAGAAAAGATCTAGCAATGACATTTTGTGAAGAGCTTAAAAGAAGTTGGAAAGAGACAGAGATAGGCACTATTTTTCATATCCCAGCCACGGAAAATAGAAATCTGGAAGTTATGCCATATAACTTAAATTGCTGGATATTATCATGTTGAAAAACTTTCATCCAAATAATTTTTACAGGGTGCTGTAATTCTGTAGAGGGACTCCATAAGGTAAGAAGATCCCAACAGCAGCAATCTCTCAGAGGGATCCAGTCAGAGCTGGGGACACCCAGCTTGTCCAGCCAAGATGGGAGGAAGTTGTTAAGATAGCCAAGGATGGAGTGAGAGCTATCTTGGCACTGAGGGCAGACAAGGTGTCAGTTTTTTTACCCACTGCTCTTGCCCACTGTTTGTTTCTAATTTTAATTTTTATTCTGTACAGTATTGACGCATCCAAATTTGTACAAACATCAACCAAAAAAATGCCTGGATGAATAAATCACAAGTGCTCCACACAATTCCTTCCTCAAGTTGGTGACTCTAACTATTCCCACACCACCACTGCCTGTCCCTGAACACAGCTGATTTGTTTGGCTGATAACTAAACACTTACACCAAATAATCCAGAAGTAGTTAGCAGCTGGTTATTGAAACTGGCTTCAAGGATTTGTTCCACACAAAAGATGCTCAACCCAAAAAGTTTGTAACTTTTTTGGTAGTCTAGAGCTCTACAAACTACATCCCCATCCATCTCCTTTATTTCCAGGCAAAAGTTATAAAAAGGACAACTTAATGGGACTTTGGAGTCTAACTGTGATGATTAAGATTTGCTTATTGTGGAACAAGTACAGTCTATATCACTCTGTTACTCACATTTTTAAGTGGTTTTATGCAGAGAAACATGTTCTAGAAAGAAGTATTTGGATGTTAGGATTCAAAAGGACTCACACTGGGTGTGATAAAAATTATTACCACAAAGTTACTGGGTTGAACTTTACATGTTGGTATAATCCTCTTGAAAAGGGATAAGTGTTGGTTTACATCTCAGTCCTAAATAATAGGTGTTCAGTGGTAAGGAGGTGGCCGACAGGTGGAAATTAACGATGTTGGTAATACCAGCTCATTTTCTGCATCAGCTCACCCAGCAGCCCCAAAAGGACTCTTTTCCCTTGGCTTGGCACTGATAAAAAATGTTCACAACACCCACAATCTCTCATGTTTTAACCAAAAAAAGAATCACTTCCCCAAATTCATGCAAAACACGACCATTTATAAAACCTCTGGCTAAGCTTTATAGCAGCTCATGTGCTTCAGTAAAGCAGACATTCTACAAAAACAGGGCAAGACTGTGGCAGTAAAATGTAGGTCCTGCAGAGCATGCACATCTTTTCAAAAATAATGGGCTGTATGCATGTGTACCTCACACTCCACTTTGAAAACTTCACCCATTATTTTTCTGATTTTAATTTCAAGTGCAGGCAATGATTGTGGAAATACTGATAAAGAAACATGACTTCTGGGACCATAAGCAGCTTGGCTTGTCATCTGCTTTCCTCTGCTGGGAATAAGAATGGACTTTGAAACACAGTCACTTAATAATTTTCTGCCTGCGTGTTTTAAGGTTTCTCTTATAAATTGGTCCTTGCTGTGTTCTATTTTTGGGAAAATGGAAGAAGCTGGCAGTATTTTACAATTATAAATGAGTGTCACTCTCATATCTCCTTCATTCTGCTCATTAGTTCCCTTCTGACAGGTTTTCATTCAATATATCTTTTAGTGAAAAGGTGAAATAAAGAAGTGAGCTAGGGACCCCAATCAAGTTATTTTTTAACTGAATAAGAATATTGGGAAGAGTATTTTTACTTTTGAAAACAAAATAGCCAGAAAATTTATCAGAAAAGACAGAAAATTCCTAGATTTCCTTTGTTTTTTAAAAAGTTAGCAGAAATGAGCTTATGAGTTGATCAGAAATTAAGACAATTTGCTTAATTTACACTTTCCTTCATAACGAAGAAAATATTAACTTTTCCCAGTGTAAGTCTTAAAGAATTTAAGAATTCATAAGAATCCCAACCATGGATATCTAATACATTAAACTAAGTAATTATATAGCGAATTAAAACTATCTCAAAAGACAGCTGCATATAGCCAATGACCATTTGTGTTTGTTTACTAAAAATTCCTCTCAAAACCTAGCAGAGGAGCAGAAAGCATGGGAGAGTTAATACTGGGCTTTTCTTCAATCTCTGCAGAGAGCGATCTCAGAAGTCTCTTCAGGAAAACAGAAATCACTGAAAAGTGTGTGAATTTTCCAAGCATTTCTGAATAAACAAGGAAGGCCCAATCTTGCTCTGTGCCAGGGGAAGCTTGGGGCAGACCAGGGCAGAATCAAAGAGCTGCTGAAGCAGAGACAACACTCATCACTCAGCAACATCAGAGCTGAGTCACACGACTCCAAAGTGAAAATCAGTCTGTGAACTTAGATAATTTCCTCTTGATCTGGAGTTTGTGTAGGGAAGCAAAGTGTGCAGAGCAGCTTTAACTGGAGCACAATCCTCTCTGCTGTCTGTGTTATAGCAGGTGTGTGTTTTAGGAAACCTGGGCCCAAGCAGTAACTCCATCTAGCCATTAACCAAAAGTGGATATCATGAATCTTTAGCACTGCATTGATAATGTTTACAGCTGTGGCTTGCTAGCTCTTGGTCTCCTGCCCCCATGGCTATGGACATAGACCCAAATCCATCTGCCCCACAAGTGATGTTTTGTGCTGCTTGAGATGCCCCTGACTACCTGGCACAGAGAGGGTGGTCAGACCACAGAGCACCTATGCCTGCAGAAGTGATGTTTAGAAATTATCTGAGCACACAAATGTGGGATGGATTTTATGCCAGCTAACTGTAGAAAACGGAAAGATTAATTCAGGCTCTCTCGACACGGCAAATGGAATCGCCAACCTAGATTAATGTCTTTGGGTCTAAGCTATCTAATATATGTGTCACAGATCAATCTTGAGAGATACAAGTCTCTCCTCACTGGGTACTAAAGGAGTTTAAACTAAAGAAATGATTTTTAGATATATTAATTTAAAGGGATACAGGCTTGTTGTATTTCTAGGAAAACAAACATGCCTTCCCTCTTTGAGAAACAGATTCTAGGCCCTTCCTGTTTAGTAGCTCTACAAGCTCACCACAGACTGCATTGCTTAGCAGAGCAAATTTACTTCTGGATTAGAGCTAATTTGCACCCACACAATTCAGGCATGCAGAAACTGAATGGGCCCATCATTCTGTAACACAGCACATGGTGATATACTCTGCTAAGAGCAGGGTAATGAAATCACCAAGGAGAGGAGGCTTGCCATTGCCTGTTCATCCATGCAGATGTGCCTGGAGTGTATTCAGGCTCTGGCTCTGCCAGCAGTGCCTTTTCTGCATGACTTGGTCTACCTCTTGAAAAATACTTTGTCATCTAATTCCCATTTATTTCAAATATCTCTGAAAAACCTTGTGTACAGCCTGTGGGGTAAGAGTTGTTCTGTGTCTAATCACTGTTTAACTCAGTCTATCTCTGACCCCCAAAATTCTCTCTTGGTACTGACAGATTTGATAGAAACAGTCAAAATCTCAGGTCAGTTTTCCTAATACACTGTGATGTATGTGTTTTGATAGCTCAGTAGACTACAAGGTAGTTATTCAAATAACTATATTTTAACTCAATTTAAATTTAAATGAATGATTTTCAGATGAAAACTTATTACAGGTGAGTATGAAAAGTAAAACTTTGGGGGCAGTATCCCCATGTAGCATGGAGGTCTCTTACCACTGACATGCACGGCATTTACTCCCATCCTTTCCAAAAATCCTCAGGGAAATATTCTTAGAGTTTGGATAATTGATTCAGGTTGATGGTTCCTGCTGAGTAATTACACTCAGTAAATGGCTGTGAATATAATTTTCTACCAACCAGCAATTTATAATCAAACCTAGTGGGCTCAGGTGCACATACAGCGTGAGTGACATGTGAAATACTGGTATGCAGAAGGCAAGTGAAAAATTGTCCTGGGTGCTATAGTATGTTGACCTGTACTGTCTTGAGATCTGAGGTTTATCCAGGGATTTTATAAAGTGATATAAGTACAGACATGAAGTAAATAACTGAAGACTTCAAATGATGTACAGTCATTTAAGAAAATGTGACTAACACGATCAACACTAACATTAAAGCCAGGTTCAGATGAGTATAACAGGTATCTCTTAGAAGTAGGTTGTTGTCTTTTCAAGACCAAGTGCATCCTAACCAATGTCTGTCTTGTTCAGCCACATTTTAAAATGTGAACAAGCCTTTCTAGTTCAAAATATTTGCAGATCCACATCTACAAGGAACAGGAAAGCAGCTATGAAATTTCCCAATAATGTATAGTGTTTTAGACCTTTTGGGATGACAGGGAAAAAAATTTCTTTCTAGTTAGCCAAAGTCCAGTTTTAAGACTATAAGCCCCTGTCCACAAATAAGGATATTTTCTCAGCAGTGTGGGCCAACCATCATCTTCAAAAAAGATATTATTTTCCTAGCCTGCCTTTGGTGTGCATCCTGCTGGATGTAGCTCACCCTTTTTTCAGATACCTGCGGATGGATAGATCACATGGAGGTCAAGGGACCCACTCTGTAGCTGTTCAAAAAGAAATTCAGTCTGTGTGAGGAAACTCACATTGGAGCAGGGGAAGAGTGTGAGGAGGAAGCAGCAGCAGAGACAGCATGTAGTGAACTGACTCCATCCCCCCCCCCCATGTGTCCCTGTCATAGTAGAGATTTTGGTAGTGAAGCTGAGCCCAGGAAGAAGGGAGGAGTGAAGGGAAGGTGGGTTTAAGAGTTGGGGTTTATTTCTTACTTATCCTGGTCTTTTAGTTATTGTCAATGAATTAAATAAACTTTCTCCAAGCTGAAAGTGTTTTGCTCATGATAGTAATTGGTGAGTGACCTCTCTCTCCCAGTCCTTTCCTCAACCCATGAGCCATTTTTTGTATTTTCTTTCCCCTGCCCAGCTGAGGAGGGCCATGATAGAATGATTTTGGCAAGCACCTCTCACCCAGACAGGGTCAACAAACATACCACTAAAGTCAGTCTGGCTCTGCCTAATTATTTGACCTGACAATAAACATTCTCAGGCTGGTATATGCATCTCTGAGTAGGCAGGTTCAGCCCTACTCTTCTCACAGCACCAGATTTCCAGGAATTAAAGGCCATGAGTTTCCAGGGAGCAGCCACAGCCTGCACTCACCTCTCTGCAGGCTCATCTCTCTCCACCTATTCCTTATGCAAGATTTCTCGGCCCCAGGCCAAAACCTAGCTCCACAAGAAGTCTGATCAACTGTGCAGCTCTTCCTCTCCCTGTAGGGTGGACCCTCCCAAAAGGAGACTGAGCCAGTTCACCTGTGACTGCACAGCCTAATTTGCAGCCATCAGTTAATCACCAAACCTCCCTGCACAATGTGTGGGAAAGGTGGTGCCTAATACAGGGATCCCCTGATGCTGGGGGTCACTCCACTGAGCACCATGCCATCTAGGTTACACCCACAACAGGAGCCCCCAGATGGACACAGGAAAATTTCCTCCACATGGGGGGAAGTCTTTCCAGAGGAGGGGATATGTGTCCTTGCACACATCAACAGACAGTCTGAATCTTACCTAATTCTCTTACTGACCTAAGTCTGCATTTCTTTTCCTATTTCCAAAAGGAGATATATACACATACATACTTGCAATATACGCATACTTGTATATATGTACATTTTAACGTTCAACCCTTGTGCTGTTGTAAAGACTATATGAAAATGGAAACCTTGTAAGCTGTGAGAATCCATAAATGCATATACCCAGCAATTCCACCTAAGAGAGATTCCCCTCTCTCACAGTGGCCCATTTCAGACTCTAGTGCATGCTGTTGAAGAATAAGCTGAATAGAGACAAATGTCTGCTGCGGCATATTCCCCTTGCTTCTGACATTTCCAGATTTCCTGAACCAGTGACTGCATCAGAAGTCTCACATCTCAAGGATCTTGATGGATTTTTTCCCATGAATTTCTGTAATCCTCTTCTGAATATTTTTGTATGTTTAACATCCAAATCACCACTCATCAACATACTGCATTTCACAAAAAATCATGATTTGTTTTCTTATAAACCTGAAGCTTGATAACTTCGTGACCTTGGGTTGCCACAAAGAGTGAATAATCATTGCTTAGTCATCTACTCAATAAGTTTCAGAACATGTTATTATTTATCCTGTTTCTGTCTTTTCAGTTGCCTCTTTTCTGAGTTTAAATTAGCTCAAGTTTATTAAACTCTTCAGCATGAGCCATGTCACCTCCCTGGCCAATCCTGTTTTTCTTGAAACCCTTCTAAGTCCTTTTGGAGATAAGGACGGAGAGCTGTACACATAATGGAAGATGTAGGTGCATATATATGAACATATATTTATCTGTAGCAGTTTTTTGCAGAACATATCAACACATTTTAGTCTTCCACTAAGCATTGTTCTAGCCATAGTCTTTTCAAACTCTCTCTTCTTCATAATGGAAGCTAATTTTGAGTCTATTATCATAAACGTAAAATTCAGATTTTCTTCTTCCGACTGTATTTGCATTTACCAGTACTGAATTTGAGCTGCTACATTTTTACCCTGCAACTCAGAACCATGACTATCACTCTCTATTGAAGCTCTTTGCAGTCAGATTCAGTTGTGACTACTCTGGTATCATAAGGGACATTTGTGACCTCACCATTCACCTTCCTTTCCAACTCATCTATGAATGTATTCAACAGATACATGAACATCAGAGGGACTGTCAGTAATAATGTTTGCTCATTACTGGCTTGTTTCTGCATTACTTCAGCAACTGGCCATAAATTTCTTTCTTAAAACAGGATGAGATGTACATTCTTCATGTCTTAGATTTCGGAGACTCATAACAAGTGAAGATTTATGTTAGTGTGGGTCATAAAGAGATATGAAGATAATTACCTCATGGAGTTAATTCTCTGTGGCAATGGAACAGTCATGACCTGTTACACAGCCTTTATTTATCACAGACATGATTTGTCCCATGAAACCACTTAAAAAATTAAAATATTTGGTACTCAGAATTATACAGTTGTGCTTCCCCTCCAAAGTCTGAGATGTACAAATGAAGACTCCTCTTTCTTCTGCCTGTGAATTGACTTCAAATTAGTTTTTATGAGTTGTGTTTGTGTTCAGTTTCCTGTGAATGGAAACTGATTTTTGGCCCCCAGTGCTGAGGATTTGCATCTGTTATCCCGATCCTTCCAGAACACATTTCAATGTGGAGCATGTGCTGACAAATGCATCCCCATGCAACTTTCACTCCCAAAGCTGGATGGTGAAGTTCAGCCATTATAATGCTATCATTGCTTGTTTGGGAAAACTTTGACCATTTTTCCTGGAAGACTGTTAAAATGAGGTTCCAGATACTCATTACCCTTTGTGTGTTTTTTTCCCTCCATGAAACAGTAAAAGGAACATATTACTGAAATAGTGGCATTTGTATGACCACTCCTTTCTCCAAAATAATGTGGATTTGAAGGTATAACTATAGAAAAATAACCACTTTGGACCTGCTATGCTCAAACTTTTAGGTAGCTTGGCTCACTAAGAAGAGAGTGACATTTGGATTGGTAATTCTAAAGCAGTAATAACGAGCAGAAATCAGAGGCAGAAGTGAAAGGGCACGTGTGAGAGAGCAAGAGTTATTGCTGCCCGAACACAAACCAGGTTCAATCACATTCAGAAAAGCATCTTTGCAATTGCAAGAGCAATCTCCAAAAGCAGACATATCCATTACAAAAGTGAGAAGAAAGGTTCAGTGGAGTGCAACCACTAGAAATGCTCAGAAAAAAATGGATTTGAACTGAATTAAGGTCAGCAGAAGGGGCAAGAAAAGGGCTGCAGCCTCATCCAAAAAGTATTCAGATGTTAGAAGGATTATGCTAAATATCTCCAGAGACACTAAGTAACACAAAATATGTATTAAGAAAAATATATTCAATGAAGTACACTGCAAATCATTATGAATATTCAATTTCAATCAAACTAAAATGAAAAAAGTACTCAGGGACTCTGGATTTGAATCTGAAAAGACAATTAAATGGAAAAAAAAGAACTAAAATGAGAGTAGTTATAAAAAATGAAGAGAATATTAAGTAAGCTTTTCACCTACAATATGGAAAAAATCAGACAGCATGATTTTAAGCATCTCAATATGCTTAAAATATGCTCCCTCAAGTTTTACTGTTTATTCTGGGAACAGAGAGCTGTCTCTTCACCTCAAGCTATTCAAGATCATTTATAAGAGAACTAGACATGCCCAAATGGTAGGAATAACTGCAGGAAAAGACAGAGTAATGTGCTTCAATTTGTGGAAGATTTTTTTAGTGTAGTAGCATTGAGCAAATACTGAGAAGAGGAATAAGATGTATGAGTGGCTTAGAACAGAGACAAGTCTGCTCAGATCAGTGGGACAAGGCAGTGGAATATCATAACAATGCTATTGCAGCCTATAGGTATTAAGTTAAAAACCTCCAAATTCAAAATCACTAGTAATGTTTTGGAAGTTTTTACTGGAATTATTAAAAACATGGATATATTCCTAATCAGTTCATTGCATTTGTTAAAGCAGTTTTGCAGAATTCAAACCCATTTTCATGTTTGATATATGAAATACATATTCTACTCAGTAAAATGTGGATGTTTGATTTTGCTTTCTTTAGCAGGTTGGTAATTTTTGTTAAATTTGTGAAGCATTGAAGTGGAGGATTATTCTGGATGAGAAGCAAATATTTCTTGTGTTTTCTTCTCTGTTTTTGGTTTTCTCACATCTTCAATCTTTCAGGGAGAAGAAGAGGCTCAGGACCATAGAGGGTAAGAAATATGATTTCATTACAAGTAAATATTGGGCCTTCTTCTTAATTTCTGGTCATTTCAGGTTTTAGATATTCATAAAGAGATGTAGTTGTATGTGAAGATCTGTTCAGTGATAATAGCAGAAAAATAGCAAAATAATCTGCTTTTTAATAAAGCTACAAGCAAACAGTCTGGCTTTATCTGTACAATCTCCTCCTCCACAGACACACACATAAAATGAAAAAAAGAAAACTTGAAAATGTAGCCTACAGCTTCTAAATTATATAAAATTCTTGAAAAATTTATGCAAGTCTATGGGAATACACATTAAGATACTGCAAAATTTTGGTGCTGCATTTCTGATATAATAAAATATGTATATACAGAAATAGAATTAAAACAAAAAAAAAATTATTTTGCCACAAAAAGGAGCCAAATAGGTCCCTGAAACTTACTTCAGATAATATTTTCAAGCTAAGCAGTGTGTATACCATTTGCATATCAGAGTTTATTTAATTTGTATATTCTAAACTAAGAGACTACACTGGCACTTTCAAGAATAGAAAACAAATCCTGGAAAAAATATTTTTTTTCCTATGTTGTTTTACTTTGGATCAGGGCAGTGTGTGCCCCTCTCTTGAAGGTACTGGAAGATAATGTCAGTGTGGACAGATGCCATACCCCATGTCATATCTAAAGATACACACACACACACACACACAGACACACACAGACACACACACATTTTATTTTGTAGCTTACATCCACTGAAATATTCAACAGAAGATGCCCTTTGATCAGGATTGTGTGAGGGATACAAACTTTTTTACCCATTGCTGACAATCACTAACTCTATGTCTGTCCATGCTCCAAACATTCCTACAAATACCAGTTTTCCTTTACTTAAATACAGAAAGCAATAGAATAAAGAAAAAGTGCACATGGTCTTTGTCTTCATTAACCAAAACTTTTAACATACTTCAGTCTCTTCCACTATGTTTAAATTCTTTTTAGCATATTGAGCCTTTTCTCTACCTCCCTCTGCTCCTCTTGCCTGCAATCTAAGAGTTTCTGGTAGTCTCCTGAGCCTCTTGACAAGAAGGTAAGTATGACACAGTGAAGGTTTGCAGTGTCTGTTGCAGGATGAAAGACACACAGTGGAAAAGAGGCGCAGTGTAGTACTACCAGCAAGGCATTCAATAAAATCAGATTTTATTTTTTATAGCAGATATTTTGCAAATATTGGATTGTAAGATGTTGTAGAATTGGGATGGTTAACACCAAAAATTAACTACATATTAGTACCTGACTTTATGTTGCTCAGTTAGAAGCATCTGAATTATTTCCTTGAATCCTTGTAGTTCGGAGTCTTATTTTTCCCATGAAAGACATGCTATTTTTTTCCCCATCCTTTATTAATGTTCTGTGACACTGAAATAAACTGAGCAGAAGACTTAAGTGGCAATGAAATGTAGATTTTTGCAGCTGAATGTAATGAAGATCTAGGGAAATACGCAGATAGTTTCAACAGTTACTATGTAGAGGAACATGGAAGAATATCAAAACGTCTGTCTGCATTAATCTGAGACTGATTTAAAGCCCTGTTTGGGATTGACACCTCACCTAATGATACAATCACATTTTAATAGGTTTTATATTTGTAGGGACAAATAGTTCATGTCTTTCAGCATCTGCAGCTGTTCCTAAGAACCTGATGGGTCATGTGGCTTTGGAAACCCATGTAAGCACAGCCTCAGCCTGTACATCCAGCCCTGAGGGCACCAAAGGTCTAAGGAAACCCACCCTGAGTGTCTCTGGTGTGTCCTGTGTAGCTTCTTCTGGTATGAAGGCATCTGTGCCTGCCATTGCTCCTATTGTGTTCTCATTAAATTGAATCTACTTTGCACTTCAAATATTTGCTTCCCCCCTTCTTAACACTTTTTCCTTTGAAAAATATTTCAGAAGTCTCTCCGTGTCTTTCTTAAGCTATGATTCAATTTAAAAGACAAAGGGTTGTGATCTGGCTTTAGACAATGAAGAATCTGTTATGATCTGCACTAAATATTCTTCCTTTACCTTGTCAAAGCCAACCAAGCAATGACCAAAACACATGCTTTTCTGATTGAAGTGCATGTGCTTTACCTTTTGCTTCCATTTTACTTGTACTCCATTTAAACTTCTTGATCTCTCATCAGCCTCTCAGAGTCCTTTATAGCTTGTGTTGTTACTGTAGTTGTGCAATATGAAACAAACAAAAAAAAATCTCCTATGCATAAAAGGATTTAAGGATAACACAGTAAAATCATGACAAGAGAAATTTTTCAAGGTAGTGAACACACCAATGAGATTTTGAGTGTCTTACAAAATCTGGTGCTCTAACATCTAAAAATTGCTGCATATTGGATATGCTTCATAAATGACTCTTGAGTAGGTGGGACACTAATATCTGGAAATTAATTACTTGTATGAAAAGCTTCTAGGAAACTCATTAAATTGATTAATCAACATTATATTTTTCCAATCTTGTTATTATGACTTTAATAATTTTGATTTTTGTGGGTTAAATTACAAAGTTCAATAATTCACTTGTTAACTGACTCAGAAATCCACCAAGATGCTTCTTGAAACCTTCAGTGGGCTGACTTGGTCTGGCTTCTCTTCTTTATGGCTTTTACAGAAACCAGTGGCTTTTTTGGGCTTGAGATCATGCAAATAACATGAAGAATCTGCTGAACCTTCTTTTTCTTTCTAACCTTGTAGTTCATGTGAACAGTCAGTATCAGTCATAGAAATGCCCCACACATTGTAACAGGAAGAAGAGTAGATAATGGCATCATTTCCTTCTTGCTGTTGTGTGAACTGTGCAAAGCTGATAGTTCCTTTCTCAGTTTTAATTACAGACAGTAATTACCTGCATTGTATGCTTTAAGTAAAACAGTCACAACTTTTTACTTAATTTTTAACCTCTCGCAACTCTATTAGAAAGTCTTATATATATAATTATGTCAAATAAAAACATGGAATACACTTAAATGAAATGTGGTAATTTGACCAAAGACAAACAACTCCATTGTTATCAGTCGTATTTGCTAATACAAATGGGTCCATAATGACAGCAACTCAGAGGCAATAAATTACAAGAATTGCAGTGTACTAATTCAACTAGGATGATTATTGATATCCTTGTGAATCAGTCTTGTGCTTCTGTCAATCCTGACTGACACTTTCTTGCTTCATGTCTGGTATAGGTTTAATACTTTGTTGAAATAGTTAATGTTGAAATACACTTCTCCTTTTATTTTTTTAACCATGGGGAAGTATGAACGGTTTTTCCAAGTAAGAACAGTGCAGTTCATACCATTAAAATTTCATGAGTTATGACTTCCCTTGGTTTTGTTTGAGTTGTGAAAAAGCAGTACCATTTATTGTATTCCTCTACTTAATTACTGACAGTTTCTCTGAGGAGTTTCAGTAACATTTGCCTTATATTTCTAACATACTTTCATCACAAGGTCTTCTGCTTGCTTGCAGAGATGCAAGAACTACAAAACCACCACACCAGAGACTATAAGAGGAAGAAATCAATAGAAATCCAGTCTTTTAAGCTCTGCTGCTGTGATCATTAATCACCTTCCCTTACACTGGGAGAGAAAAAATAGTTCTCAATTTAATTTTAGTACTGAATGCTAAAGAGGCATCAAGAAATGCACTTACTTCTCTCTGTTGAATATGATGAATTCTTTCCTAACGGTTTCCAAGCACTGCTGCAGGTGTACGTTCTTTAAAAAACAGCATGAATAGGTTGATTAAAAAAGATGAGAAGTCATAGACAAAAATCAAAACAACACAAACAACACTGAACAAAAAGGCTTATGAATGAATGCTATCAAGAGGAATTTTGAAGACTCATTAAATTGGGCTGTGATAGCACAATCAATCTCATTCTTTTGGAAGAAGTTCCCCACAAAGAATTCCTGAGGATTTTTACATCTGATAGCTCTAGGAAGTACAGCTTGCATGAGCATTCAAAATTAGGAGTAGCAACATGATTTATAAAACCTCACTGGAATGATAATTCAAGTCTGGAAATTATTATTAATCTTCTTGGTACTCTTAACTGTTCATATAATGCATCTTTCTACATGGGAAACATTAGTCAAGAGTGGAAGAGATAGCTTTAATGTATTTATAAATAACAAGCCTTTTCACTGCATACTTTTCATTTTTGGTATTAGTAGTGAATAAATACTCTTTGTAACTATCTGTCCATATGTGGGAAGTGTTTTTTGCAACTAGTAACACTTTTTCATACTTTAAATGAGCATCTGTGATAATCTTAAAAATTATTATAGCTTAAAGATGTTACCATTTAACTGAAATAAATTGTTGCTTTTCATCTTGCTTTGGAGATGATTTATGCAATGTATAAAATGACAGACAGAGAAGTTGAGTCTATTTTCAGAGGTGATAAAACTGAACTTAACTAAGTTAGAGTGTATACAAAATGCCACTGACTGCAGCCACAGTCCCCATCTTACCAGTGGGCAGGTTTCCTTGGCTCCATCTTTGGATTTATTTTTGGCAAGTCGCTTTTTCTTTTTATGGAGAGGCTTGGACTCTAAAATCATTTCTTCAAGTTCAAATGTGGGATCACAGTTCAGTCTTCCTTTCTGGTACAAAAGGATTCAAAGTTACTCTTTGAAGCATCGTTGTGTTTTTTAAATTTACTTGGCAAGTGTTAACAGCAGTAATAATGAACCAGCTCCTCAATCATATCTGTAAAATGAAAACTGTCTTTTTAGGCCTGGAGTGATGCTCAAAGTTTAAATAAGGGAGATAAGATAAAAATCATATTATAAAGCAATTATAAAGAGTTAGATCCTCTTCCTAGTTACAAACAGATATATTCCTAGAGTGACTAAAGTTATGTTACCCCAGTGAGAGAGATTAATCTGGCCTAGGGTATTCATCAGAATAACAGTTAGTGCTATAGAGCATAAATGACACCAATAATAGTGAAGAAGAGATGGGGTGAACCTCTAAGACCTTGCTGAAATCTGATTTTCTGAAGTGTTGCAGTGGATTCATTTACATAATGCTGTCCACGAAAACAAAGGAAGGAGCAAGCCTGTTTTGGTTGGCAGCATTTATATAAGAAAAGGCTCACAGTATTGTAGAATCCCAGGTTGGAAAGGATCCCAAGGATAATCTGATCAAACTTTACTGGGCAAAACCACTGTCCCAGCTTTGGACAAGGTGGCCCAGCAACCTGTCCAGCTGAATCTTAAAAGAGTCAAGTTTTATGAAATTCACCATTTCCATGGGTAGATTATTGAAATGGCTGATTGTTGTAATGAAAATTTTTTTTCTTGTGTCTAACTGGAATCTTCCCAGGAGTAACTTGCACCCAATACCCCTTGTCTTTTCCATGTGACTCTGTAAAAAGGGAGTCTCCATCTCTGTAGGTAACCTTTAAGTTATGGGACATGGTGATAAAGTCTCCCCTAATCCTTCTTTTCTCAAGGCTCTACAAGCCCACCTCTCTCAGCCTTTCCTTTTATGGCCTATTTCCCAGTCCTCTGATCATCTCTGTTGCCCTTCTCTGGACACTCCCTAGCCTGTCCACATCTTTTTTGTGTAGTGGAGACCAAAACTGAACAGCCTGGTAAGTGCTGAGTAGAGTGGGACAATGACTCCTTTATCTCTGCTGGTTGTGCACTTGTGTGAACTCAACATCCTCTTGGCTTTCTTTGCCATGGCAGCACCCTGGTCACTCACATCGAGCTTGCTGGCTGTGACCTCCAGAGCTGCTGGAGCTGATCCTCAGCTGGCTAGGTCTGTGCTGCACCCCTGGACTCTTTTCCCAGGTTTAAGACCTTACACTTGTTGAATTTCATAAGGTTCTTGTTACCCCACTCCTGCAAAGGTCTTCCTGCAGGGTAGCTCTCCCAAAGTGAGTGATTTCCCCACTCAGTTTGGTATCATCAGTGGGCCTTCTCAGGGCACACTTGATGCCAACACCCACATGGCTTGTCAGGGTATTAAGCAGTGTTGGACCCAATATTGAACCCTGGGGGACCCCATTTGTGACAGGCTGTGAGTCTGAGAAGGACCCCATCAGCCAGTTCCCCATGCATTACATGGATCACTTTTCTATACCATAACATATAAATTTCTCAAAATAGAGACTCTGGGAAATTGTATCAAAACCCTTAAAGAAATCCAGCTAAACAATAAGAAACACTTGCCCCATATCAACTGAGCAGGTTTCTGTCATTAAATATGATAAGGTTTGGAAAGTACCATTTGTCCTTGGTGAATCCTTGTTGTCTTTTCCCAATCAGGTAATTAATTTTAATCTATTATTCTTTTTCTATTCCATACACTTTATTAAGGTTTCCTCACCCATTACACACATTAGTTAAATATTTTGCAGCCTCTATAAAAAACTGGTTTGTTGGTTTGTGATGCTCAAAGCAAATTTTAAGATTCTTTGTTATACCAGGAAGTCCTTCACAAAAAATTTGCAGAAAATTTGGATTGAGTAGTGGAAGATGTTAAAAGTAACCTGTTTCCCTCTGGGACTTCTGAGAGTTCAATCACACCATTGTCACTGTCAAGGTGGAAGTACTAAAATAAGTCATATATAAACCACAGATATTTTTAGTAACCAAACACTCTAAGCAGTAAAATCACGTAAGAAACTACTTGCATAATTTGTGGTGCCCTACAATGAAACATTTGGTTTGGAGATGAGTCCATCATTTTTATTCCTAGCAAATTCTATATAGTCAGAGCATAATATTTAGATATCTGATGCCTTTTCCTGCATATTATTGAGCCAGGATTAGTTGAATTTATTTGGGTTTTTTTACTGTCAGTTTACAACTTATTTATATTTATTAATAAATAAAGAATTCTTTAAGAT
>VZTB01018223.1:830751-966939 GCA_013397245.1 Thryothorus ludovicianus
TTCCTTCCCTGAGCATCCACAGTTTTTAGATTTCATTGAGTACTTAAAAAATGTCACTTTAATTCTGAAGCTTTAAAAATAAAAATAATTTATATTTTAAAAATTCTTACAACAATTTATGACTCCAAGCTGAAAATGAAGAAACTAACTAAGCCACAAAGAAACACTTTTGCTAGTTAAGTAAGAGCTATGTTTATGGAATCAAAATATAAGGGAGAAATTAAGCTATGGGACATTGCTCCCATGTGCCTCCCGTGTGCTCTCCTAGCTGTGGAAGGCAGACAAGCTCCTGACAGTCATAGCAAGCTGTCAAAATTTATAAAACTCTCTTTCAAAACACTCTGCAGGTCACAGGTCCCAAATCCACCTTCTCACCAAAGGTGAGAAAAACAAGAAATATTTTGTTGTGTGTATCAATCAGTGAAAGTTTTGATGGTGCTACAAAGAGAAAGTTCCTGGAAAATGTGGGACCAAACTTGGTCTCATGAAACAGCAAAATTTCTATAAAAAGAAATGTTGGGCTGGAAAAGACACTTTGATTCTCACCTCACTGTTTTTCCTGACACACTTGACTGACCAGGTGGAACAAGCCCTGCAGTATCAGACTCTTCAGAGAAGAGTCGGGGAGAGCTTGTAATGAGACTTTCAGATTTATCTGGATAGATAAATGAAACATTTTACTCCTATTTCCATTTAAATGTAGAATATTATTTTGCTTCACATATTACAGATTTCCCCTTCAGTGTTAAGATGCCTGCCAAAATACAAATAAAGTGATTCCAAATGTGAAAAGAAAAGCTGTTTTTGTAGAAACTGAGACTCTTGGAACCCCATGAAGGTTGTATCTTTGGGTATAGGGAACTGGATCTCCCTTATAAAACACTGTGTTGTGTCATTTTCCACATGCTGACAGTGGATTAAACTCTTAGCTGGCAGTAGGAAGTGTAAGCAATCAGTTGAGTTTTGCCTGAGAAGCAAGTCCACACCTCTGATATATCAAAGAGAAGCTCTAATTTGTAAAAAGGAAAAGAGGAAAATCAGTCTCTGCTTATCTTGTAGACCCACACACCAGGAGAATGGAGTCCAGCAGGCCCAGAAGGAGCTTTGCTCTGCATTGCTTTGCTTGGGGCAGTGACAGGACAGACAGGATCTTGGCATGGCCCAGCAATTATCCCAGCTCCATGGACATCGAGTGAAAGACTCATGGCCTGGTAGATGTGACATTCACCTCTCCAACTTTTCTCTTGCACTAGGATTGAGCTACAAAGTGAAAGGAAGGAATTTCCCCACATGTGAATGTTGCTCTGGAGTGCCTGTAAGAGGGGCCTGCCTTTCCCTTCTCCTGCTGTGCCTGTGTTCCTGGTCTTTCTTCCAGTTCCTGAGGAAGCCCTGCTTGCCCACCCACAGCTTTCTTCTCCTGCAGGATGTTGCTTCCAGAGAGGCTCTGTACAGGTGCCAAGAAGCCCAGCAAACACAGAGAGCAGTGTTTTGGCAACACACCCAGCTACCTGTGCTCCCACACCTTCAACTTCTGAAAGGCTGGATCCTGTCCCCATCATGTTTATCATGAACTCAAATGTGCGCCTGGATACAGACATCTTCCTCATCTTTATTTATAGTTGCATTTAAAAAAAAAAACCAGAAACAAACCTTGGTATGCTACAAATATGTTGTTTGGACAATAATTTTTNATAAACATAAATAGAAATAGAAATGTAAATGTAAATATAAATATAAAATAATAATATAATAATAATTGACTGAAAAAGTCAAGCAGCATATTAGCACCACAGTCATTGCTTTTTATTCATGGTCCTCAAATACATTTAACTGAAAATGATCCAGAAAGTGCCAATAAAATGGGACCACAGTAAAAGAGAAACCACCAGATTCCCTCACAGAATTGGAATGTTTTATTGTAAGAAACTGTCACAAAGGAAATAGGTCAGCCTTTTGGAACACTATTTCTTAAGTGTAAAAGTAACAGCATACTGAGATGTTAAATAGTTTTCCAAATGTTGTTCAAATGTCTAACTTTCACAGCCACAACAGTCTTCTTGGTATTCTTTGTCTCAGAGTTAACTCTGACAAGCATTTGCTCTAACAGCTGAAATGCAAAATCTGGAAATAGTTTTCTTTTATTTGAAAAGTAATGAAAAGCAAACCAAGGTTAATTAGTTTTTGTTGTGATCTATTGAAATGGGACGAATTTTCCCTTAGCCGTGACTGAGTAAATGAAAGTAGAATCCAAAGCAAATCACTGAAGAGCAACAAATACAAGCATAAACAAGTAAAACAGTAGTGATAATTAAAGTTGGAATTTACAAACACTATTCACCTGGAATATCAACTTACGTTAGGAACAAAGCCTGGGGTCACAGCTTTCTCTAGAACAGCATCCCAGTTGACATCAGCTAGGTATGGAGAGTTTTGGATGTCTGAAAGGCTGGAAAGGCGACACTCTGGGTCCTTAGTGAGGAGCTGTGATCAAGCACAAGGCATTTTCTAAGGGACTGGATGCCTTATAGAAGAGTAAATATATCACATACATAAGTTGTATGATACATATTTGTAAGTAAGAAACTTCTAACAGATGTTAGAAGTCCCAATTTAAAAAAAAATTAAAAGTAATAACTCATAGGATATGAGTACAGTTTAATTGTCACCAGATGGCTGTTGCAGGCACGAAGTGTACAAATATATTAGCAACAAAAGTCTGCTTACAAATACACAAGAGCCTACGCAAAATGAAACATCACAGATCAATGCCACCCAACAATTTGTATATTCTCCTTAATTTTTTGGAAGATACAGTTACATTGAGCATCCTGGCAGCAATTAAAATTATCCACCTCACTGCTCTATCTATTAAAAACTAGATTGCTAATTGCTGAAGGAAACATATATTTTTTATTACTCTATTCAGACATTCACAAATATTTTTTGTTCAAGTATCAATATTGATGACCTGAAATGCCTAAAAGAGACCGATTTTCTTTGTAGTGTGGTGAGACAATTAAAGCAAGAGAAAACTGGAGTTCTTAGGAAGGAAACAATTTTTGGGGCTGGATACATTCAGAAAGAGCCCTGCCTTGTATCTTAGTGGTGTTTACAGCAAAGTAGCTTGACTATTGTTGTTGCAACTATAGCAACATGGTACAGGAAGAGATAGAGCCATTTTAATTTCTAATCTCCCTGCCTGGAAACTGCAGCAGAAATTCAGAGGGCAGAGTGGTCCTTCCTCCCCTGTCCCATTTGCATATCCATAGTTGGAGGGAAATGGGGCCAGGGCACAGATAAGGAATTACTGATACCCAAACTTATACTATCACTAGTGAGTCGGCTTTAAAATAAAAGAAATATTAAATTTTTGCTTCTTTGAAGCTATGAAAAGCCTGACTCTAAGCCTGAGAATACTGCACCACCATTTCTCTTCTGAAGAGAAAATACTGCACCACTCACATTCAGAACAGCCTAGAAATAAGCTCTGCTCTCTTATCCTTGAAATGTTTACTACCTAATGTGCATGTTTGTCTGATGCCTTTTCCTTTGGAGAGGCTTCTGGAAGAGGAGAGAACAGAGGACAGAAGGTATTTGTGCCTTCTTACCTTTCTCAGTAGTGCTATCATGCCCTTGCACCATGTGGATGAGTAGTGAACTCTTTCCATCTTGAACATGTTGAGGATCTCATCAATGGGGGTGGCTGAATGAATTTCGTAGGGTCTCTGGGATGAAGTTAAATCAATGTCAAGTCAGCAAGAATGGAAAACAGAGTGCAGACTATTCACATTTTCCTGAGCTCTGTATTGTTTGTCTTGAAAAGACCAAAACCACTAAAACATCTTATAACAATTTTGAGTCTAATCCTCTGTTTGTGTATTTTTCTTTGCTTGTAATGAACGTAATTACTTATAGAAGCATTTCCTTTGCAATTTTTCTCTCATGGAAGGAAGTATCAGTTCAAATGGGATGAATAAATAATTTTGTTCCTGAGGCATTCTGTGTAAAATGTGAATTGTTTACTATTTTTTGCTTGTAATGCTAGTGATCAGTTCTTGCTACCTAAATATACAAAATTGAAAAGGGGTGCCTGAAAGGAGCTTTGTCATCCTAATTTTACTGCATAGTAGATAAAGAAACTAAAAAATGCTTACAAAAGTCTGTGCCAGAATCAGTAAGACTCCAAATCCCAATCTTTTCTTTTGGTTTTTTTAAATCCAAAATTAACACACTACATGGATCTGCTGTCATGTGTTTGCAGTGCCTGAATTCTTCTAAAGGTGAAGAAAAGCTCTAGTCTTTGCAGTGTTTTGTTCATGAAGTTTTCTCTGATCTTTTATTACATGCAGAATTTGGAAATAAAGCACTACATATAAATTTATATTCTTGTTATTTTCTGTGCACATACTTGTATATTTGAAGCAAGTTTTTATAATTATACTTAATGTATTTTTGTAAACAAGGACTGAGAGTGGATTGCTTGGGAATTAAGTTGTACCCAGCAGGTGATAAATATATGATATGAGATCTGCAGCTAAATGCCATCCTAGCAGCAGTGTGAAAATTAATGCATCATAATTCATAAACAACATAGAGTTACCTATTAATCCAATATCCTGAACAGCAAAGGGCAGACACTCATTACCTTGACTAAGAACTGAATCATCCCTAGACTTTTGCCAATATGTACTGGTAAAAGAACCTAATTTCAGAATATTTCTAGGTCTTAGTTATCTAATCTCTTAAGGAATTGGACTCACTCTTCATAAAGACCCAGGACATATTCTTATTCTGGGAAGATTCATGCACATATTTAACTTTCATATGCACGAAACCAGGTGCATTCCAAGGCACTGGGGTGTTCTAAAAATAAATTCAATGAGGGTCTAAACCTTTTTGCTTGATTCACATTCAGTCAGCCCATTGTCATTTAGCTATACCATGTCCATATGAATTCAACAGGATCTAGATGTCTGCTTTAAATATGTATTTTTCCTGAATTTGGCTCAAAATTGTCATTAGAAATAGTCTGTCATATGATTTTCCCTACGTGGTAATGTTGCCACAAAACAGATATTAAAAATGAAACTTTCACGGGTTTTCTGGCACTTGGAAGGAACCTACTCCTGACTTAACTTGATATAACAATATGATCAATAGGATCATTGAGAATGTACATCAATTGTTGAAAATGGCAATTAACTCTAAAATTAGCAACTATAAGGAATTATGAATCATCCAAAGTTTTTCTGTTAAGGATGTTTCTGCCCATGCCTTTTTCCTGACAGGAAAATCCCTAAAATTTACCCTATTTTCAAGACTAGAATTCTAAAATCTTGATTTTTTGAGATTTGCAGAGATTTTAGACATATTTATTAGTTAATTTGAACTATAAGTGGCCATTGTAAGTTTGGTGTTTTGAGGTCCTTCATACGTCTATCCCCCGTGTTTTTCAGCTATTCAATCCACTCAAGAGTCTTATCCCTTCAGTTCTATTTTGTGGAAAAGGAAAAAAAAAATCTGGTTTGCTTTTGTTCAGGATTTTTTATCAAAGTTTGTTGTTAATTGTTCACATTGGAGTGAAAGTCATAATCTGGGAATCCCGCCTATTATTAATTTCTTCACTTTGTCTCTACTGAATTCATGGTATATACCTTTATTTTAGCATTTTAGCAGTTGTCTGTAGCTCAGGAACAGACTGACACATGGCACGGTTTGTATCCTACAGCTTAATTACAGTTTAATTACAGTTTAATTTCATGGACTTAGAGAAAAGATTGATGTTTGATGCAAAGTTGTATGACTTTGCTTTTTTCTTGCTAGCTTTTTTATCAGCAGCTGGATAAGGAGAAAAATGCACCTAGAACTTATTGAGAAATATTAGCTGCACTATGGGTAACCAAAAAATGGTGCAGAAAGCTCTGTACTGGACACAACATGCTGCTGTACCTACAGGTTCATTTCAAGCAGAACATGCTTTTGGCTGCCCAGCACTGGGAAGCCAGAAATGACAATGGCTGGAATACCTTGAGCGCCCTGAGCAGCAGAGGAAAATAAAAACAAAAATTCAGCTCAATGAAAACCAACTCATTTTTACTCATTTTTCTTTTACTTATCACCTCTTCAATTCAGGCTGTCAGCACCATATGCAGTCGCCCTGATTTTTCCAAGTTTTCTGAGGCACTTTCTAACTTGCTGTTTTCACAGCCTTCACCTTCTTTCTCAAACACAAGGGCGTCTTTATCAAAAGTCTGTTTTGATAAGACGAGGTTGTTGACATACTTTCTCTTGGTGTGGAAAACAACTGATGGACAGTTGTCTTGACCAACGGGATGGGAAAGATGTCAGCCTTCTTCTTCAATCCCTGGTCTGTGTGGAAATACTATAAATGTGGAGTTGGATGTTATAATAAAATAGTTCTCAGCCTTCTCAAGAGAAAGTGTCCGTGTGTGTCCTTGTGTGTCCCACAGTGACATCATGCTGCACACAGTTCTGAGGTGGAAAGTCAGATTTGTGATGTTTCTCGTTTCTAATGCTCCTTCCTTTCTTGGCTCCTGCCCTTCCCATGCAGAGGCACGCAGCAGGCTCCAGCTGCAGCCAGCCCTGTGTGCTGAGCCTCTGCCCCAGCCGCAGCCTCCTCCTTGCCCAGGGCTGGGAGGGTGCTCTGAGCAGTGTTCCTGGTGGCAGTGGGGCTGTTTCCTTGCTGCTGGACAGGAGCTGTGGGCCCTGGAGCAGCAGGGGCTGTGTGCCTGCAGGCTCAGCTCGCAGCCCTGGGTGCACTCTGTGCCTCCATGGCCATCTGCTGCTGGAGCAGATGGGGCTCCAGAGCTCACAGCTGTCGAGGTAGCAACGTGCCTTGGGTCAAGCACATTTCCTCAACCCACTGCTACTGCTCTTGCCATCCCTGAGTCAGTTCAGGCCTTGTCTAGACTGAAAATATACACCTTTTCCTTTTTCATACAGTGGTGTGGGCTGCCAAACCATCCTCTTTTTTATCAGTAGCCAAGAGCTGGTCTTCAGGAGAAAACAAGGAGCTGGCTTGAGTGACTTGAGCAGGTTCAAATGGTAATGTTTTAATTTCTTTTTTAAAAATCAACAAAAAATTGATTCAGTCTAAACTTTGCTTTGTTTCTAGCCAGATTGACTTATTCAGGAGAGACTGTGTGAATCTTGGCAAATGGATATAACTCTATATAATTTTTCATTTATTACAGTGGATTTGTCACATCACAGAGATCTTTTGTGATTAGTTTTGGGAGTTCAGCTCTCATTAAAAATCATTCACTGCTCTCCTTTCTTGGAGACACTCACTGGTGAAAGGGTTGATACAAAACCATGGGGATGTTCTCTTAATTTACTTTAAGTGCAGCTTGAACAACTGTCCGTGACTGGGATTGAGGATGCGTTATGCTTATCACTGCCAGACTTTAACTTCTCCATTCCAGGAAGAATGTCAGTCTAAAAACTCCCTAAGGTTTGAGAATTATGGTAGAGAAAAATTGATATTAATTGTTAGTTTGTTGTTTTTGTTAAAAAAGGGGTTTAATACTCCTCTACTTTGAGAGATGAAACAGTCTTTGCAGGGGAGAGATCTTTGCAGGGGAGCATGACTTTTATTATTTCTGTGGAAATACAAAATAGATTGGCCAAATTTTAGGCCTTTGAAAAATTTAGCTTCTGAAGTAACAATATGCAGACATTCTGAAATTAAATTTTCCATTTAAAAGTAGGAATAATAATTGTTCTTTATTTCTATTTTCCTTTATCTGTCATCCTACATGAAATTGTGAGGTCTTTGTGGGATGGATTGTCTGGTGAGACAAGGTAGCAGAACTGTATTAGTGCCATAATATAAAAAAGCATACTGCAATCCATTAAAATCCCCTTTCCAAAACAGGCATAAAAAATAATTTTTAAAAATCTAAACAGCTGCTGTAGCTACATCATCATCCTGAAATAGTATCTAAATTACTGTTTTCCATGGGGAATAGTAAATATTTAAGCAACTGACTGAAATCCTTTGAATCAAAATGAAAAAGAATTTTCCATTATCTTCTGGGATACTCAACCATGCTTAGGAAAATTTTTTCATTAAGCTTATTCACATAATTGATTAGATAAGAAACAAATGCACTGGCAGATAAGCATTTTCTGTAGTTGGGCCAAGCATCTTAGGATATTACATTAGATCTTTTATGGTATTAGCCAAGTGAATCAAAGATATAATAGAGGCTGAAGTAACTTAACTTCCATTCGAAAAAAAACCCCACATTGTTTGCAATTCAGCATTATAAAGAAGCCATTAAACATTAGGCCTTTCCTTAGCCAAACTGAGGCAAATTTTCATAATGTATTTGAGTTTGGGGTGAAACATTCCCAAGAGTGTTTTCAGCTGGGAAAGAACCAGGGCAGCATTCCTGACCTGGGCCTTGTACACTCGAATTTTATCCTGAAGAGTGCACTGCAAACTTGGAGGAACTGCAAACTTGGTATTTTTGTTAGATAGCAACGAACTCCATCAGTCTTACCCAGCCCCTCAGTAATTCATATGCTGTAATTCCTAGAGACCACCAGTCTACTGGGTACGAGTATCCTGGACCTCCATCCATAAAAGCCTGGAACACTTCTGGAGCTAAAATAGTAAATCAAATCAAACAAAAAAGCATTTCATTAAGGGTATTATTTCATTAAGGATATTATTTCACAGCTGAAAAATTAATAAGGACTCAACAAACTGGTATGAAATAGATTTGGAAGGACAGCATTTTCTGGGTGTAATTTCAGAGCTTTGTTTTACTGATAACAAGCAACCTTCGCCAGGATATTTCAAAAGTAAATAATTTCATATGTTAATTCTTACCTGGTTCATTTAAGTTTTAAGTTATGTGCATAAAAATAAGTAATAGGAGGGGAATTCTTGGTCTGAAGTGTGACTTAGAACATTGAGGGTAATGTAAACATTTTGTGGAAAAAATATCTACAAGTAAGGTGATTCTTCAGGATTGATGAAGGTGTTGAATGTGGTAAATCTCGTCCTTATTCTACCTTTGGATAGAATTAATCAGTCAGGTTTTAAAGATATTCAACATAAGAAAATGATACTTAAATAGAAATCCTGAGACTGGTTTTATGATGTGAGAAGGTGAAACAAAACACTGTCAATGAAGTAATGAATTCCAGAAAAGTAACTTCTGTGAAGGAAAAGAAAACATATTTTCAAAACAAGGATCCACTTTGTCTAATTTCATGAAAAAAATGTACTAATTAATGCTACTGTAATTTCTTCAGAAAACCAGATATAAACAAGAGTTGATGTGAAATGAAATGAAAACTTAGTCATGCTTTTCTAATAATTTAACAGCAAAATCTCAGTACACTTCATGAAAACAACATTTTCACTGGAGATTTTCTAACACTGTCCCCAACCATAACATCATGCTAGATTACAATTACCATGTGAGCCTCTCCTGGCCATGATATTGAGTCTAATGCACCACATTACCCCTTATTGCCACGGCCTCACTTTGTGATGTGCAGGGAATTATGGAGTCTGATCACACCTCTGACAGACAGTTTGGGGTTTGATTATTTACAGCATTTAGAGAAGCACATTTAATAAATGGGAAGGAATTTTAGAGAAATTTTTGCAGTCCTTGCATTACTGATGGCAACCTAATAATTTACAACTGCAGACCTGACTTCAGAAAGTCTTCAATAGCCAAATAAAATAGAAGATTTCAGCATTTATTCATTAGTTATGGCAAACTCTAAACTAGAACAAAAAGCAGTGAATGCATGAAAGTGGTCTTATACTCTTTGAGCAGCAGGACCATGTCTAAACATGTTTGGTATGGGATCTGCAGGCACCTAAATAAACATTTTTTCTGGAATACGTGTGTTTGGAGAATAGGTGACCAGTGGATCTCTGGCTGGGGAAAACTTCTGCTGTGATCCAGTATGACATGAATTAACAATGCCCTAAGAGTCATTACACTGAGTTAACTCTGTCTCACCTCCAGATGACACAGCTTCCCTTGGCATGCTGTATCATCATGTGTATTTCCACTCCTATTTGCATGCTGCTGGTGCATAAGCATATCTTACAGGTATGCAGACTACCAGATAGATGGGGAGAGCATAAGCAGAATTTTTTATTACTTTCTTGGGCTGATGCTCCTAAATTTCATATCAGACACTAAACTTATATTTTGGATATCACCATAGGAACCATGTAGTGAAGGTTTGCTTGATTTAGCCCCATTTGTTATGGTTTGTGCCCACTGTGCCCAGATGATGTATCTCATTACAGAAAATAGCCTTTTGGCATTTTTACTGAACTATGCAGGTATAATACCGGTTTCACTATTCCTTTTAGAGCTTTAACATTTTAATAATGAGACAAATCACTGTCTGGTTTCTGTGAGATAGAGGTGAAAGTACTTTATTGATGTAATCTATGAAATTGCCAGAATGGTATAGCTGTTTTGCTAATTTAGCGACTGAGCTATTGACTTATATTTTGTTTTATTTTATTTTATTTTATTGTTCTAAAATCCTCAAGGTCAATGCATACTACACTAAACAGATCAGCAGAAAATGTTTTTCTTTCACCCTGAAGTTTTGAAGCTGTTTTTCCACCTTAAGCTGATGACATTATTAGGTCAGAATATGAGCAGTCAACAAGGTCATGATTTTTAAAGCAGATAGCCCCTTTTTGCCCACTTTAACAGCATTATTTTCAACCCTGCTGGAATGCCTTTCTGCATTCCATCAGGTCCGGTGAAGTGGTTGTGAACACTCTTCCCATGAGGAGGGGACTGGCAGAGGGTGCAATATGATTTTAGTATCCTATATAGAGTTGTTCTTTTTAGGGTGAAATGTCAACCATGTTGAAGCCAAAAAATCTTTCTCTAATTTAACAAGGCTGTTAAATACATGTTTCACACCAAGCTTGTGCTTAATTTGTGTAGAAGTCTTTTTGAACTGAGACATTAGGTGCAAACCAAGGGCTCCAGGTGGACTGCAGACTTCTGGAGTCTGCCTGCTCATTCAGAAACAGAACTTGACCTTACAGAAAAACAGCAGACCCTCCAAGTCATGGAAGTATCCAAGCTTTGAACAACTAGAGCTATGAAATACAGGACATAATATGAGGCTTTGTTGTAAGAAATAACTATGCCTGGAGAAGCAATTCAGAGTGCAAATTGGTTGGGATAAAAGCAAATAAAAACTCTGAAAGATGAAATTCTGTATTGATTTTCTTTAACGTTGTTACTTAAATAGATTATCTGTATTCTTTTAAAATTTGAACTTGATCCCAGATCAGGGTCAGCTTGGGCAGCCATCCTGAAGCCTGCTCTGGGTAGATTCTTCCAAAGGATGACCAGATTTGAGCTTACCAGCTTGGAGCTAGGGCCCCAACTCTGCTGTGAGCGCCTGTTGCCATAGTAGATTTAGAATGAGAATAATATTTCATTTTTTACCCCCATGCATCAACATAGGCAGAAATATTCTGCCTTCAAGAATTTATGTGAACAAGAGTCAGAGTACCTGCAAGAACTGGAATTTCACATATTTTTCCTCTACCAGTTTCCACTGAACAAAGGCTTTTCAGGAAAATGAATGGGTTTAATATTGAGTTTGATCCTGCAGTTTGTTTTGGCCAAGAGCTGTGCTTACAATCACATGCACTTAGGGGAAAGGCAGTAGTTTGCATGGCAGAAGCTCACCTTTTAAATAGTGAAGATAGATCAAGTAATAGCAAGTCTTGCAGCAAGGGTGAATTCAAAGAAATGTAGAATTCAAAAGTGATGCAATTTCTATATCCCACAGGTCCTCCCAGCTCCCCCTGACCCAATCTCTTTGATATGATGGCAATTGCACATTCCTAGAGCTGCCTGAAGGATGATTCAACAGCAGGAGCTGGTCCAGCCTCCTGCTCACCCTGTTTGAGCAGAGCTGGAGTAGAGGCTCCTGCTATCAGGAGTCACCCCACAATCCTGTGATCCTAATGAAGCTCCAGCAGCCAGCTCCTCACAGAATATCTGAGTGGGATGACAGAGGCTAGAAAGCCTCAATGGGACCTTTACAGCTTCTTCCTCTCAGCAGTCATCACGACCTGCATTGGCTCTTCACCTGGAAAACCTGTCTCCAAAAGTACTGGGAACTTTAAAAGTCTGAAACTCAGAAGCAATGCAGTCTTTTTGTTTGGGCTATTGCTTTCCATATTTCATAAAGTGTGATCTGACAACTTTTGAAAATTACAAACACCCTTTAAATATCAATGCCATTCCAAGATGGGACATCTGTACTAATTTTAACAGAACAAATAAAATCAGGAATGTCTCTGTCTTATATAATAATGAGTAATTGCACATACTAATTTTGGAAACTAGCCAAACTAAAAAGTCCTTCAATTTTTTTTCTTTTCTGCATCTAAATTTTTTCTCTAAATAATACACTTTCATGATTTTATTGTTTACCTGCTTAGCTTTATTGAAAAGTTACATAAATGAATCCACAATTGTACTGTATGGCATGCTTCGGTGCATTTCTTGGTTGTCCCCAATACAAATTTCCATTCAACACTTTTTTTTTATTCATTGGTATCACAGCTTCATATGTTGTAAGCGCTCTAGGTCTCTGAAATTCAGACTATTTTTAATTTGTTGCTCAAAAGTGAGTTTGAAAATGCTGTCCATGATAAAATGACTGATTTGGGGGTCTATCTCTTGGTGTGGTTGGAAAAAAGAATAGCTGTTATTATTTCTGATACTAAAAAATTAGTCTATTTAAACAATGACTTGCAAGTCAGTATAGCAAGATGCATTAATATAAGGTGCTGAGTGTCCACAAAAAGCTAAATGTTGTCAATGACATCTGGTCATCACTTCCTGCACAATGCCCTATATCAGTGTTATCAACACGAGAAACTGAAAATGAAACAAAAAAACACCCTAGTGTTTTTGTCTTTTTTTTTTTTTTTTTTTTTTATGATCCTACTCAGGTTAATATGTCCAAAATATTTCTTAAGAATGAAATCCCTGTCATTGCTCATCCAGCTGTCTATCTGCAGCTCACTGATGTCTATTTGCATCTCAGCAGGACCCTACATGTCAGTAAAAGGATTCAGAGGTTTGTGATTTACTGGAGGGGTTGCAAAGCAAAACACTTTGCTGTAGTCAGTGGTGTGGTTCTTATTGCAATGCCCAAGATTTCAGATTAGAAAGTACATTTCAGCATCATCATCTGAGATTCAGCATAATATCACACAGCCAGGTATGATTCTCCTTCCACATATTAATCCCGGATCTTGGGGAAAAAAATTGTGCGTATAAATTATATACACATATATACAGTACACACAGGATAAGCAATATTTTGATTGACTAGCACAGGACAAGCTGTTGAAAGGTTAGATGTTGGCAAATTTTAAATGTGTGAATGATGATGTATAGAACATATTTATTGTTTCACCTTGCTGAATCAGGCTTAAGGCATGACAGATTGAGCTGAATAAAAAATGAACTTGATTTTTGATTGATATTTGCAATAATATTCCAAGAACTTTGAATTGTTTCAGTGAAATATTAATTGCTTTCTCAGCACTGTGATGAGAAAATATTAACTTTCACTTTCCCCTGAGAAGTAAATTCAGGAGTCAGTAATTTTTCTGGATCATGGTTTAAATAGAAAACAGAAATCAAACTACAGTAATGACCAGTGATCTTCTATCCAGAGTAGTAGCTGATTCAAGAGCAAAATGGAAGAAAACAACTTCCCTCTCCCTGAATATAAATGTGGATTTGGTAAACTATCAATTTACCTCCTAGCGTTTACTTTCTCATGTGCTAAAAAGGTCTAAATTATAATGGTCAGTCTTCTGACTCAGAGCTTTAGACTAGCCAGCTGCTAACTTCTATTTTATAAGGCAAAATGCTGCTTTTAAAGCCTGAGTGTGCTGGGATGGTAATTTTCTATTGTGAGGTTTGTACTTGTTATAGCCATGTAACTGATTTTGCACCATTATTCACATTATACACCTCAATAGTTTTAATACTCATATTTAATGCAATTATTCAATCAAAGTAAATAATTTAGATACCATTACCTGAAAACAGACACGGCATTTATAATGCTTTATTAGTTTTCCATATGGCTATATAACCTCTCCTGCCCTTATTCAGCGTGCTGTCCTCATACAACCTCCTGCTTTACTCAACCACTGAACAGAACTCACTCCTAACCTTGCACAGAGAAGCCCTTAGTGGCTGAACATCTGGATCAGCCTCAGAAAAACAACTTTGAGTTGCTACCCCTGTTGAAAGAAAGCCCAGCAGCAACAAGCATGTCATGGTCTCCCATTATTGAACTTGAAATTGTACACAAGCACCTTAGTTACTCTATACAAAAGCTCACAGTGGCTGGAGCCAGTTTTTCTAGCAATTTTTAGAAGGGATTTTGTCCAAAAATATCCATTTGGTGTTGGGAAGATTGTTCCAGTCTATATACAGCAGCTGTTCTGCACAGTAGTGAAATTAGCTGGGGATTTTCAGAACAGACTGTACCTGACACACAGAAGGACTGTGACATGCTCCTGCATCACATACTCCCCCCAGGTTAGAAAATATCTTTGCACCAGTTTATGCATGCAAGCACCTGGAGGGCTTGTCTGACCAAAAACCAGTTTTCCAAGGGGCAGAAGGGCCCTGCTGGGGACTATTTGCCACCTCTGCTGGACCTCTGCTCCCCTCAGACCTGCCTGCAGAGCTCCACAACACAACAGGCCCTTTCAGGCAGGTAATAAATAAATAAAAAAATTAACAAATAAAAAGCCCAAACCAAAACTACCTCTTGAACTCAGAGTGGGGTATTTATTAACTGAAGCAGTCAAAGAAATGATTGTATTAGTAGTTTTGCTGGAAGATCTAAAAAGATGGTAGGAGATCAGAGCTCAAAGAGGACAAGAGCAGCTGGAGGTAATAATTTCTTTTCTGATCTCCCGAGGTTCCTCAGCTGCTTATGTTCCTACTCATTAGTGTCAGAGTGGAGTCAAAATCTGAATGCCTGCTTGCAGCTCGCTGTTTAATCCCTGCAGCCACGTAGCTCCTATCACGAGCTGAAAATCCCATTGGCATGGGGAGTATTTATTTCAGCACCTCAAAGCCTCACACAGCCATTCTTAGTTCTTGCTTATCAGAACAAACAGAAGCCTCCCTTGTCAAGCTGACATCGTGAGATTTCCGCAGGATCAAAAGGTCAGGTAGTGATATGACCAGAGGAACTCTGCAGACAGGCAATCAAGCCCCTGTAGGGTAAAGGTAGGATTTTAAAATCCTAAACATTGTCTTAACTGCATTCAAAAGGAAATGAGCTGCAAAACAGCATTTTACTTCAGAACACTGTTTAATAGGAGTGCAAGACCAAAGACTGACAACTTTTGAAAACTCAGCTCAGAATTTTCCCTGCTTTATTTTAACTATCTGAGAAACAAATTTAGCTCTATGGGATAATTTTTTCTACGTGATAGGTCAATATCAGGACACGCACTGACTTTCCTCTGAGTTCAATAGCACACCTACACAGTATTAATTAATAAATATGGATGATTCAGACATTTTAGAAGTTCAGTGGACCAGTGTAAATCCACAATCCTCTGGTAATCTCAAGCACACAGCAATTCTTCACCATGACAGCAGCCTATGAAAGCAGCTGTGAAAACCTGAGATAACAAGCCTGTGAGATAGGAATGGGGTAGCTGAAACCTTTCACATAATTTATGACTGATTTTATTGACTTTGGATTTCTGTCAGGTGTATTTGTGTAATGAAATGTATTTTACTGGTTTGATTTGAGGTAAAGTCACAGTGCATCATTTGAATATCTTCAGACTTTGGCTGACAAAAAAATCAAAGACTCTACCTAGTCCCCCCAAACTCTCGTACCACTAAAACTAAAAGCTCTCAAAAACCAAATCAAAAATAAGCAACAACAGCAACAAAACCACACAAAAAAACCACATAAAAAACCCCAAACAAACCTTAAACTCCTCAAAATATAACCTGTGAATGGTTTTGCAGCACTCAGAAAAAATACGCAAATCTATGGAAATTGATCATTCCAAAATATTTCAGTAAGGAAAAAGCATATGCTATAGGATTCAGGCATAAATTTTCCAAGGTGAGGAATAAAAGAAAGATGACACCTGTCATACTTTCTAGATGTGTTTTGTTGTTTAACTTTTGGATTTGTAGCTGAGCACTCTATTGCAGTGTAGAGGGCCATCACTGCAGATAGGTGCCCAGCACAGAGCACATTCTTTGAGACACACAGATATTTCTCGTAGCCTTGTTCACGAGGGAGCAATTTAAAAAATGTCCTTTTTTTTTTTTCACTCATAAACATGGAACAGTGTTGAAAGTAGCAAGGTGCTTCCAGTCAGGTGAATAACACACCCTTCCCTTTCTCACAAGAGGCCAAAGTAATATCCTTCTGCAGGATGAAAGAGTGGCAGCTGAAAAGACCAACACAGGCTGCAGCCAGAGACCATGTCCTGCCCTGTGCTGGCTTCCCTGGCCCACACCCCAAAGCAGAATGGAGGGGCTCCTCCACAAGTGCTTGTGGTCATTTGTTGGCAGGAGGTGTCCAAAAAGGACATTTTGCATTGCTTGCCAGGGTAGGACAACAGCCTGAAACCATACAAGTTTACAAAGAGCTATTCCTACAATAGAGCCTTGACAACACTCTCAATCACAAGTGTTGTAAAAGGTTTGAGCAGTGAATTTGTGAAGGCAAAATCAGGCACAGGTGACACGCAGATTTCCCAAATCAGCAGAAGCCACATATTGTCTTCCACAGTCCCAGCCACCTGAGCAGCACAAGACAAACTCAGAGGACCCCCAAACTCTAAGAAGTTGATCTCATTTCAGCATTTCAGGTCACTGGCTTTAAGAGGAAAAGCTGAGAAGCAGCTGGAAGTATCCTGCCTTGCTGTGGCCTTGTTCTTTTCACGTATATGCTGTCCCTGTCTTTGTTCCTATGTGTGGCAGGTATTTCACTTGTCTGAATGAATTGGCTGGGAAGGGGAGAATGTGGAATTTGACAGGATTTCTAGAGAAACATTCAGATTCAGGTACAGTGCATTCTGCATAAACATTTAATAAGTAGGGAAATAGGCAGGGAATATTTCAGGCTGAAATATTCGGAGCTAATGTGAAGTGGGATTAAGCAAAGGCTGCAGGAGCTGACTCACACAATGCTTAGCATTACAAGATAGGCATCTTAATCAGAACAGCTAGGGCATTTTTACAACACAATATCAATTCACTCTGTTTTTTTCCTGGAAACCAATTTTATTCAGTCATGCTGCATGTGAACAAATCGCTCCCTAGCAATTTCTCAGCCTATTTCTATCAGATTTCAAAGAGGAATGGAGGCTTTAGAGATAACGTTTTTCTGTTTATTTCCTTAAATTTGCCATAGGAAGAAGTGAGGAATCCTATAAGTGTCTCTGCTAAGGGAAAGGCTGGAGAGTCCCCTCATATCTGATTAAACATAACAGGATCCACATGAGAGTAAGACTTTATAAACCTTCAAAAGGGAAAAAAAGCTTTCATCACATCTCGTACTGTCATCATTGCAAAAATCAGCAAAGCATAAGGCATGTCTTACAGAAACTGCTAAGTTTCCTTGGTTCTTGTACTCAGCAAGTACCATGCTTGAAGGTGACTTTTTTTTGTTATACCAGGGTTAAACTGTGGTTTGAATTTCTGATAATAGAAGCTTACCAGCAACCACAGACCCAAACACCCCAATTCTGTTTTATTTCCTATTTGTCTCATAGTATAAAAGTCTCAGTAGAAGCCACATGGGAATCCTTTGATACAGCCTTACTACCAGAAATCACTGCAACTGAAAAGTCCTTGTAGTATTTCACTAAATTTAGAATTCTTCAAAAAATAAAGGGAATTGGTGCCTAAAGAGGCTACTTAGAACACAGGCTAGACTGTGTTAAAGGAATAAAGTAGGTATTTATTTAAAAGGCCCTTAAAGGATACACCTTGGGCAATACAAGAGTCCAGCCATGGCTACACTCAGGATGGACTCTGAGTCACCAGTTTTCACACTTTTATAAATTTTGGTCCATTTACATATTGGAGTTAATTGGCCAATTATATCTTCAGGCTGAAGTCCCATCCTCACAGACTGCTCTCCTCAATTTGCTGTTTATACTTTTTGGGCCTGGAGCTGCAATGATGTCCTTGGTTCTCAGGCTGGAAAAGAATGGTTTTGTCTAACTAAACTGCGAGGAGAACTTGTTAGCACTTTATAAGAAGTTCAGAGTTACATACTAATGCTGTACAGAATCAGGAAAATAGGAAAGCTATAAATTTAAGGCATCAGTATAATGTAAAAGAGGAAAGCAGCACCAATGAATGTCTGGCCAAATCTTTCACACACTTGATATTTGGTTTGTTGAAGTTTTGATATACAAACCATCACACAGAGAATCCTTACCCAAGAGTTTTAATCTGAAACAGCAGATTTTCACAATTCTAAAAGACTTGTTGTCTTCTTACAGCTCCAAACAAATGCAAGGATGATTATTCTGCTTTTTTCTGAATGGTAAAGACTGCAGCTGGGGCTTTTGCAGCATCTTTGCATTTCCAAGAGGTGAGGAAGGTGCAATGAAGAGAAAGTAAGCTCATGGATGGTGTGATAGCCTTCATAAAGGAAAGGAGGGAATTTTTTTGGTACTGTTTTTTCTTGTGAGGTTGATGGATACGGTGGAGATCTGATGAGTGGAGATGAGGTTTCAGGAGTGGAACAATTACATTAACTGAGATGAACTTAGACCAGATCCATTAGTGTGAAAAGGTTAAATCTTTTCCCTGTCTCCCATCTTTCCCTTGACCTCCTAATGCTCTGTATCCCATGCCTGTGTGTGCTGCTCATTTCACCTAAGCAGATATATCATATATTGTTGTGGTACAAATGTATCATATATTGTTGTCTCAAGATGTGGGAATTTACAGAAAGTAACACAGCTGAATTTCTCCTGAATTTGAATTCACAAAACCAAACAGAACTGGACTAGAAGAGTGTAGAGATCAAGCTCCTGTATAAAATAACATCTAAACAACATCCTCCATCTCTGAAGATTTTCACTGTTGACACAAATATATACTGTCAAAAAAAGAAGTTGATCAAAACTACTTTATGCTTTTACAACTTACAAACATTTTGCCATAGCTTTAGTCAGTGTTAATGTGTATTTTTTCTTACATTTTTAAATGTCTTGAAAACTTACCCATATAAGGTTTTGTGCCAGCCATAGAAGAAGCTTTTTCTGAGCCTTTCACTGTGGTTGCAACGTTAAAGTCAGTGATATGAACATGTCCTGCAATCACACAAAGTAAAAACAGAAGTTAAAACAGCACATCATACAAATATTCCTTCCTTTATCTAACATTTAAGTGATGATGGAAAGAAACACAATTGTAAAGATATTCAACATTAATAGAAACTTCATATTGCATGTTACTCTTAACTAGAAAAATCAATTTGGAAGCACAGTGATGGAAAACTCTTCTTGTGTGGTTGCACCCACAACCTGTCTGCACTCCTGAATGGTTTTTGCTGATCCCCACTGAATCTTCTCATGTCATGAACAAAGTTGAGAAATGGGCTCACAAGAACCTCATGAAGTTTAGCAAGTTCAGGTGTAAGGTACTGCACGTGGATGGGGGCAACCTCAGACATGAGCACACCTGGGAGATAACCCATTGAGAGCAGCCCTGTGGGAAGAACTTGGGGGTCCTTGTGGATGAAAAGCTGGACATGCCACAGCTGGACATGCCACAGCAGAGTGTGTTTGCAGCCTGCAGGGCTGACCATGTCCTGGGCTGCATCAAAAGAGGCACAGCCAGCAGGCTGAGGGAGGTGATTCCTCTCTCTGCCCCTGTGGGACCCCCGCTGGAGCGAGGGGGGACACTGGCACAGGGGGTGTACATGGGCCATCCCTGGCAGCATTCAAGGCCAGGCTGGGTGGGGCTCTGAGCCCCCTGGCCTGGTCTAATGGAAGGTGCTCCTGCCCACAGCAAGAGGGCTGGAACAAGATGATCTTCAAGGTCCCTTCCAGCCTTAACCATTCTGTTATTCTGTGATTCTCTCTGTCTTCTCAGAGTGGTAAGTAACATGCAGAAGAAGAATGTGAAGCTATGTGTGAAATTTACCTCATCTTCAGCTACAATCATCCCTCACATCTCAGGTACTTGTGACACTGGCTACAATTGCATCCACTACAGGTTACCATCAGCCTGACATTTTCTGAGTCTCAGGGCAAAGAGAGAGGGGAGGGGAGAAGAAAATTGATATTTTTATCACACAGTAACTATAAAATTAGATCCATAGTAGCAGAAGATATGTATGTAGCACGAGCAGATCCCAAATGGTCACTTGTTTGACAGCAGGTGGCAAGATGAACAATAAGTGCCAGAAGTCAGCCTGAGAATGTGCTGCCTGACCAGCCAGATGATTTAAACTGCACTAATGAGGCTGAATGTCCCAAATGTCCCCTTCTATTACTTTTTTCCTGGGATAGTTTATGATAAGCCTAAATTCAATTGCTCCACCGCTGTGAAGTAGCAGTTGTTAATCCTGGTTTGTTATAGGCAGGTAAACTGAGTAGAAATCCAGGTTGAAAATATGCAGAGTTTTATTTTGACAAGTCTTCTGTTGGGTTTTGCATCTTTGCTCAAGGACTAGTGTTGTGGAGTGATGCAGATCTATCTATCTGTGATTACATCTGGCAATGCCATGGAAGACTGGGGTAGGTACTCCCCCTTCTTAGCTCTGCACTCAGATCAGGATTAATATGTCATGTGTTGAACTAGACTCCTGAGTGACAAATTTGTGTGTGTTTTTTTTATCAAGCTCTCAGGCTCATTCAGCCCACAGAATCGATCAGGGTTTGGGCATGATGCAGTTGGTAAGCGAGGGAGCTTTTTAATCATGTTTGCTGCCAAAGATGAAAAGAGCATAACAAATGATGGATGGATTTTACCCTGGTGCCTGATGGAAGAAGAGCAGTCTCAACAAAATGTCATGCTGTTCCAACAATCTAACCTAGATCCTGCTCAAAGTCCACAGGAAATGTATCAGCCAACCTCGTATTGTGCAGCTATGCATGTGTGAACTGAAATTCTCAGAGGACCCTGATTTGGCCAGATGTGAGCTGATTTTGAAGGGGGAAAGGAAGAAGGTACTTCCCACTGCTAAACCTAAAGCTATTTCTCCAAAGGAGAGACACAGTAGAAGTTTGCAATGAAATGGTTTGCCTGTTTTTCTGCATTTTTTTCAAAAAGCCTGCCTGCATATTATTGACACTTTTTTCCAAAGATGTCCAGGCCAGGAAGCCCTCTACACATGGCTGAGAAAAACTGTGAAAACAATGAAAACCATCCCATTATAAGAGGTGGGAAGCGTTAGGCTGACATAACAAGAATTTGTGTTCACAGCATAGCTTGACATAACAATTCCAAGGTGGTATTCCTACTCCCTGGTGGCTGAAGTGTAGAAAATTTGCAGTTTATTTCTGCCATCATAAAACACTGTGGCAGAAAGCTTCTTGAAAAAGCTAACTGAAACACATAAATCCACCTCATAAAGAAATTCTATGCACACTGTAGGACGAAATATTGCAATATCTTGGTAGCCTAATACTTTCTCTTTTTTTTGACAGATTATAAATAAATATAAATATAAATATAAATATACAACTATAAATATATATATAAATATATATATGTAGAAAAATATATAAAGTTCTGCCACTTAAATGACAGCATTGTAGATGATGCTCCATTAGAGTGCCAGTATGACTGCCCATTGCAAAACATCTGTTGCATCACATCCATTCAGACTTACCCAAATAGTTGATTTGCAATGAAAATTGCCTCTTCTGCAGTGCATTGTTTTCTCTCCCTTTTATTAGATTTCTTTTCATTTAAAAAAACCAAAATAGCACACATAAAATTGTGGAGATTTTTGTTAAAAATGCATGTCTGGAAGATAAGGGAAGGTAGGTTCTGCATAGCTCCTCTGCGTCCTGCTGCCCATACAGCAGCTCCTGTACATGAGGTAGGGCACCGTTTCCTTCTGGAAAAGCTGCCCCTTTGCTTTTCCCCATCACCAGGCCACCCCACAACCCTCAGACTGCCTGCAGGCTGCCTTTGCCTGGTGCTTGAGGAGCTGCTAATTGGTGCTGGAGTGAAAGGAAGGTGTTTGCAGGCAGGGGAGGTGCCTGGGGGGAGCTGGGGGCATGGAGAGGGGCTTTGTGTGGGACAGGGGCAGAGCAGGGCAGACCCCGTGTGCCTGTGGTCAGTGAAGGAGGGATGGAGGGGTGTTGGGGTGGAGCTCTGCCTGCCTGTGCACACCACTGGATGATTTCAGCTTGTTTTTGTATAAAGACTTGGAGTGTATGGTTTTGGGGTGGGTTTTTTTGTTTGTTTTTGTTTCATTTTGCTTTGGTTTGGTTTGATTTTTTTGTTTTGGTTTTGTTTGGATTTTTTTGGTTTTTTTAGTTTTTCATTCCTGGTGTGAATATTTCGAGACAATCAGACTCAGTTCTCTATAAGAGCCTTTCAAATCAGCCTCCAAGACAAGTTTTTATGGCAACACTCGCTGATAGGGAAAGGGAAAGTTGCTATTGCTGCAGTGACTATGCTGGAATTCCACCTGCTTCATACCATCTGCAAAGCTTCTGTTCATGGGAACTTTTTCCCATCTGAGCTTTACACCTTTTAGATCTCCTTTAACGGGTATGATTGTGAACAGCATGTCCAAACCAAGTCTGCACCTTGGTATACTGAACTAAGCAGAATGTCAGTGCCACTTGGATTTAGTTCTTATGAACAGTGAAGCAGAGCAGTGCACAACAGATTCAGCAGACCTAAGTAAATTCAAGTTAGTCGAGGGAAAGAGCTCATAGCTTAATCCTTGGAGCCACATTATATATATATATATCTCCATGTTGCTCATATATAATAAAATGTTGTTAGAGAGAAGAGAAGAAAAAGCAAATGGCCACGTTCCTTTGATTCTCTGCAGAGTGGCTTTTTCAAACTATTTCAAACTACAGATTTCACATACATTAACATATATATTTGAAGAAGAAAATATCTCTGTGGAAATTGTTTCAAATTCACATTCCTTCAATTAGCTTCCAGTTATGGTTGTAACTATCCCCAGAACAGTGTACGGCTTGGAAAGCTTTATTCGATGTGACTTTTATGTCTCAATTTTCAACACGGCCTGAAATTTCAGTATCTGAGGAAAATAGCAAACGATCTATGTTTGGATTTAATTTTTGAGCAAATCATAATGACAATTTGAACAAGTCGTGAAAGTTGGCTGGGTCTAGCTGACTAACATTCAGCAGAGGAAAATGTACATGACTTCAAACTTCATTGAATTTCTCGGGGTCTGAAACCGAAGGGGTGAATGTGATGTCAGAGAAGAAATATTATACTGAAGTTAATGCCATCAACTCAGCAGCACCAGAGCTGATTGTAAATCTCAGAACAGTAACATTTTGAAGTACAGTCAAGTCTGATTTGTTTTCAGAAAGTCAAACTCTATGAAGAATTTAAATAACCTCTCTGGGTTCATCTGAACGATGTATGAGAGCCTAAGCTTCTGCCCACCTGAACTTGGCATGACTTGGCAGTCTGACATTTATCATTAGGGAGACTGGTAGAAATTACATGGCTGAGATGGGTTCAGCAAAGCTCTCAGGCTGTTGAATGGCCATGCAGGCATGTAAGAGTTTCAGATACTCTTTTAAAATCTAGACAGCTTCAGATGGATGAATTATACTGGAATCTTTTTTCTTATTAATCAGCATTAGAGGGTTAAACAAGATGGAATCCCTGAAAATTGTCTCACAGACATCAGTATACAGCTATAATATTGTCAGATCTGGTACTCAGAAGTCAATATTGAGATTCCAGTAATTTATTTTTGGGTAGATTTTTTTCACCCCATTTTTACTTTTAATGCCAAGATTGTTCATTGGCTACATCTTTCCATTTTGCTGAAAGTTTCCAAATGAGAGCTGAAATGTATTCAAGGAAATAGAGTTTTAAAGAAAACTTTGATGATCACAAACCAACATAATAATATATAATAAATGAATTCCAGCTTCAATTAATTCTGTTCACTCATAAGTAAAATAATTTTACTGAGTAAAATAATCACAATCAGATGCATAAATCCAGCTAAGAAACTCCCAAAACACAATAACATGTAAATAGCCCTGTTAAGTCTAACAGTGAAATATTAGATTTGTAATTTCAGTATGGAGAGCCATCAGAAGACAGTTTCAAGACTAGAAATAGCAATCATTCAGTGAAATCAGCAAGTAGGACTTTGAAAATTAACAACTAAGTAGTGAGTCTTCACATAATCTCTGTTTAAGATAAGGAATCCTAACACAAGATGTTAAGGATGATAAAAGCCCTCTTCACTTGAGGAAGAACCAGAAAAGATCTCAGAAAAGGTCACTGAAAGCTGTTAAATATATGGAGACTATGAGCCAGGAAATGCTTCAGTCACAAGAAGCTGGAGGTTGGGTGAGTACATGGGGAAAGTCCCACAAAAACTAGTCTTTTTTAATAGTCTGTTCTGTCATTCACTTTTTGGAGACTCCTAGGGATAAGAAACTCTATTAGATGGGTCGTTGGTCCAGTGTGGTTGCTGTTCTGCCCTGAAACTGAAAGCCTGGATATCTGTAACTCCGGCAAGAGAGGGAGGCACAAAACATCTCCCAGGAGGGAGACATTAAAAAAGTTGAGTGTCTTCTGACAGGAGGGTGCTGAAAGAGTTTTTAAATATCTCAAATCTTGTGATTGTAAGTTATTATTCATGAAATCCTGGAATTCTCGATGTTTTGGTATTTTTGAAAGAAGAATGTTTTAAAACATATTAAAGAAAATACTTTTCTTTCTTAAGGATGATTAACGTCTAAAATTTGTTGCCCCAGGAGGTCCTAAACCAGGACAAGAGGCCAACCTCAGCTGCAGCTTCAAGGGGATAGCAAACAAAATCATTAACAAGACTTCTTTCACATTCTAAATGGAATATGGGAAGATGCTCTAGTATCCTATCACAAAAAAATGTGGATGATCAGCAGCACTGAAGCATCTGATGGCAAAGTGTCAAAAGGCATGTTCCTCAAATAATGTTTCCTCTTGTCACCAGTTGCAACAAAATGCTGGCCAAGGTCTTGGATCTGACCTAGCAGGCAGTCCTTCCTCAGTAAACCAAGCAGGGATCTTGCTGCATCTCATGAAATAATGTTATGGAATTCAAACTGAGAGGGATTCAAACACTTTCAGATTTTTTGTAAACAGATTGTAATGATGGTGTTGTCACTTAGTACAAGGCTAAGCCTGGATGCAAAAGTACAGCTCATAATTTCTGCAGAACCACCAGAAATGTTAATTTCAATGGTGTTACAAAATAGCTATAATGTTATAATCTCTTTAAAAAGTCAATTTACTAATATCTTTGCCACTGCTTGTTTTTCTGCATTTAAGAAATTCTGTGTCTCTTTGACATCATAGTTAATAGATCCTGCAAACTTTTAAAGATATATTTAATTTCTTTGATATTTAGAAAAAAATACAGCATGGACCAGACTTAGTAGATTCCAGATCTAAATGTTGTCTCTTCATTTATATTGTTCTAAACTATTAAAATTAAAGGAATAGAAGAGGAACCAGAATTCTGTCATTGAGAGAACTCTAAAATGCTTTTCTCTATACAATGCAATTGTGATAGCTCTCCTGAAACACTAGGTAGTCCCTTCAGCTGACACTGGGATAATTCTGTTTCAGATATATGTTAGCAGAACAGAGAACTGCTACTAAATTTAGAAATTAGTGTTAGTCATAAGAGGAAGAGCTTTCTGCCAAAGCTGAGAACGAAACATTAAAAAAAGAAGCTTTATTGATTGAACCAATTTCCTTAGAGGGTCTGATTCTGGTTCAGAGAATGAAGCCTGAAACTGTTCCTATTTTCTCTCCTTAGAGATGGGATGTGTATTTTCTCCTGCAGACAATGCAATCATTCTCTAATAGGGGCTGAACACCATTTTTAACTTCTGGTTATCCCATTCTCATGTATCATCATGCTTTTCAGGATCATCAAACATTATTTCTACTGATGCATAAGAACATGTGGTCAGCAGTGCTGAGATGTGCCTTTGATGAAAAGTATATGAAGAAATTCAGAATTCCACTGCCAGAATGATTTTGAATATGTTGTATATGTTTTTGTGGTTTTTTGTTTTTTTTTAATTTATAAATTAGATTGATCACTTTTAAGAAAAATCTTCTGTTTTCATTACTTCTGTATTCCTTAGATATGTTCTCTAAGCCTGAGGTATGTTCTTTAAGCCATGCAGATAAATTATAGTGAATCTAGGTTTACTGAGCACAAATATCTGTAATATGTATTCTTAATATATGTTGTGAAAGGTAGCTCATTTAACTGCTCGAAGATGTAAGGTGACATGAATGGTGCAACACTAAATTTTGACTTCAGCCAGAATAGGTTTCTTCAGTGAGGCCAAAGAAATCCAAGTCATTGAGACAAAGTCTCAGTCAGAAATGTTGTGCATATCCAATTACATGATACTTTGTCTAAGCATAATTTGTTTAATGAACTGTAAGAAAGACCTAGTGGTAAAGTCAAGCATAAAGGAAACTGTTGTACCATCTTAAAGGCCACAGGCTAAAATAAAGTTCCTTCCTGTGCACCTGGTTAAGCTCATATTAGGTGAATTTGTTATGCTTACTCTGCAGCCAAATATATTTGTAGTGCATATATTCAGCACATATTGCCATTAAGTGAAATCTGATGATTTTGTTAAAATGATGTTATTATGTTGCAGCTTAATTAGAGCGGTTAAGGACTTGAAGAATAACTTTCTTCTTGCAAAAGGACTTCACTTCTGTAAGGCAAGCCTGAGGTAAATAGCATGGGACAGGCACTTGTCCTACTGAAATCACCACATTTAGTGAGTGCATAGACGCTTTACAGGCTTCAGGGAATTCTTTCCTCCAACCCATGACAGATCTTTGAACCTGTTTGAACTCGTGAATTGATAACTTCTGCTGACCAAGGTTTGTGTGCTTGTCTGGAGAAGTCTGTTGTTTATGTTGTTGAGGGAGCAATATTCTGCAGCTTTACAGAAAAGAGGTCATCCATCCCAAAATTTCCAAGCTGTCCACAGATATTTGTTGCTGAATAGTTTATAATCACAAAAAAACCCCTCCATTTTTCATTTTCAACCTCTGACGTAGGTTCCCTTTGTACTCCTTGAGGAAAGCTCTCATAAGAGGATGGCTTTGTGCACTAATTCACCTTGATGAGGGGCAAGGAAAGATAAAGGTGACTGCTTTGAAGGCTGTCAGTCAGAGATTTAACATACTCACACTCATTTTGTGTTGCTGTGTATATCTTTAATTCACCAGGACTCAAAAGCAAGATATTTCTATTTCATGCTTGTTGGCTGACACTAGAGTCTTGGGAACATTAACACTTATGGGTCTGAAGCATTAAATTAATGAAGTTCTAGGTGATTTAAGATTCCAATATTACTTGGCTTTATTACTTTCGTGTTCCCAGGAACAAATGTCATCTATGCAGAATATTATCTCTTTTATCAACTTTAACTTGTATACCCAGCACCTCTGCAATGGCTTTTGGAACATAATCCCATCATTGGCATAATTTCAATACTATAGTTTCTCAGAGATTATCTGCTTTTAATCAATTTTGGAAGTAAACAAAGCTCAAGACTTTCCTACAGTAGCAAGCACACATCTCCTTTTCCCAATTCAGTTTTTTCCTCTATGTATTTATGTTCTAACTGATACAAGGTTAATGCCCTCTTTACCTATATTTCTCATGTTTTCCCTATTAATAATTACAAGAAGATACATGACATTTTAGCTAAATACTTCTTGGACAGAGTATATTTATTTGGAAAGAGTTCAAAATTTAAATTTAAAGAAATCAGCTGCTTTTCTTTCATACCATTTCTCTTTAAAAACATTGAATTAGCAGCAAAAGCTCAAAGCTGTTTATTGTTGTCTACTCCTTTTTATGCTACGTAAGCCAGAACTGCAGGTAGGGACACAAACTTTGCAGTCAAATTTCAAAAATCCCTATCTTGATTTTAGAAAGTTTGTTTTAGATATCTACATGAGAAATAATTTTCTATGTGGAATTCCTTAGCCCTTCAGAAGTTCTAAAAGAGAAAATAAAGTGCTTGGTAGTGTTCTATTGGTAGGATAACCCCTAAAAAGGGGTTATGGTGATCCACAGAAACCTGTTAATAAAATACTAACTTCTTTTTATCAAGTGTCCCTGCTGATCTCAATTCATATTAAATTCCTCTGTATTCAGACCTTGAAAATTTCTGATCCACACATTTCTTTGGCAATAGAAGGGAAAACTACAAAATCCATGAGGTGTTCTGAGGGAGCTTCCTGAGAAAGCCCAGCTTTAGGTAGGAATTCAGCATCAGAGGTTGATTTACAAAGCATGTCATGAGCACGCCACTGAAATCTCAGGAATTAGAGATTCTGAGAGAAGGCAATACTCACTCACCATGTTCATCCAGTAGTATGTTGTCAGGTTTGATGTCCCTGGAAAATAAAGAAAGGAAAACATTACATTTTGTACCCAAAGGAAATCTGCAATTTTAAAAGTTTTTCCCATTAGGGTATGAGGACTAAGTCACTTAAATCATTACAAACCAAATGAAAACCATATAATACATAAAGGCAAATTATTTTTATCTACATATTTTTGCTGCCCTGAGAAAATATGCATACTAAAGAGGCTCCCTGGGTTTCCATTTATTGTGGTTTTGTTTTCATATGGTTAGCATCGACATAGCTCTGGTTTTCAAGATTATGTTCTTTATTCTTTATAGCAGCAGTAAAAATGAGAAGGCAGATTTGCATCTAGAAGGTGCCTGGTTGCTTCAGGGACTCCACATTTGACAGAAATCACTTAATTGGAAACATAGGTGGTTTACCCTGTCTGCCAGACCCTGCTAATCTGCCATGCATGGTCACCCACATATGGCAGAGTCCTGTGATCTGTCTTGTGCTAATTGAATATGTCCAGCAGCTCTGCTTTCACTCCCAAATCCCCACTCAGCTGTCTGTAACCAAGTACCATGCTGGGGAAAGGAGCAGGGGTAAGGGAAGGTGGAGATTATGACAGGCTGAAGCATCAGTCAAACTCTGTCGTTCTTGGCACAAGAGAACAATATTGCCCTAGAGAGTTGCACTTTCAGCATTATTTTTCTTTGACCTAAGTTCATGCTGCTGTGAGGAGGGAAGGAAACAACTTTTCCCCACCACTGTCAGGCATTCCTACACTCTCTCTTGGTCCAGAATTATTGCCACAGGTGTGGATCTGTTCAGAGAAAATTCATCCCTCGGCTTTGGCGGCTGGATCGGGCCCTGGTTTGGCTCCTCCTGCAGCTTGGTGAGGGGGATGTGGCACTGCCTTGTCACTGGCAGCTTGCACTTCACCACCTTTGAAACTGTTCTTGGTGAGGCATTGCCACAGTGGCAGAGGCATCTGAGTGCCTTGAGCAACAGTTTTGGCCCTTGGGCCGAATTTTATCCATCTCAAAATACAAGGAACCAGAAACCGGCAAAATAAGCTCTTGAATGTTTGCAAATGAACTGCAAAAACTCCCACCTCTGTAATCTCTTTTAGATAAGAGATGGCTTGGTTATTGCAATCTAAACATTTCCTAGGAAAGTTTTTTCAAAATGTGCCTATAAATGGAATAATCAAAAAGGTAAAGTGTTGCAAAAGGAAAATGTGCTACACCAGAATGGCTTTTTTTCCCAAATTTAAAGTAGAAAAGGACTTCTAAAGTAGACATTATATAGGAATAAGTCAGCAATAACAATTACAATGTTTATTGCTTGTATAATATGAGCTCGGTCATCACCAAAATTTCACATCTTTATTGACAGAAGGAAACCTGCACTTTAATTACATTCTGGATTCCACACTTTCTAGCCCTTAATGAGAATCATATTAATTTTGAAGTATTCTAAGATTATTTTTATAATTTGTGTAGTGGCAGCTGAGGAAACACAAGATAAATAAGAAATTAGTTTGAATAGTTCTCTGCACATTTGGAAATAATATAGAATGCATATCTATGTCTATGTAAGAAACAGGATCTCATTATGAATAACTATCTGGAATGGAAATTTAAAGTTATACCAATATTTCAGTGTGAAATACTGTCTTCTGCACAAATTACAGGCTACCTGATTCAGCAGCTCTTCTAGTTATTTCTGTAATAAAAAGAACATCTGTCTTAGAGCCTATTTCACCCAAAATATTGCAGACTGTGATTTCTGTCTTTCCTGTCCCCTGTAATCACTTGGCATATAATTTATCATATTATAATCTTTCCTTCCCTGATTCCATATGGGTAAAGTTGTGATACAAACTGTAGGAATAAGTGTATTTGTTTATATTATGAAACATGGCTATGTTTTGTTTGAATTTGGAGTTTTGTGTTTTGTTGAATTTGGAATTTTGTGTTGTTGAATTTGGTTGAATTAGCATAGGAGATTCCATGCAATTCTAAATGTAATCCTGTTTCTAATCTCTCAACTGATGAGACAGTTTTTGAAAGAACTATTGCTCAGATGGTTTCTATATTTGCTAATGACAATATGGTCTTTGGTTTCTGATAACTGTTTCGTGATTAGAGTTGGAATCCTGATTTCCTGCTGAATAGTCTTTGTGATCGATTCATGACTTGAAAATACAGCAATAATTTTCCATTGAAGTAAGTAAGTAAGTAATAGTTTTGACAGCTGAATTAAATATTTTAAACTTTGTCTTCACAAATTATAACAAGCACAAACTGACTCTGCACTTCGCACATGGGTAAAAAAATTGGGGATCATACACAAGTACATTTGGGTCTTTTGTGGCATCCTAAAATCAGTGATACATTCAACAGTGCTCCAAAATCTTTTCCCCAGTTTAAGAAAATTAGGAATTAGAGTTATACAGTTATTAGCACTTCACCAAGAATAAAATTGATCCAAAGGAGAAATTAATTTTTATGACCTGCTGCTATGTGTATAACAATGCAACACCCAGGAATTGCTCATTACAAGACAGTGTCTTTTCATTTTTTTTAAGAAGATCAGTTCAAATAACTCGAATATCTGCTATGGTACTGCATCGTTTAACAGACTATACATTTTTATAGCCACCTGAAAAGACATTGACAAATCCACTTGACAACTGTATGTATCATCAAATACGTTCTTCATTCAGTTTACGTCTGTAATGTTCAGAAAGTTGAGCAGTAAAATTAGATTCGTGCTTATCTTTCCATGACTAATTCAGGCAGTGGCTGATGCTTGATACAGAAGTGCACAAACCGTAAAGCCTTTCCCACCTAAGGGATGTTCCCCACTGTTGGCTTTGCTCATTTTGCCCAGAGGCAGGATGTAGCTGGGCGCAGGCACCACAGGACATGTGGCCTTGCACACAGCAGCACAACCCCTCAGTCCCTGCGGTGATCTGATGGACCCATAACCCTGCCTCAGACCTCAAACAGGCTATTTTAAACTGCTTTTTCAGCAAGGAGAATCGTGGGGTACCTTAAGCCAGAAGGTAAACAAGTTTCTGAAGTAAGATCTGCTGTTCTGGGGTCACACGCCTGGAGACGTGCGGATCTCACGACGGACAAGCACAGGGTCACCGTGCTGAGTGTGCCTTCCAGCAGCTCTCTGCTGTGTGACTGTACCCTGTTTACAGTCTGCATAAAAGCTCTCTCCTCCAGAGGTGGCTTGTTGAAAGCTCTAAAGACTGCAGTGGAGCAAGGGCACTGCTCTGCCCTTGCACTGACCACTGCCAGCCAGGTGCAGGGCAGACAGGGTTCAGTCGAGGGGAGGACTTGGCAGGCCCTGGTGCATTGAAAGTTATTGGATGTATTCAGAACTGAGGGCTTCTGGAGCATGTTACATTTAGTTCCTCTAGATAAATACTCTAATTAAATTCACTAAACCACTGTTTTAGTGAATTTAAAAGATAAATCCTCTTTAGTTAAGCAGTTTAAATTCAAATATAGTATGTAAGTGAAAGATTACACATCAATTTTTCTAAAAAGAAATTCCCATTAGAAAGATGTTTAAACAGCAGGGTGTGAAATGCAGCACCTTAACTTCAGGGTTTTCCTGTTATACATATGCCTAGTTAAGAGAATTAACTGAAACACACATTTCATAATCCAAGTACTTTGAACAAGCTCATACAAAAAAACTGAAGGATTTTTGCAAGGTTCACATGCACCACTATTTGAATTCAGACATGCCCTAGGCTTCTCTCTGACCATTCATCAAGGAATGACCAGCAGAGCTGTGGAAGCATCCTTGACACTGAATTCATAAATACAACTTTGTCTGTTTGTACCAGTACTACTTAAACTGGATTTGCATGCCGAAATATCAGAGCCACATAGAAATGAGAGTAGAGAAACCTTCAAAGTCTTTTGCTCAGTGACAGGACAAGGTAAAACTAACATAAAAGCTGGCTCAAGAAACTCAAAGCTGCGAACAATTGAGGAAAAAAAAAGAAAAATCCCACAATTTAATTGCCACTTGTTGATATTACCTGTGAAACCATTTCTAGATTTCTTCAATTGCCTCAGCTACAAATGTCAAAATAAAGTTGCCTGAATTATGAAAACTGAGTAAGAAGATGCTGCATATAATTCCCAAGAAGGAAAGAATAATTGATAATTAATAATTAAAAATCTACTTTTACCTTCTATAATATCTAGGCTATGTGTGCATCCCATGTACTTGAAGATTTTCTCTCTGCATGGAGTAAAACCATGCAAATGGCTCAACTCATGTCCACTGCATATGTCAGTCAGAGTGTCCTCCCTGGAAAGGCTCACAGTGGTTATAAAGGACTTAGGTTCAAGAATCTGTAGTTTTAATTACCTTTTTCATTGGTTTCTTTCGGATATTATTAAATGAAGTAGAAGCAAGTTTCTAAATCAGGAAGGAGGTGGAGAAATCATGCAGTCTTCATCTTTGTTGGTTTTCAAGACCTGGCTGGATAAATTTCAAATAACCTATTCTGATCTGAAGGCTGACCCTGCTTTGGGAAGATCATTATCCTGAAGGCCTCTGGAGGTCCCTTCCACCCTGAATTAGTCTGAGTCTATCAAAAATAATGTATCTCAGTTCAAAGACTGTCTTATTTCCCCTCCTTTTGACTGCAAGGAGAATTCATGAAAGATTGAAGAAACCAGTGAGAGAACTGTATATGTAGAATTTAGTGAGTCTTTGATATAGTACGTAGCAGTTGGCAGCTATGAGAGCTTTCACCTCTTAAATTCTATCATGGGGCTTGAATGCTCATGAAGAAAATAGTAGGAATAAATAGCCTATCTTCATCTTGAAATGAGGTTAAAATTGAAATGCCCTGCAGTTCAGCACTGGAGAGGTGCAAAACAATATTTATTAGCAATGTAAGTGGTAAAAGAATGAGGATTATATCACCTGAAGAGGACTCTAAGAAATCTCAGTAGGAATGACCAAATCTAAATGACTGCATTGGCAGTGTCAGATAAAATAACAGGAATTTTATATATNAGAATCTGAATTGCTCACCTGGATTAATGACCATAAATAACCTTCCACAGGTCAAACTTTGTGCCTCTTATTAGGTTAAATAAAAAGAAAACAAACTGATAAACATGTGAGGATGCCACTTGCTCTAAAGCTTGAAATTCAGTACAATCTCAAAAAAAGTTTCATGTGATATGATCAATCAGGACTTCATAACTTTTTGTCTGTGTTTTTACTGACTGGACTTGAAACATCCATTTACAAAAGAAAGGAGCATCTCTGGTGAACTCAACCATGGATATCTCAGTCTTCTAAAAAAAATTGATGGCTGGTTCATTGGCTACCACTTCACATTGAAAACAACTAATTTTAAGTCAGTTACAGAAAATTATTGAAAAAAGGTGTTATGTAGTAATTTAAAATAACATAGGTTCTTTTGGCTATATAATTTCTTAGGATCTATAAGAAACAGTCAAAAATGAAAAGATCTAAGGCTAGTCAAAAAAAATTCCTGGTGAATAAAGAACAAATAAATTAGACAGCTTAGTTAACAGTAGAGACCTGCAAGATATGATGAGACAAATAATAGTATCTACATGGTCAAAAAACCTTCGCTATTTGCTTTTGGAACATGAATGTGGATTCATATTCCATAAAATCAAAGTAAACTAAACAAATAGTGTTTTATTTATACAACAAAGAATTAAACTCGAGTTGATTACTACAAGACATATTTTCATAAAAATGCTTCTGAGGCTTAAGCAAAGATTTAGCCATTGATGTGAATAACAGAGCTACAAGGTAGAGTTTACTCCAGCTAAGATTAATATAATCGATTAAAAAAAGCACTTCTACAGCAAATACAGATGTTATGCTTCACCTTTTTGAAACACTCCAATAACAATACCAAACACAAGATCTATGCTTTTCCTTAAACCTGTGAATATTGAAGAACTATCACTGTCCATCTGTTTTAGTCTGCCGGTCAATTTTGCAGCAAACTTATACACACCACAGACTTCATTTCTGCCATGTTTAATTTTGTCATTTTTTTGCTTTTGCCTACATTTTATCATTTTCTCAAAAGATTTCAAGTGTTTCCAAAACAGGGACAGCTGTTCTTTGCCAGTCCAAACAGCTTTTTATTATTATCAGAATATGAAATATCTCCACTATAACAGCTCTGTATAAGTCTGAATTCACAGGTGTAATAATCCCTAACCTTTAATTTTGTATCAGCAAAAACTCAAAGTACATTATTTCAGATTTATGTCTGATATGTTTCATTCTTTGACTTGCTGGCTCAGAGCAGTATATAATATATTATCACATTTCCATTCCCTTCAGCTTCTAAACTCCAGCAGTACCATATATGTGCATTCCAGTTGATAGCAGTTATGCCAGTATGACTTTTAATAGAGTATTTCTACTTTTTAATGATTTATTTCCTCAAAATGAGGACCACTGAGGCTTCAACTGCTCATTAACCAAAGGTAAGTTAAAGAGAAAACACAGTTCTGTACAAAAGGATGAAATGAAGCCTTAGATATTTAAAAGTAGATTCTGCCTGATTTTTTTTGACTAGACAGAAGACACAAACTCACTTTCATTCAAAAGATAGAATCCAGCATATAAAACAAAAAGTGTGAGTTGCAATAAGGGAGTTCAGACTGGATATAAAAAAAACTTCCACCATGACAACAGAGAGAAGAACAGGATTCCCAGAGTGGTTGTATGGTCACCATCCCTGGAGTTTTCAAGACATAATTACATAAATCCCTGGGAACACTGGTCTGGTGCTGGATCTGATCATGCTTTAGTCAGAAAGCTGGACTGGAGACCTCCTGAGGTTCCTGCCTACCTGAATTCTGCCTATGATGATTTATGTTTAGACAAGTTCTGAAGGGAGAAAAGAGGCCTTTCTCCACCCATCAAGTCAGAGCAGAAGTTGAGTAACTTTTTTTAAATGACACCCAGCATTGCCACCTCCTCCAGGGCAGTGGTGATGCCCAGAGCCCATGGACAACAAAACTCCATGGGTCACAAGATATGTTTGTCTCAGTCTGGGTGTAGTGACCCCAAATTTACATGTGAATCATTGGCTGACAATGAAGGCAGCCCATGTCCTTGCAGAGTGCTAAGGGCCTTTTTCTCAAAGATGGTTTCAGCACATCCACAGAGAAATTAGATTAGATGGATTTTCCATCTTCATAAGGATGCAAAAGAAGCAGGATTCAGATAAAGGCCATTGAGGTCAGTGGAAGGATTACACCAGCTTCAGTTGACATTATTTCCACTCTAATAAAGGTTTTCTAATACATTTTCCTCTTTAGTGCTAACAACCCAACTATTGTGTAGGGTAAATCTTAAAATACTGAGTTAAAGCTTTTTCTTAATCATGCAGTTCATGTCTAATGATAATATTTTTTTCCTTATGTAGAAATAGGCATTAAGATTAATACTTGGTTCATAGCAGTTCTCAACAGCCATAAAAAGGGCAAAGAGTTGGAAAAGAAAAGCTTCAGCAATGGATTATTCGAGTTCACATAAGACATCACTGGATCCAAGCACTAAAGTGAACCATATAATATATGTTAAAGGGTTTTCTCCTGGTTATGGAAAGAAACATAAACAAATTTTGATTTTCACAGAGAGGGACATTATTTCCTTCCTATTTGTTATTACACTCACAAATAATATAAATGTCCAAGGCATGCAGTTCATAAAAGAGATGACTGCATAGATATTGAGGTGTTCTTCAGCTGAATTTATTGATGCTTTAAATAAAGCAAAAGTCAATATATATCAGATACTGTATAGCCAAGATATTAATTTTTCCAAACATGTTTTGCTTCTGTAAGGGTGGCACAGAAATGAGGTATCTTCCAGAGCTGAACTGCAAGGTTCCAGTGCAGGACACCTTTCAGATATTTCTTGCTGAAAAAAACGTTAATGAAGGGTGATGCCTCTCTTCTTCCTTTTGTCAACACCTCATCACCCATTTATCTTTTTATTTGTCTGTTCCTGACCAACATTGTTCTGAATTTCCAGACCTGCTCAACAGCTTTAAAAAAAGATCATAGTAAGAATCTCTGAGTTCTTTACTCTTATTTACAGTTAGATGAATGGGAATGAAAGAATTTGACAGCTTCAGACTTCTGATTGCCTGCTCACACACCACTCACTTAGATCTCAGCAGTATAGCTGCCACTTGCTGTCCTTTCATAAAAAGATCTTCAGAGCCTTCTGTTCCTGCTCAAATGAATGTTGTGACAGTATATGACCCTGTGCCTCACTGTAATTTTGAAATTTAAACAATTCAGTAAAACTGAAAATAACCTGAGAAGATGAGGTATAAGATTATTCTGGTTTTCTCTGCAATTCCCACTCCTGGGCTTTCGTGCAGAAACAAAAAAAAAAATCCATAACTACTTCCAACTACTTGTCTAGTAGCAAGCATTCATATGCTCCTAATCAAACTCCCATCATCCAGTCCATTATCACATTCTGGAGCCTTTATTTTCTGTGGGACTGTAATAATTTTGACGAATGAAAAAGCTCTCACCCATGAAGGCCTCTGGAGACCCTACCTCCCCCTATGTACATTTAAAGAATATCTGGGCACCTGGCTCAAGGCTTGGGGTTGTAGTGCCAGTCATAAAGATACAAGTTACTGTGATGCTGAATTGTGTGGTGCCTGGAGTTCCTTTCTAGTTTATTTTTTATCAGGTGTCCATGACAATGTTGGATTTTCTTAACACTTGTACTAGCCAATTTTATATAGCTCTGAAAATAAAGCTGTCAAGGAAGATATCAAAACATATTTATTTACAAACACCTTAACTGGAACAAGCTAGTTATTTTTCAATTTTATCCCCATGTGGAAATATACAAATATGAAAACATCTTCAATTCTTTCCTTGTAGCAATAGGTGGCAGTAATGATATCTGCATTTGTCTGGATGGCCAGTGGGCTTTGGAAACACTGTATTTGACAGTTTTAGCTTGGATAAATAGTTGTAGATATTGTTATCCCAGGTTGAAGAAAATTATCTTTTTAAAATAAAGGAATCCTATAGATAACCTTTCAAATTTCTGAATATATATAGCCAGATAATTTTCTTTTTCAGCTATGCTCGACTTCTGAATTTGCACAGATGTCAAATTAAAATAAAAATATTAAGCACAGATTATTTCATTATATTGTTCTAATTGAATAACCAAAATTGCTTGGCCACAGAGGTAATTACATACTGTAATAGCAAGAAAAATAGGCAAAGATCCTTAAATGTTATAAAAGCTAGAAAGATTTACCCAAAGGAGTCTCTGAATCTGTACTTTGTCTCTCTGTGCTGCATTGTACAATATCTCAGAGAATGGGATTGGAAAGTACCACTGCAGCCTCATAAACTGAGCTTTTATATAACAAAGCCAGGCTATATCATCCAGAATTTGTCTTCCTGACACAATGGCTCTCTTTCAACTAAACATTTACAAGCATAAGCAACTTGAAGGCAATCAAATGGTTAGTTTCTATTTTGCCTGAAGGATTTAAAGTTATGATAAATGTGACACTTCCTTTGCTAGAAGTGCTTTCTAGAGTTAACATTACACAGGTACAGGTCTTGGAATTCCATGCAGAGCTAAGGGAACCTGGGAAAGCTGTCAACACTGATGATGCCAAACATCGCTGCATTTCAAATAAAAAGCTTCTTCAGCCAAATGCTTCTTCAGATCACGTGGAAGAGTCATGCAAAATCACCACAGAGCAGTAATTTTTGATAATCTCACAGCTGATGACTCTGACCTTTTCTACATTGTAGAGTCAAGTATTACTGAGACCTTCTGTGTGTACAAGTGCAAGGGTCAAACCACTCCACGTGAATCAGCTTTCAAGAGCAGGTGACACCTTTAGTAACCGTAGGAAGGGCACAACCCATTAGGCATTAACTGGAGCATGGCATTTGGAAAGAATTACCTGGTGCAGCAGAAAAGTGTATGCATGGCAATGGTGATGCTTCCTTCCATGACCCTGTGTAGAGAGCTTTTGACTAGAAATAAGGGAGAATGTACTTGGTGTGTACTCTGCCAGCAATTGCAAGACTCTCAGTCTCCTTCCAGTAGAAGGCATAGGCCCTCTTCCAGTTTTCACAGGTGGAAATCCATGTGTGAAACTAAATGAGAGAAGAAATTGATGACATTTGCCCTCTGCCTAAAGACAAATCAGAACAGCATTGTTACTGATAAGCACATTTGGTTTCTTCTGTTGTAAAATGCCAGCATCATAAGTGTGGTGCCTTGTAATGACTGAAATTCATATAGCTGCTCCTTTGTTTTTCTCTGCATGAAATATGGAATAGATCCATTCAGATGCATCACATCCCCAAGAGTTTGCTCAGCTTATCAGGCAAATTCAAAAAGAAAATTTACAAAATTCCAAGCACACAGGTGTGCTTGTCAGCCACTGTTCATAGTGTGTAATTACTGTATAATATCCCTAATATTTACCTTAAACCCTCTACCAACTTCTAAATCTAAAAGTTCAAGTGCCACCTGCTAGAACAACAATATCCACAATAATATTATCCCATTATTTAACAGCTGTTTCCTTCTTCCATACCACAGTGCAACCAATTACAATCAACATGGCTGATAACCAAAGTATGGTTCAGCATGGTGCTCTTCACATACAGGGCGAGGAAAGAAACAGCAGCTTCTGAAGGTTTCAGGCTTTCAGCAAGTGCCCAGGCTCAGTGCAGCAGTGAAAGTTCCCAATAAGCACATTTTCTGCTGATCTGAGTTGCAGCAGCACAGTGCAGCAGGGAGAAGGGCTGCAGACCAGCAATCAGGAAACAACCACGCAAGGCTGTGCTGTTCGCTCTGATCTGAAGCCCCAAATCATCCTCAGCACCTCCTGCTGGCTTGTGCTTACGGGTATGAGTATTTGGACCTTTATTCCTCAAACTGACCATCCTGCATCCCATAATACCCAACCAGGATACGTCACCAAGAGGATATTGAATGTGTTCCACAGACAAGTGAACTTTGATGTCTTGCAGAGGCCCTTCTGGGTCATTTTATGAATTTAATGTATGCAAAAGTTTGCTGCAGTAGACCAGGAAGGGAGGTGCAGTATATTCTAGAGAAGAAAGTTATATTTCATAAATGATTAAAAAAATGACCTGCTACTACCTGAAATGTCACATCCCATGACATTTTTCTATGTAGAGCTTCATATATCTTAGTAATAAGCTACTTGTTAGAATAATTTTGTATGCTTTTCAGAAGGAACATTTGCAAGCAAATTCACAGAACAATAAATACATGTATTACTGCTTATTGCTGTTTAGAATAGATGAGACATGACATGCAACATTTGACGCAAACCCAACTCCTGATTCAGTACACCACCCTTCTAAGAAGTTTCACTATTCTAGGAGATGTCAATAACATATTGCTTGTTGCCTGAAATCAAACAGCCAAGTATTCTAACTCCTCTTGAAGAATTTGGATGAGGAATCAGGTATTGGCAATACTGTTGAGCCCAGAGATTGTAGTGCCAGCCTCCTGGATAACTGGATTACTAGGCAAGAACAGAGTATGGTTGAAGGTGAATTTAGACTCTGTGCAGAGAAACTGCTGTTACAGTAACTACTTGTAATGAAATTATTATAAAGATTATTCTAGCTGTTTATTCAAGTGGAAATAGATATGGGATTCTGATCTCAGGTTAAAACACTTGGATTAGTTTCTATTGTGAATTAGGCATCTATATACCCATTTATTGCCATTAGATGTATACAGTCATTGGAGTGCAGAAGCCATTCATATGACTGCCTATTTTTAGATGAACTGAAAGCTTTATAGATTCTTTTAGCTTTATAGATGTGTTGGCTAGGTTGGCTTGTCTAGACAGACAACTGAAAAAGTATAGACTCCCTCATTTAAATCTTGGTGAATTGTGGACTAAGTTTTTTAAAACATAAGAAAAATCTTGCATGCCGTGGGAAATTATGAAAACAACTGGGGAGGTTCTCAAGTCAAATTATTGTAAGGTGTTATCACAGAAGTGCAGGCAGGTGTTTAAGCCTCTTGCAGGAGTCACGCTCCGGGCTCTCATTGTCTTGTTTGACGTCATCTCACACCATGAGCAACGCAATCCTTCATACATGATTAATTGTGCTGTATTTAAAACACCTTGCACATTTAAAAATTTTGTTTAGTTCCTGGCATCAAAAAAAAAACCATCCTTCTCTTTTGCAGCATGAACCCTGTGAAATTGTATTGTCTTCTATCTGTATGAGGCTTAGAGGGAGATGTCTGTGGAAGGAGTCTGGGGGTTCCTTGTTTCCCCCCAAGGCACGTGGACTTCAGCAGCTCAGCTGTTTGTGGCACGCAGGGAACTTGGCAATACCACATAGTGGTACAACTTTTTGCTGCTTGTGTACAACTGGAGCCACATTTCAGCTTGGGGAGTTAGCATCTTCTCTCACGTAAGGAAACTCGTGACCAAGTGTCTCGTAGGAGGGAACAGGCAGTGACCAACCCCATCAACTGAAGAGTTACAGTGGTCTGATGTACAGGTTCAAATATCTAGACAACTAAGGCTTAACAATTCCATTTCTCAGCTGTAGATTTCATATGCTGTTCCTTTTTGACACTGTCTCTTCCCAAAACAAATATTAAACAATAATGATAGGATAAAAGACTGTTTGCTGGAAATGTACTTCCTTAAGTACATGCTCATAATTCTTAGTTTCAGCAGTAGAGGTACTCTGGGACTCAGGGAAATAATCTGGTACTTTAATTAGTGTTAACTCTCTTTACATATGTAAGTGCATGTGTTTGCATTGGGGTGCATCTGTAAAGCATTTCTGTGACTTAGGAGATTTGCAGAAGACAGTTGAAGGAGCACCACCAGGGGAAAATTCTGCAGCATCTTAAATTAAGAGGTGAGCTGTGACTCTCTGTGGGTTTTAAAGGCAGAATTCTAGATAACTAATACATTTAATTAGTATAAAAGGTGAGAAATGCAGCATCCTGGCAATAGGTTTTCCACTCAGCAATTCTTGTTAAGTGACTGTATTAGTAATTGCTACTGATTATTGGCAATACATCAATTATTTTTTATTGGATTTCATTTAAAATACACCTCTGACAATCATTGAGTAGTCCTGTTGGTCTGATACTTTTCATGAAGATCATATCCTAACTACTATAGCAACTTAGGTGAGAAGCATAGGAAATATAAAACTGCATTTCCCCATATCATCACCTTTTCTAGAAATACACAGAGAGATTAATCTTTATGTCTTTGCATTAATTTTTATCTACAGACCTCAGAGCAGAGGTTCATAGCTGGTAAATAAAGCTGTTTGACCCCTACAATGACAAAGACATACTCAAAACCACTCAACCTTCAGTAACCCTTATCCTGCTGACTGGCAATTCACACACTGCCAACAAACCCCAATTTCCTCTGTTACTGCAGCCCTGTGTTCACTCTCTCTGCTCACTCCTAACGTTGGCTTGTAGGGTCTGACTCTTTCCATAGTAGTTTTCTCTTGCCCCCTCCCACACCACACTCTGCACTCCCACATCTTTTCCCCAGCCATCCTAGTCCCCCTCTGGATACCTCTGCCCCACAATGCAAGTAGATTATGTCCTTATTTTGGTACCCTCGAATTTGTCTCTCTTACCATCTATTTATTTTTTATTATACTATGTCTGAAGAGTAGGTGCTCAAAATGTTAGCAATCTAAACTCAGCCTGATAGCAAAGACAGTATCTGACTATAGAAAGAGGGCCCACAGTTTTATCACAAAACCCTCGCATTTATCTTCAAATGTATCTGTGTCCATAATCAAAGCCCCAAACCTAAATACACTAAGAATATCACTGAAATAAAATTTGAGACTATAATGTGATTAGACACAGAAAAGTCACTCTGAAAGGCCAAAAAAGAGAGATGCTCCAATTTTGTATTGTGTTTTTCTTTGGTTAGAAAGGAACTCCTCTGCATCAGAATAATACAAAATTTTCACATTTATAAAAAAATGAGGAGACAAAATTCTGAATTAAAATGGGTAGCCACGGGATAGAGGCTATTTCTCATTATTATTAGTCAGACTCGAGATGATTTTGATCCTCACTATAAAGAATGACCCAATTAATCTGAACTCAATTTAATAAATTCTGGTTTATTGAATGTACGCTGCCTACTAAGCGCTGTTCCCACCTTAAAAGGTCCCAGTTTGGCAGAATGTCTTTCCCTGCTGACAGTATTTCTTCATGTGCAAGAGCACCATGGTTGCTGAACTGCAGGTTTGCCTTGTCTCCTCTGCTGCAGGAAAGCACAATTATCCACACTGCATTATCCCAGGAAATTCCCCTGGATAGGCTGTGCATGCACATGTTGGGAGAAGCAGAGGCTCATCGGTCACACTGTCTGTCATGCAACATCAAAGCCTTGAGCTGCTCTGCTTTCTCCTCTCTAAAACCCATCCAGGGGAGTTGGGACAGGATTTTACAGAGAATACAGGAATGTTTGAAAATAACCTTGAGGGAGTGTCCTGAGGAGCATCCAAGGAGTGGTAGAGAGAAGAAATACAAGGGAAAAAATTGAGATGGCAACTTCAGCATAACAAAACTGACAGTAATTTGTATCTTAGTTGCAGTCCCTGATCACAAGACAATTTAATTTGAAAAAAGAAACTATCAGATGACCACAATTACAACTCTCACTCTTTCTCATCTCTCATTATAACTGTGAAGTCAAAAGTCGTACAAAGGACACTCCATCTCGCCTGAAATATTAAAGCTGTACTGAAGGCTTCTGAATGGATTTCCAAGGCATGATGGAAGCTCAAAATGCAGTGTCCATTAATAAAATATCTTTTGCCATACCATGAACAGTTTACTCAACACCTGAGATACAGAAGACTACTGCAGGCATGAAAATTTTTTTTTCTTAAGTCTTTTTTATTTTGCCATATATTAGAACAACTTTCACTGTAAGGAAATCTCCAAGGGAATGATGAAATACTTTATGTATGTGTTGCTCACCCAGGCTGAAAAATATGTTGCCACCACTGAAGCAGAAACAGAAGAAACAATTATCCATATGTTGCTCTTGGTTCATACTTTGTTTAGCATGAAACTTACAGCCTTTATCCATATTCCCTTTCCCATCTACATACTTTAATCAAAGATTTTAAATTTCTTCACTGACTGCAAAAAAAAAAAAAAAGACTCAAACATGCTGCCTGCAAATCTGCCATTTCAGTGGAGAGGATATTCCTGCTCAGAGTCACTGTGGTGTGACTTTCCAAGTTACAAAGATATCAGAATATTTATCAGAACACTAACACTAAAGCTTTGGGGGAAAAGGGATTAATTTTGTATCACATATGGTTAGCTCTTGCTCTCTCCTCTGTTAGTTAGGACTTCACATCATTGCTCATTTGGTTTCTCTGGATCAGCCTTTCCTCCACTTTCAGATTCATGGAGGAGTTGGGGTAGTAGGTGGAAGGCCAAAAAAACAAGGTAAGCCAGGCAGCATCATATGAGACAGTGGATACTGCTATGCCTCTGTAGAAAGAGTGCCTAATCATTTTAATTGCTTAGTAAAAATCATCTGCATGTAGTTATGAATGTTCTTGATTACTATATTTAGCATAACAGTATCAACATGCTATTAATATGGTAGTGTCTGCTAGCATAAATCAATTGGGAGCAGACACCCATACTAAAATCACTTGGAGCTTTTAAGCAACACCAACAAATTTTTAATGTATTTCTGTGAAAGAAAGAGATCTCTGGTAACTGGGCACAAAGAAACTAGCAATATGCTAAAGCAGAAAACTGGCATTAACCAAATCAGATTTGTGGTGGAGACCTGAGATAATCTTGAATATAAAGCTCTGCTTTAGTTCTTTCAGCATCTTCTGCTTCAGTTTCTGAATGCCTAAAAATGATTCATCAAAATTTCATATCAAAATTTGAATACTGAGGAGTGGGGAAGGAAGGAAACAAAGCATTTAATTTTATTATCCATTAATAGGATGCTAAATTATGGAGATGAGGGATACGTAGCATTTTAGTACATACCATGAGCCCTAAAGTCTACTTTTCCTAAAAGGGTAAGTTTATGTAAGTTTATATTATGTAAAGAGATTATTAAAGCAAACCAGTAAGGGAAAAACAGAAATACAGACAGGTCATGGCAGCTGATTTACATGGGGGTGCAACCAATATTTGTCTTTGTGGTATACACAGCACAATAGTTGGTTTTCTTATTGATTGCTTCTCTGTTTACAAATAGACACCTAGACAAGTGTAGGTATGATCTAGACACGAAGGAGTGTATGACATGAATCTAGAAGAGCTACTAATTATTCTAGAAAGAATAATTAACAATGTTATCTAAATCATCATTTTTTTACTGATTTAAAGATTTCCCTGGATCCTCCCCTGCTTCATTGTCATTTAGCTGCAACCAACAAAAAACCCATGAAAAATCTCTAAAATCACAATGCCATCACTAGGGCATAGTGGACTTTTACATGTCTAGATCATATCTACACTTGTCTAGGTGTCTTATTTTAAACAGAGAAACAATCAATAAGAAAACCACCTATTGTGCTGTGTATGCCACAAACACACATTTAAGATGGCCTTGATTTAGGTTTTCTTTAGCCACTAGGTTTTTTACTTAATGCCAGATGGTTGGCCAAGCTCAGTCTGTAGGTCAGATGTTCCATCTCCTACCACTGAGCAGACATGTTAAATTCTAAATTATCTAGGGCTTGTGAAATGAGTTTTCCTTGGCTAAACAAAATATTTCATATAAGCACATTCCTACAGTGTCACAATAACGAGAGAGGGAAGATGAAAGAGGTGACTTCATATACTCACTTGAAAACTGCAAGGAAACAAGCAATTCCCTGCTGGCTTCCTTGAAGGTGTCTCAGCCATGGGGTGCTGGAGGAGTGAGGGTGTGATTGGCATCTTTTGGTGTTTCACCTCAGTGAGGAAGGGAGAGCACAACAGGCCCACAATAAAAGATTGTATCTGTGCCAGTGGCAGGAACTGGAGCACCTGATGGGATATCATGGACATCAGAGTGTTCCCTGTGTCTCTTTCCCAATACAGCCTGTTTTACTTTATTCATAGTTTATATCTGTATATGGAATCCTCAGTATATTTCCAAACCAGCTTCATTTATTAGCAGTATTTTATCTGGTATTTTTCTGTAGCTAAACAGAAGTAAAATTAATTTGTTCTTGTAGGGAGAGAACTCTGTTTAGAAGCTGAAAGGCTTGTTCTCTGTCTATTTGCATCTTGTGGTATCTAATTCTTTGTTAAGTGCATGACTAAAATTTAAATACTCTTTGTGCCTAGAATTTGTGAATCACTTTCTTTTTTCATCTTTACTGGCTCATAAGCATTCAGCAGGTGTTCTGGGTTTTATGGTTTGCATGGTGCTTCTTTTTTAACTGGTTTTGCTGTTTTCTGATTTCTTCTCTTATATAGCTCATCGCTCAGTTCCTTTAATCTTTCCTCAAAATAATGTGGGTTAACACTGGTTTAAAGAACAAAATGCAATGCCATGGAAGAGACATGGGAACTAAGAAAATCCAATGGATGAGCCTCTTGATCTGCTATGATCTTTGATACTGCCTATGAATAACAGTCATATTATGGTTATTTTGTTTCCCTAGTTCATCTACTTCAGACCCTACTGCATTTCTTCTACATCTACGCATACTAGCCAGAAAGTAAAAGACTATAAGTATGAGCAGAAATCTGTTAAGGAACCGTGTTTTTTTAGCATGCCCAGCTAAATTTCAGGTTGGAAGTATTCTACCTATGACACCTGTGAAAAACTAGGGGCAAATTTTCCATTTTCAAGTAATTTTTACAACTATTTACTGCTTACATACTAAATGGAAAATGTTATGAAGGGCACCCTTTTAAGTAGAATTTATTCTTTTGCTGTATGTTGTCGCAAGTGAGACAGGAAAGGCTCATTTTAAACAAGTGTCTAATCATTTAGATCTCATTTCACCAGACTGTTGAACGACTTGGAAGACTCAATGATCATAAACAAACAGGTCCAGTTCTGAACACAGAGTAACTCTTGTCTAGCTGGTAGCAGCCAACAACCTTACCCTGCAGTGGATCGTCTGGCAGAGGAAAATGCAATGCTCAATCTGCCACAATTTTCCATTAGCTTTGGCCCACCCTGAGCTGCTATTGAGTTACTCAGAGCTGGAATAACTCCTGGTGGTATTTTCCATTGGAAGCAGAACTTGGAGGAATGGAAAAAAAGACTGTTGATCACAGTAGCCACAGAGCACAGACCTGCCAAGGCTGATTCCAGTCATATTGCTCTCGAAAAAAAGATTTTTATATACGTTTATATATGTAAACATACACATTTGAATAGTTTTGCATTAAATAAACCCCACTAAAATAAAAGTGTCCTGGGCACACTGATCAAACAGCCAGCCCAGTATCCTAAAATTGTGCTGGAAGGTTTCTGCAATTTCCATTCCAGACATCTGCCACATCCAGCCTCCTCTCTAGGTAGATGAAAACCAATGGAGCCAGACGATGAAAAGTTCTGAGGGCAATGCAGTTAACACTTGCCCCTTAGAAAGAGAAAATGTGATTTTTTTCAGCATGAGCATTTTACCAGGGCAGCAGCCACATTGCAGGGCCAGCACTGCTCTCAGCCAAAGCTGTAGCTGCAAGAGCATCCTGGAAGAGACAACACTGGAGCTATTGCTGGAAGAACTCACTGAATGGAAACAGGCAGCCCACTTTGGTGAGGAGGCAGGTGGTTTTATTGAAATGTATGAACAGCAATGTTTGTGAAAGGAGGAGGTTGAGTTGCTCACGGCTCAAATAAGTTTATTCAGCCTTTAATGAGAAAACTTTTGTCCAATACATTATTCACTGGCATTATGCAACCAATTCTGGAAGGAATGTGTTTAGTGATACCATCTTGAAATGGTAGAATTCCAGATTTGATCCAAGATTTAAGAATCTTTGAGATGATGTATAATGTAAGAAGCCTTTCTGTGTGTATTGGGATCCAAGGGTCTATAAGCTTTAAAATAATTATCTTTTCATTGAGAAATGTGAGAAATTCTCACATATTTTTTCGTGTGAGAAATGTGGATGAAATATAATTACAGAAGGGCTGTGAGAAAGTAAGGGCTTTCTGTGTAACTCTTTCCTGCAACCAACAGTCTCAATATTAAGTTAGCTGTTGTATAAGTGAAAAATTTACTCAGAATAGTCTTCAAATAATAGCTTGAAAGTTACATCTTTTTTTTTTTTAAGTTCTTATAATTCTGGGTGGACGTCCATGCAAATGCAAACATTTACAATAGAGCTGCAAGACACAGAGCAGCATTCATTATTGTGCCATAATAAATAAATCCAGTATTGCAAAATTATGCATAACAAATATGGATTCTATACCCATGGATGTGATTAATAAAAATTGCAAGTTTCATAAATACACCAGAACAGTAGTGGCTAAATTTGTCCCTGCAGTAACAATAGTCCTATTGCTGAAATGATTGCCACATTCAAAGTACACACCACTAACAACATCAACAAACACAGAGGCATTGCAAGGCATCTCCAGGGGGAACTGGCACAGTATTGATCTCTACACTTCTGCATCCATTCATACGTGCCTGGGAATTCCTGTGCCCTTCAGTACCATTTCCTTTTGTAGCAAACTCCTGGGGCCACTGGTTAACCTAGAAAAACCCATTCTGTCATGTTGCTGGATGCAATAGTAATGGAAACCTGAACACATTTCATACACAATTGCATATTAGGGGGAGTTAAGCTCCTGATTCATACCCCATATATTCAGTTCTTTATGATACTGCAGTTTGAAAATCCACCAACCCAGTCTGATAAATAGTCCAACTATTCTTTCCTTGTAGCCAAGACAACAATGAGTAGCAGGATCTCTCAAGGACTCTCTGACTTACTAACAAGTTTTTAACTTTTTGCTGCCAAGACATTAATTTTAAAATGAAAGATCTAATATAGTTTTGTAGGATAGCATGTGAATGCTGACTGGAAGCACTTGGTAACAACGATATTGCTACTATAAACAGCAAGATCACTGATTTCATCTCCAAAGGAGGTGGTGTGTTTGCAATGATAAAGGAATGACTAGATGTGTCCTCACTGTGCATCACTGTTGGCTCTGCTCCTGAAATAATTTAAGTCAGTGCTGAGCTCTTGATGCCAGACATGCTACAGAGATTTAAGGCAGCTGAAGACCCATCCCACAGACTGTTGTTCCAGGTGGTGGTGAGATAGAAGGCAGAATGTTCTGGGACTCACCTGGCTAAATAACATGTTCACTGGTGTGTGGATCATTTATGATTTTGTGGTAACTGGTGAGAAGATGAGAGGCAAAAGACTCCTCGTGCCACAGTTGTGTAATTTGGGCAGTAAGCAGTGAAGTGGGACAGACACACTCAGATCTCAGGACTGCCAGCTTCAAAATAAGCATCTCTTCCACAACACACCAGAGTCCTGAACCAGATTCCTGGCAATCCTAGCTAACCAGTTGGTGACACTCACTGCAGGCTTAGAGAGTGCTGTTTTGTCTCACCGCTTTCTGTCAAAACTTTTGGTGAAGAGTGAAAACAAAATCCGAACCCCAGAACCTGCCCCTAAGTGGAGCCAAAAACCAGCTCTGGATGGCCATGCCTTCCCTCACCTCAGTGCAAATCAGCAAGTGTTGAACCACTGTGATGCAAAGGAAAAAATAATTCAAGTGTTTACCTGTTATGATTAATACAAAAGAGATCAGTGTCAAACCCAGTTTCATAGCGGGGTCATGACAAGGCAGACACTGTCACATAAAACTATGAACAACCACAATACTTCAATCCAGTCCTTCATTCTTTCCAGACATCTGTCACCTTTCCCAGGTTTTCTGTGATGTATTTTTAAAATAGACTTCTAGCAAAACACAGTTTGTTTTGATTTCAAACTGGATTGTCTCGTGAATATTTTGCCAGCCTATTTGCATAAAGGATCTTGTCAGTTTGTTTTTCACCAAGAACATTCCTTAAGGCATTAGAAATAAGGGTAAGCTCTAATTCTGAGCTCCACTTTTAAAATACTGAGAAAATTTATGCAAAATACAAGGAAATGCAATAAAATAGTAACAGTGTACTAAAGAATTTTCTTACAATATTCACAAGTTTTATTACATTTGGAGTTTTAATTGCAATCAAAACTAGTGTTGCAATGTTTAGTGGAATTTTGTCTAGCAGTTTCAGTAACTCACCTACCATTGCATCTCTGCTCAGATAGATTTCATGCTGACCATTACTCCTCTGAAAGTCAGACCATACTTTTTATTATATCTTTCCTGTGAAATCATGAGGCAACTCTGTCAAGTGGATAGGATGAAAACTCTCCATTAAAGTATTTGAAGGAATTTGTTTATAGTGGGTTTTTGGGAGATCTATAGCTCAACTTAGTGTAGTTTGAAAGTCATATCGACATTTTGAATGCACAAAACTGTATTTTTGCATTCATACCACTCTAAATCAGAAAAGATAACCCTGAATTGAGCCCAAAAAAGAGTAAAATAAAGGTTCAAGCCCATAATTTTATAATTTTGTAGCTGCTGTGTTAATTTAAAAATAGAAGTTATCCCTCCTACTTCAGTTAAATGCCAAAATATTTAAGGAAAACAGATCCGAACTCCTGACACTCTTTTGAAATGAATACTATTTTTGCTTCTGTATGGCAGAAAACCTAACAGAAATATAAAAAGTACAAAAGTACAAGAAGGGTGCAGCCTCTATCATTGTTCCAATTGATTTTTTGCTATTATTCCTACTTCCCCACCTCTCTTCCTCCTGACCGTTATGCAGATGCTGCAAGCAAACAAATTATTCTCAGCTTCAGGTTCTATAACCATTCCCTGATGTTTTTGTGGGAAGCTCTTGTACTGGATTAAAATGTTTTTGTGTTCAGTATTGGGGCATTGGAGAATTAGAAAAAAATTAAAAGCAATCAGGATGCTGTTATGAGTTGTCTTTTAGTATTTAAAGACCATAGTGAAAAATGTACATCATAATATAAGATCAGAAGGAGAAAAGAGCAGTATGAGAAAGATACAAGGCTGCTGAATGGCTGTGGACAGAAAGAAAGCACTTAAAAAGAAAACCTTTCAGAGCCAAATTCCACCCTTGAGTAGCAATGGGAACTTTACAGAGGTTTTGAATAAACAGATCTATAAAATCAGATGTATGATAAAGATCCTCTGCTCTGCCAAAAGCAGGCAGCCCATTTCTCAAATGAAGTTCACTCACCTGTGAATGATGTGGTATCTCTGCAAATAATCCAAGGAAAGTGCCAGCTCACAAATGTACAGTTTAACAGTTCCTTCATTAAAGTGGACATTCTGCTGCAAATGGTAACGCAGGTCACCTCCAAGTAAGAGATCCACCACCATGAACATGTCTTCTTCATCTTGAAAGGAATACCTGGAAGAAAGAGTTACAGATGAGATATCAGGGCACGTGATGTAGTCACAGCTGTGCCTTGGGGTGGCTCCTGTTAAGGACACCCTGGTAAGTCCCTGAATTGCTCAAAAGGAATGCACAGAAAGGCATTCCCACTGCTGAGGTCCAGTCCTGCAAACAGGCTTCGACTGTGGTGGGATTCTGAATATTCAAGTGTCATGCTTTAATCCCAGTGACAATTAAGTACCATGCAGATGCTCTCTCACTCCTTTTTCTCCCAGTGAGTCGGGGAGGAGAAGCAGAAAAAAGTAAAAACTTGTGGGTTGAGATAAGAATACTTTTGAAACTAAAAGAAAAGGGAAAGTATAAAAATAGTACCAATGATAAAAACATTAATAATTGTAATGAAAAGGATAGAAAGAAAGAAAACCCAAGAAGAACAAGTGATGCACAACACCAGTGCTTACCACACCCTGAATGAGGTCATGCCTATCCCCCAGTGTCAATCCAAATTCCCATCCAAATCCCTGAGTTTATACAAGTATGATACTTTATGGTGTGGAATATCCCCTTGGACAGTTTGGATCAGCTGTCCCAGCTGTGTGCTCTCCCAGCTCCTTGTGCTCCTCACAGGCAGAGCATGAGCCACAGAAAATTCTTTGACTTAGAGTGAGCACTACTGAGCAACAGCTAAAGCATTAGTGTTGTCATTATTGTCACCCTGAATCCAAAACAGAGCACTGTTCTAGTAAGAAGAAAACTATTTTTTTCCCAGCTGAAACCAGAACATGAAGGTAAGCAGAGCCTGAGCTGCTGCCATACTACTGTCTTATTTTAAACATGGATTAACACCTGAATGTTGATAAAGCAAAATTTAAAATACCTTTAATATTTTTACATTCTTAAATAACCATATACTCATCCAGTGACAAAAAATTGTAGTACCAATAAAATGGAAGGCCTTGAAACATAATTGGTATTTACACACATACAACTCTGGTTCAGGGCTTATGGAAAGCATCCTGGCAGCATTGAGAGCTGCTCAGGATGCTGTCTCAGGAGTATTTTCCAGATTCCATAAATATACACGATGTTCTATTAGCTGAGTATTTTTTACAGCTTGCAGCATAGGTCCAAATACAATAAGGACTAAAACTGAAATTTTACTGCCTAACAATACGTATTTTTTTGTCAGCAACCTATATCTTATAAAATGACAGAGGCTTCATGGTTACTGACTGAATTCTTCTGGACCCTTTCCCAGAAGTACTTGCTGGCTGAACACTCTGAGGACCAAATTTTGATGTGATTTAAATCCTGTAAATCCAAAGGTGTAAGCAGTCAACGAATAGTATATATATATCTATAGATACAGTGCTTGGGCAAGCAGGAATTTCCATGTGTTTCTACTTACCTTGGCTATGTTGACATTCCTTTGCTTTTTTGTGGGCTGAATGAGCCAATAGAAACTCTCCGGATTTCATTTCTAAATGTAACTGAATAAGATGCAGTTTTCCCAAATGAGGAATGGTAAAGACCTTACTTCTGATGTGAAATCACTCTTTTCTCAGAAATTGTTCTAGAATTAATTTTTATGTGAAGTTATATTATCTTATACCAGATATACCAGGACTACTGAGTGGTGATCCACAACCAAAGTGCCTCTTCCAGCACTTTTCCTCCCATAAGGTGTGTAAAATATGTTGGCTACAGATGTAATTCAGTTCTCTCGAACTGTTAAATTTATGCCAAGAGAATAAAAATGAGAGGGCTTCCAGAAAATCTGTGCACACCCTCCCCCCAGAGGCAGAAAAGTCTATATTAGATTATTTTAATTGACAGTTACGTACAGTTTCACTTTCATTCCCAGGCTTGAACTTACTGAAATGAGGCACTGCTTAGGGATTGTCACAGATGGTTCATTTTGAATTTAGTGCTTGCTATTCTTTTTGAACACAGTTCTGAAAAGTGACTTTCTCTCATACTCTGCTCTTCTGTTGAATATCTGTGTGACTGCCAAATGCCAGGAGGGGAAAGTCATTTTATTTGCATTAAGCTTATCTCTCAATAAGTTAAACCTCTGAAGCAAAATGGCAAAGTAGGTGGCACATGGTGTCTGCTCACCTCTAGAGAGGCAGAATTTTGTAACACACAAATACATACACAGGTTAAAAAACCAGAAGGCTTAAAATATATTCAAATTCCTCCAAGTATTGTGAATTACTGAGCCTAGAGCAATTGCAGAAGCAAAGCTTAAATGTGTAGTTACATTTAAGATTCTTTTCTTTTTTGACGCTTGTTATTTTAAGTGAATAAATTGTAGCATTGAACAGAGGTAAAATCGTCATTATCGAATGGCTTTTGTTGGAAGGGGTTTTAAAAATCATCTATTTCCAACCTCCCTGCCATGTGTAGGGACACCTTGCAGTAGAGCAGGTTGCTCAAAGCCCCATGCAACCTGGCCTTGAACATTTCAAGGATAGGGCAGCCACAATTGCTCTGGATAACCTTCCAGTGCCTCACTATCTTCTGAAAAATGTTATTTTTCCCTGTCAGTTACCACTTGAGTAAGGTATAGATTTTTTTTTCTCTTTTTTTCGTATTATTAAAAAAAAAATGGAAAAAAAATTTGCAGATTGAAAACTCTACTTAAATGATAAGTGAAACATTCATTGTGCCTTGTCTGGGGCCCTAGAGCATTCTTGGTGCCTAGTCATATATGATGTGTCAATAGAAATGGTACTGATGCACCTCTAGTCCTGAGATATAAATGTCCTTTGTCATTTTTCTGGACAGTGTGAAAGCAGAAAAAAGAGTGACTGCTGTGAACTTGCTTTTAAATCCAATGATTACTCCCTTTTTTTGAAAATTATGAGTATGTTTCAAGGTGAATGCTCAGTCTAGACAAAAGCCCCATGAGAATCATCCAGAAATAAATGTGCAATATTGTTCGTGTCCAGATAAATGCAAGCACTTGGTGGAACACGATTTTCACTCCAAACCTGTTTTTAGGCTGATGTACTCTGGTTTTCTGTGCTTGTGAGTGAGAAATGTTGGCCCTTTGTCGCCTGCCAGGCAAGCTTTTGTGCTTCTGTAATTGTTAATGATTTAAAAGAGAGATCAAACAAAGCTTTCCTACAGGGTTCAACCAACCTCCACCCGTTCACTGCCTTGGGACTCTCAGGGCCTCAGGCATCTCTGGGAACCCAGGCTGGGATGACAACAGATGGGTTTTGTCCAGGGGCTGTCAGATCTGCTAGTGAATCAATCTCCTGCTACTACACCTTGCCTCTCAGGTAAACACACGAAGTGCAATCCCTACAGACAGAGCTACAAGGCTTTCAGAAGTGACTGTGCCTCCAGAAGAAACTACTTTGAATCCAAATCCAAAAACTAAATCAAAAACCCAAATAAGCAAAACCCTCAACAAAACAAAAAATACCTCAAACAACACCAAAACTAAACTGGGAGACATTCAGAAGTACAGCAATGTTGGCACTAGGCAGCCTTCCCACACAGGACACTTCCCAGATTTGTCTGGGCTATCTTGACCTAAGAAAGGTTGGAGCAGATGGTCCTTGAGATCCTTCTACCCTTTTATTCTACAGTTCTGTGATCTTTCATGGCCTGTGGAGGGAGCATAGGTCAGTTTTATTTAGATGTTGAAGGTAGCACGATGCACACCAAGATACAGGGGTTGTGAAGTTCCCTATATACTCTCTGATGTTCTGCTCTTGCACTCAGAGCCAGAGGGGTTTTTTTTTTCTTTTGTACAGGTATGTGCTTCTGGTAACTCTGCTAACCCTGCCAGAAGTGCTGTGCATACTGGTTTAGTTAAGGCTTAAGCTGTATAGGCACAGCTTGAAGGAACGTGTGCATGGACATGTTCAGTGCATCAGCAGATTTTTCCACCCCTCTGTATTCTGTCACACCTGACACTCATCGTTATTCAACTCTTACACCTGTTCTCATGGATAGTGGTGTCTCCCCAGGACAGCTGATCCAGTTGGGTCAAACCTTCATGGGTGGAGTTCCCGTCTGGATCAGACCACGATAGGATTAAGACCATTCCAAGACATTTCCTGGAGGGTAAAGAAATTCATCCTAGTGAAACTATGTGTCTTTGACCTAGAGGACAGTTTGAGTATGGCAAACAGGAGAACTCTGGAGGTGACAGGTCCTCCACTAAGCAGATCTTGCAGCTACCAATTTCTAAGATACTCATTGCAGAGCAGGAGTTTCTCCAGGTCCTGCTGTGCAGCTGGGTAACAAATGGTATTGTTTCCTCCTGCCCTGCTTTAAGGATTAACAGGACTTTGTGTACCAGCTTAGACAAGTTTGGTTTGTCATGGTCACAAGCAAGTCCTATGCCTCTCTCCCTCACACAAATGTATTCTGTCTTTACATAAGAAATGAAATATTGCCTTTATCTTTTTTTTCTATTTAAATATTTTAAGGAAAGAGAGTTTTTGATATATTGGTCCAAGAATTGAAATAGACAAGTGAAATATTTACCACAGGGGAAAGGAATTTTTGAAAATGTTACTGCTTGTTGGGGAGGGGCTGATGGCAAATTAGACCAGTGGATATTAGTTTTTGATTATACGCTGTAATTTTACTTTTCTAAGCTTCTTATCTGCTCAAAGGTAAATGACATAGAAAAGAGTTGATTGGTTTTTGAAATAAACTCAAGGGTAGCTGAGAAATACCTTCTGAATGAATTGCAACATTGTGACATGTTGAATATTAATAAATTAATATTGAACATCAATAATACATTATTAGTTATGCTGAAGACAAAATTTTAATCCTCCTTGGAATGAAAAAAGTAAATGACCTGAAATTACAGTTCTTGTTTGTTTCTTAAGTAGCATCATTCTCCAGTTATAGGAAAACTGTTTAAAATACAGATCCAGCCTCTGCTTTTGCTTGATTGAAGAAAAGTTTTAATGCATTATAATCATCTTTCTCCAAATTAAGATAAAATAATAAAGCCCATAGAAAACAGGGAATTAAATTTTTTATCATCTTCAGACTGGAAGATAAACTACTATTAAACATAGTTCCTGATGGAAACACATTTAAATAAAGTACTTTTTCAATAAGTTATGTCTGTTTCCACATTTATATCTGTATATTTGTTTTAATAATATCTAATTTTTGTATTTATATCATATTTGTATTTATTATTTGTAACTCTGTCTTCATAAAAGCAGTTGCAGATGAATTATTAAGATCATTTTCCCCACTTTGATTTCTTCTCTTTTGTTAACTAGGATAATTTTTCATTGAAATCCTTCCAGTTGAGGCACCCAGTATTCATATATCTTGTTTTATATGAATTACCTGGGGAAAAAGGCATAATGATGGATATTTTATATATGACTTAAATTAAAGATTAGAAATACATTAGAAAAATTTCATCATTAAGTCCAAACCTAACTTCATAATCTTGAGGTAATCTGTTAAAGCAAGATATGCACAGTTCATATACTCAGATACCACTCCTGCTTTCCACTGAATATGACAAATGATTGATCCTTGGTATCTCCTAACTACAAAATTAAAAAAGGATCCTTTCCCAGTTTCCCCTGGTAGCATTAAAGGGACATAGTAATTTTTTTAATGACATAAACCCCCGCACTAGTAACTGTAGATTTTCCCAGTGTAGATGTAGATGCTATTTTTATCTTGCTTTTTTTCTTACCAGTCTAATTTGTGTAACTATGTTATAGAATACCCCTCACCTGTAAAGCAGCATTACCCAAGATCAGCTGCATTGAAAAAGAACAGATCTCTTAAAGGCTTGAATAATTTGACATTTGCCAATGAACAGTTAGTCAGAGAAGAAAAATAACAGTCCAGAGCTCTCTTGTATGGATATGGTGGAATAAAATATTGAGCTGGTACAATACAAGCTGGTATAAATACAGGTTATAATATAGGTGCCAAAATAGCAACTTTGATTGGTCAAACATCAAATCATTACAAACTTCCCCATGCTGAGAAGGTGTGCTGAAAACTTACACTCACTGTGACTGTGAATAGCAAATACTTACATTTGAGTTATGTTTTCCATAAAATGAAGCATCCAAACCGACCAAATTATTGTTTTTGTTTAAGTTTGCATGCTCTGCCAGTCAAGGACAAGCATCAAGAGACAAAGCCTCAAGATTTATTAACTTTATAAATACAAATATGAAAGTATTTTGAAGGAGTGTTGGAAATGTTCCTTAATAATGTCTGTTTTGTTTACATTTCTAAATATTTGTTATTTTGGAAAATGAGTAAACATTAGTTACTGGAATTTGAGATATGTGCTTGCAAAGTCACTAATAGAAGTCTATTGTTGGAAAGAAAAGTATGCCTATTTCCAAACTCAGAAAGACAAGAGTAATTTCTAAAAATAAGAACAAAGGACATTTACTTCTTTTATTCTTCCTACATTTCTTCATAAAGATATGAAAATATCTTTCAATATTCTCCAAAATTCTTTTGAGAACAAGGAATTTCTTCTATAAGGAATTATTTTGTTCATGCTTATACCTTCTCATATTCTATTTAGTGCTGAAGTGACCAAATAAAACCAGTAAGAAAAACGCCTAAATTAAAAAATAGACTGAAATTAAGTGGAAAGATGACTAGAATTTGTTTCAACAAAGATAGTAAGAGACATATCACAGACTTATTAGCATAGTAAATATTTACCATTAGCTCCTGTACAGGCAAGGTTTATTAATTAGTGACAGTTTAGAATTTTAATTAGTGACATCCTCACATGGAAGAAAATTTTCTCCCTCCAGGAGGTTGAGAAGACCACAAATACTCTTTGATCTGAGAACTCTTCATCATCTGGACACGAGCTGGCAATGTGCATTTGCAGCCCAGAAAGCCAAAGCTGTGCTGGGCTGCATCCAAAGCAGTGGGAGCAGCAGGGCAGGGGGGGGGATTCTGCCCCTCTGCTCTGCTGAGACCCCACCTGCAGGGCTGCATCCAGCTCTGGGCCCTCCAGCACAGGAAGGACCTGCTGGAGCCAGGCCAGAGGACACCACCAAGATGATCAGAGGGATGGAGTCCCTGTTCTGTGAGGAAATGCTGAGAGAATTGGGATTGTTCAGCCTGGAAAAGAGAAGGCTTTGGGGTCACCTAACTGTTTACCTGAAATACCTGAAGGAAGCCTACAAGAGAGAAAGCACTTAGGGATGGGACAAGGTAGAATGGCTTTAAAATGAGGACAAGTTTAGATTAGATATTAGGAAGAAATTATTTACTGTGAGGGTGCTGAGGCCCTGGAACAGGTTTCCCAGAAATGTTATGGATGCCCCCACCTGGAAAGTGTTCAAGGCCAGGTCTGGNCTAACTGTTTACCTGAAATACCTGAAGGAAGCCTACAAGAGAGAAAGCACTTAGGGACAGGACAAGGTAGAATGGCTTTAAACTGAGGACAAGTTTAGATTAGATATTAGGAAGAAATTATTTACTGTGAGGGTGCTGAGGCCCTGGAACAGGTTTCCCAGAAATGTTATGGATGCCCCCACCTGGAAAGTGTTCAAGGCCAGGTCTGGTGAGGTTCTGAGCAACCTGGTCCAGTGAAAGGCATCTCTGTCCAGGGGATTTTGAACTAGATGAACTTTGAGGGGGGTCCCTTGCAACCCAGACCACTCTGTGAATTTATGATCATTCCCATATGCACTGTCAGCATTTGGCTCAGTTGAAATACACAAGTTACACAACCATGCCGTGGGCAGGCAGCCAGTGGTAATATGAAAATAAAATATGAAAAAGCAAAATGCAAAATAACTGATGCTTGCTCTTTTACTACACACCTTGCTTTCAGCTGATGAAATAAACCTCATTACTGTATTTTTGCATGTGTAAACTAGTTATTGATCAATACTGTTTTGAAGTGTTCTTTGTGAGTCTTGATCATTTGAGATGGCTTGTTCTACAGCACATTTTCTTTCACTCTTTCATCTGGTTCTAATCAACCAATATTTTGCTCCAAAGTTTCTTTATTTCTGCCTCTGATTTTGCAAATGCTTGGGGAGTAAGAGGTCATTTGAGATGTGGTTTATGATAATAACTGTAGACTGTGAAAAAGGGCAGGTTTAGACTTGATGTTAGGAAGAAATTCTTTACTCAGAGGCACTGAAAACGGGTTACCCAGAGAAGCTGAGGCTGGCCCATTCATGCAAGTGTTCAAGGTTAGGTTGGATGGGGCTTTGAGCAGCCTGGTCTCGTGGAAGGTGTCCCTACCCATTGGAAGTAATGTTCATTAAGGTCCCTCTCAACTCTAATCATTCCATGAAAATTACGGTATTTTGTTTGTCTTTCATCATGGTGATATGGTAGAGAAACCATGTGATTAAATGAAGGTAGTTATCTACTAAATGAGAAAGAGTTCTTACTGCTTTCTGTTCCTTTCAGGCTGGGACTAAAGAGCTTAGATCCAGGGTTTGCATACATCCCACAGTCATATGAGATCTTTTACACTGTGATTAAATAGTGTTCACTGAATGTTAAACTAGACACACAGAATAATTTTGGATGGCAAAGCTCCTCTGATGTTATCAATTCCAAATTCCAACCTCCTCAAAGCAGGGCAAATTTCAAACTAGGTCAGTTTTCCTGGGGCCTTATCCAGAGCAGTTTTCAAAATCTCCAAGGATAAGAATTCCACAGCCTCTCAGGGAAGCATGTTCCAGCCACTCAAAGAATCTTGAAGAGACATTTTGCTTATATGCAGTCAGGGTTTCTGTTGCTGACCTGTCACTTGTGTCACTCATCCTTTTAGTGTACATCTGTAGGTATTACCCTCTCCATGTCACCACCACCACACCTTTGGGTAATGGCTGTAATCTGTTCCCTCCCTCAGCTCAGCAGGGTCATGTCCCTGCTCTGCTCTCTAACACAAGAACAACGATGTTTCCTCAGATCTTGTAGAGAAGGGCTGGATGAACTTATTCCAAGGAATACCACTGCACTAGGTAAATTTTGAGACAATAAGTGACATTAGCTGAATCTCTCATGAACACTTGTTTAAGACCTAGAAAATTTCAGACAAATACGATGAATTTTTGGTACACTATGAACAATCAAATGGAGGAAAAAAACCCACGTTGCTATCAATTACTGTGACTCTGGAAACATTTTTACTCCAACATATTAAGAGCTCTGTTTTTGCAAATGGCTGGTCTCTAAAAGTGTTTTCTCCTAATTTGTTTTTCAAGAGAAAATTAATTACTTTTCTGGCTCATTTGCTCATATACTTGTAGACTTAATGGCAGAGTCTCATGATAAAGTCTGTGTTTTCTCAAATATTATTAGACCAATGATAAAGTAAGACTTGCAAATGAATGCAAAATAAGCTCATTTCTCAGTCTATTTGTTTAGGATTTTTAGCAGACTTGGATGCAATATCATCAAAGCTCATTTTAATTGTTCTGCTATCATCAAAAGCATGGCAGCTTTCACCAGCCTGTTTTACTCTCTGTTTTACTCTCCGAGACCAAAGTCAGCTTCATTTTTCATCAATTATTTTCCAAGTGTTTTATCTTTCATATATCTTTTGTTGAATGGAATACAGAAAAGTCTCCACTATCTTCTGTTCTATTTATAGTTAAAATAGGTACATCACAATTACACATGAGAGGTCTATTCTGGTTGTGTGAATTAGAACATATATAGAAGGCACTTGGTATCTGTTGATACTCTCATCTGAATGCAGCCTCCAAAATCCATTCAGCTGTGTTGGAGATGTGCTGTGACTTGGCGAATGCTCACCAAGTTCTTCATTATCACTCCGTGTTATTATCACTGCCAATTCATAGCACTTCACATGCACGTGGCACTACAGCAGCAGCAATTATGTGTGCAGTGCCAGCCAGTCTCTCTTGTCCCCAGCTTGTCTCAAACACTTCCAATTAAAGCAGGCAACAGACAGCCTGCGTGACGAACTCAGGGAAACCACTCACACAAACAAGGGCCCCACTGCCAACACAGGAAACTGCTCACCTAGGAAAACAGGTACTTGAGAAATTTGTGGGTGAGGGAAAAGCTCATGGGGAATAAGGGACTGAAACCTTGGAGCCCATTTGAGATGTAGGTCAAGATCTCAGTCTGTAACTTGCAAAGCTTGATATGTTCATAAAGGATGGAATAACAGAATCCATTTGATTGGAAAAGACCTGCAAGATCAAGTCCCACCATTAACCCAGGACTGCCAAGTCTACCACTAAACCATGTCCTTAAGAGCCACATCTACATGTATTTTAAACACCTCCAGGGATGGAACACCCCTTCTCAAGGCACCCTGTTCCAATGCTTGATGTGGTCCATCCTGATAAGTAGAAAATCAAGCATAAGAAGAAGGAAGCCAGCATGGATGAGCAAGGACATCCTAATTGAACACAGAGAGTAAAAATGAGTGTACAAGGGGTGGAAGTAGTGGTGGGTGATCCAGGAGGAATAAAGAGTTGTTATCTGATCTGGCAGAGATAGAGTTAAGAAAGCCAAGGCTGACCTGGAGTACTGCATCCCACTCTTGGCTCCCCAGACCATGAAGAGTAAAGCTCAGGGCCACAAAGATGAATAAAGGACTGGAACATTTTTCATATAAGGAAAGATTGTGAGAGCTGAGACTGTTCACCCTGGAGAAGAGAAGGTTCAGGTGGGATCTCAGCAATGTGTACAAATTCCTGATGGGCAGAAATGAAGAAGAGGGAGACAGACTCCTCTCTGTGTTGCTCTGGGACAGGACAAGAGGTAATAAGCACAAATTAAAGCACAGGAATCCCATGTGAACACAAGGAAATACTTCTGTGATGATGGTCAAACATTGGTTTGACAGGTTGCTCAGAGAGGCTGTGGAGTCTTCCTTTGAGGAGATACTAAAATCCCAACTGGACAACCTGTCTTAGGTTTACATCAGGTGAACTCAAGATGTCACTTCCAAGCTAAACAATTCTGTGATTCTGCAACATTTTCATTGCAGCAGCTAACCAGCCCTCTAAACTACATAAAATTAAAGCAGTGTTGAAGAACAGAATTTGAGTAGAGGTTTGTCTCATGGAGAATTTCCTCTGTCTCTCTTCCCTCTTTCTCATAAGCTCATTATTTGAGGTTCACAGTTCTTCATTTAGTGGAAGGTTTTAAAAAAAGTCATTACCAATTCTAATAGCTAACTACTAAACAAGGATCTCAATCTGATCAAATAATCCAAAGTTTTAGAGGACAGAGCAATAAAATTGTGCTGGGAGCAAATGAAAGAAAACTGTTAGAGGTCGAGACTTAACACTTCCTCGAAACTCAAAGTTCTGCAATCAAACTTGTGATAGATTACAACAAATGATTCCAAACTCTGTCTATTCTTAACTTCAAACACTGTCATATTTTGGAGACAACTTTGTGCCTTTTTTTCAGTTTTATGAAGCAAAGAAACATCAAAATTGCAGCACTTATCATTAAGCTTCAATCATAACAAATGTAATCTTCAGCACAGGATTCATTGAATGAACAACAAATCACATACTGGGGTTAAGAATAGATATATTTTTTTGCTGTGCATAACCTTAGACACTGCACTGATTGTGTGTATGTGTTTCTCTGTGTGTTTGACACCCTGCTTGGGTTGAGAGGCTTAAAATAGTGCTTTTCTTTTTCATTTATTTAGGCATGAACGAGATTTTCCTCTGAGCTACACAAACCCCGTCATTTTCCTGGTATGAAACCTAAAAAAGGCAGGTCTATCTTTCCTTGCATGCATACACCTTCTGTAGTTAGTTTACTCACTAGAATTGGATAGATTTCCTATCATTCTTCTCCCTCTTCCTGACTTCACTGTAAACAAAAATTTCTCACTGCTACTGAAATAATATATTTTGATATATTTTGAAAAAAATATATTTTGATAGAAATATACAAACACTCTTCAGTCAGCTTCCAGAGAATCTCCTCCACTCCAGTATAATCCTGGTGAATAAAGCCAGCTACTCAAAAGGTTTCACTCAAGCAACTTCTCTTATTTTCTGTCAATGAAATAGTTAATTTAAAACTGTGGTGCTTATGTATGATGCTTTCAATCACATGTAAATGCCTACTAACATTTTCAGACATTCCTCTTAGTATGATGTACCTTATTTCTTAATTGTGGGCATTTCTAAAGTGTTAAAATAAATTAAACAAGATAGAGTAAAGCTTTCAAATCTTTACTAGTTCATTTCAGACTTACCCTCTTAATTGGCATGCAAGTTATTCTGCAAGATTTCCAAACCCAAAAGATGAAGCAAAAATCTGAATAGCAATGTAAGTATGTGGTGCAAAACAAATTAGGCTTATTGTTTCTCTGTCATTTTAAACGAGGACAGAAAGCTGCTTTCAGTTTCAATTTAAAGATAATTTCTTGCATACAAAAATTTCCTTATAAAATTCAATTTCCATGCGAAAACCAATTCTTCTGAAAGGAATGTAAGATAACAGTGTGATTTAAATGATTCTTCAATCACCATGAGCATACCTGAAATAACCTTTTGTTTTTACTGATGTTTCTCATCCATAGACCAAATCTGGGAGAAACCTTAAAAATCCAAATGGGCAGGTGTTTAACCACTTATTAGAATTGAGTTTCTTTGACCTAGTTTTGTCCAAACTATCTTTGGGTACATGATTAATGTATTTTGGGTTAGAAAAGTCGTTTCTCTATGGTCACTGTGCAGTAAGGAGGACACCTATGGTCCTGCTCACAGCTGTGGTCACAACCCTCTGGAATTTCTCTCTTTTTCCCACTGATTACAGAGGCAGACCAAGGCAATGAGGCTGATATCTGAAGTGAGCTAGGAAGAATTCAGGTTCTCTAGAGCTTGCTTTTTGTGTTTTGGGAAGTCCCTAATATGGCCAGTGCATCACATTCACATGTACATTTTGGCTGGTACAGAAGGGTTGATAATTATGAATGTCAGAGAATGTTTTTTGTTTGATCAGCAGAGAAAAACATAAACAGATTTTCTAACTTATGCTGGTCTTTCGAGTTCCTTCCTTAACTGTGGTGCATATCTTGCTTCTGATCACTTCATTGATTTTTACATTTAACTCCAGGAAGACAGACCTCCATCTATTCACATTAAAAAGACAGGAAAGGCATTAACTTGCAAATGCAACATGTTATGATGCATAGGCCAGGAAAAAAAACAAACAATGAAAATTTCTCCAATTTTCCATCTATGTTGCTCAATCTCATCTGAAGAAGCTTTTTTTTTATGTTCAATTTCATTTAAGTGGCACTTTGTTCTTTAATAAGAACAAGATTTAGTGCAAAGATATATGGAAAGAGTGAGGAGCCCTTCAGGATAGGAATTCTGAATTAAGAAGGAGATTCTTTGAGGGAGTTATAGGAATAAGGAAATTAAATAAACACAGGCAATTCTCCTGTGCTTTTTTTTTTAATTTCTTTTTTCATATTGCTGTTTCTACATTAACCCCAGCATATCAGTGAAGCTCAAAGGAAGAAAAGCTGCTCAAAAATCTCCTCTGTTTAACACATCTTATTCCCACACAAGTAATTGAGTTTCTCCAGATATCAGTGATCAGGCACACAGCTGGTCACAAAGTAACCTGCACTGGCTCACAGCAGTGTGAGGATTCAGACTGGGACATCTCTATGGCTATTTCTCAGCCAGCACCATTTTGTGCTCATTAATTTGAATATGAGCTGTCAGATAATCAATGCCCACGATTCTTAGTGTTCTGTTCCATGGCAGCTCTTGTGCCATGCTCGTGCCATGCTTTCTGCCACAGGAGGCAAAGAGGCTTCCATTTGTATTGTGTGTATGTGCCACATCTTCATGTCCCTCCTTTTCCTAGCATGTGAGGTGGAACATCTTCCCTTGGCAGATGATTTGGGTCTTTTTGTTTTCTGAAATGTGTAGCACTGTGAGTACTGTTAGAAACAATCCTTGATGCTCTCAGCAGATACAGAAGTTGTTTAATACAGTTCTTAGAGCATGGTTAGAACTATAGCTCTAAAGAAAAAAAAAAGAAAGGAAGCCCTTTTACTGCTTTATTCTATCCATGAATTAGGCAAATCTCTGAGTACAAATATATTTTTCAGATAGAATGTGCTGAATGGGAATTTATGATCTCATCAAGTGAAAAAAACTCCAAACTCAAACTCTAGTTCTGCCTGTATTCTCTTTGTTTAAATTTTCTGGGAATGATTCTCAATGATTCACTGTTCTTTATTCATTTTAACTGCTGCCAAAGAGCAATATTTTTGTCATGGCAGAAATTTATTTCAGAATATGAATAATCAAGTCTTACTGCCACTCTTAGATTCAGCATCTTGTTTTTTCAATTCCAATTATAGTCACAATAAATGTTAAGATTTGTTATAAAACTGAGATAACTCTTGCCTTTCTAATTTATAGTTATCAAGTTGATTCAGAGCAATCACAAAGAATCAACTTCAGATGTCAACTACTATCATTCTATCTCACCCCAGACTTTTAAATTATTCTGCAAAATTGTCTGTCAAGCCTTCAGTGTTTCCTTCTTTTTTAAATTCGTGTCAGAGTCATGTTATTTGTGGTAACATTGCTTAGGTTAACAGAGGTGCAGGGAGGAGGAGCATGACAAACTGTCAGGAACAAGGGAGGGACCCCCAATGAGAGCAAAGAACATCACCTTCAAAAGCACCATTGCACTAAGGAGGGGTCATGAACTAAATCCATGGTTGTACAGAGGGCCTTTGTCATCAGGCATCTTTCTTCCAGATGCAAACAGAAGTGGACAAAAAGGAGTAACACTGAAAGCTGCCTCACAGTCATTACTTGCCAGCTTCCACATTTAGGGCTTCTTGAACCACTATTTCTATGTTAAGTATACAATAAAATGCAGCAGTTATTAATTACATACAGTAGGTATAAATGGACTTACTGGTGTCTATCAGGAGGACTCCCCTGAGTGCATGTTCTGCACTACTGCAGGCCACCTGCCAGGTGTGTGCTACTCACAGGTTGTGCTATTGGTTAAGAAGATGAGACAAGGAATAAATTTGATGCAATGGCTATGGATGGCCAAATCTACACTTGAAGGGCTACAGTCCATTCTCTGTATTGATGAGCAAATGGTTGGGCAGCTGCTTTTTCCATGGACTCAGGACAGGATGGACTTGCTTCCTTTCCTGACCTGTCCTGCCTCTGCACAGCTATGTCCTGATCTTACCCTGAATCTCTCTTAACCCATTTCCTTATAAAGAAAATAGGAAGGGAAAGGAAATTTAAGCAACTGTGCTCCAAAATTAGATTCGCTGATGCTTATAAACATCCATGAAAATATCAGATTTTTATTTTTCTTTTTAACGTGTGCCCAAACACTACAAAAGCTGGGACTGGCACCAGCCTGGTGGCATGACAGAGCAGGGCACTGAGGTGGGTGTAGATCTGGCTTAGGCAATCCAGCAGCCTGTATACGGGGGAAGAAGGCAGAAATCCAGCCTGGGAAGTCTTTCTTCTTCACAACTCCCTAGCAAAGAAGTCAAGAGTCTGGCTGTATAACAGTCCTCCAGGCAAGACAAGAAGAGGGCAAGTTTCCAACAAATTTTTTTCTTAATTGACATGTCTTCAGAACATTTTATTCACTTTAATTGAGGTTCTTCTCATTTTTCTGTAAAAGCTTCGGCCAGATTCAAACACAGCAAATTTATCTTGCTGCACATGAAGAGAAAATGATTATAAGCTGTCCCCCCAAGTTGTATTTGTCTTAATTTGAAGTAATAATTGAAGTGGATCTGACTCTCAGCGCTAAGGCTGGCAGCTGTAGCTAAATTGGATGGGACAATGGAAACAATATATTCCTTTACTAAGCCAGCATGAGACTGAAAAGCGCTTGCACTTGGGACTGGGACCAAGAAAGAAATATCACTTTGTTGAACACATTACCCAATCTTCTAACAAGAGGCTGATGGCAATTTACACACAATAGCAGAAAGTGGGAAGGTTCTTTTAGCATTCAAACATGTAGACTGAAGATGTATTTTTATCCTCTGACAGAAGGAGGCAAATAACTGCAGAAATCATCCTTTGTGAATTCATGTGTTAACTACAGTCTTGAGCACAGACATGGCAATTCAGTAGAAGCAGCCGAGAAAGCTGAAATTCTGAGAATGAAGTTGGGCAACAGCCTAAAAACAAAACTGGCAGGGACAAAATCTTAATTCTTTTTCTTGGTCTCACATTCTTCTGTAATTCTTAGGTCACATCTTTAAACAGGCAGGAAAAAAAGCAGGAAATTCTTTGTATCTACAAGTTTACCCATGTGCAAATATGGAACCATGTGTACACATCCCTGAGCACTACACCAGTGTGATAGATCTGTCATCTCTCCTCTCTTTTCTAATGATGACAATATTCAGCATCCTCACAAATGTGTCATTAGGAGGAAATGATGAGTGCAGAGCATCCTGCACATCCTACTGAGGCTGTTATCCCACTGTTCTAGTTTGTGGTTCTGCCTCAGGAAAGGAAATTATGTTGCAAGATGTAGGAATGAAAGAAGATAGAAATGAAAAGGAAGGTTTTAAACGATGGGCAAGGCACACACTGCCTTCTGTCACTGCTCTGCATTTTGTCAACAGCATCCCATTTTAACAGGAGCACAGCTCTTCTGTTGTGCCTGGCCAGATCCTCAGGTCAGAGGTTTTTGACTTCCCAGTGCAAGGAAAATCAGACAGCACTGGTTAGAAATGAAATAGACTGTTTCATATGGATATTTATGAGAAATAGAACATGAAATTTCTTTGTCTTTACATGACAGCTTATTAGTAGAAGGGAGAGAACAAATGCCCCATGGACCACTGTCATTAGAAAAGACATGGTTATCCCTGTTTCACTTCTGAGAAAGAATTCCCTTTGCCAGCAGGAAGGAGACGAGTCTGGGCTGTGACACTGCCCAGCTGTTCTTTCACATCCAGCCTGTGGACTCCAGATCACATTCTGCTTTTGTTTCCCTGCTGTCCTCAACATGGGTTCCAAGATCTCCATCCCAGGTCACAGCCTATAGAGATTTTTATTGTACTAAAGCATTTCTCTTCCATTTTGGCTCTGCACCAAATCACATCCTTCCAAATTGCTTTCCAGCGAAGCACCTCTGACTTCATCATTGAGCAGTGATTAAGTTCACTCATGAAGTGCATATAGTTCATATAGAAAAGTGGATCCAAAGCCAGAACCTTTGAGCATGTCTTCTCACCTGCAGGGAGGGAGGTCATTCAAAAAGAAGCCCACTACTTTTTGCATAGAAGTGGCTGGCACTTTGTTACTTATGAAATGAGGAAAGAAAAATCTAATCAGAAAAGCTCAAAAGTGTTCTCATCTGTAACACAGCATTTACAGTGAGGTGGATATGATGCTAGTCTGTGCTCAGAAACATAAGAACAGAGCTTGAGATGAAAATCCACCTCAAATGAATAATCTAGAGGATATTAAGAAAAAAGGCTAATACAATTATTTTCCCAAAAGCCAGACTGTAAATCACCTTATCTCTCAGTCTCAAGTTCTTTCTCACAATATGGCAGAAAAATAATTAATAAAAAAAATATACATTCACACCCACTACACAAAACTCCAAAAATTGGATAAAAGCAAATGAAGTAATTACTACAGAAGTAAAAAAAATTCATTTAGAAGACCTATTTAGATATCTGTAAGGGAGGATAAACTATTTGTTTGTTCCTTTGCTACCATTATAACTTGCTGCTTTTGTTATTTGCACTGCTGATGCACAGAACTGTGAACAATTCTCAAAAGGATGATCTAGTGGGAGCTGGAAAGGGAACAGAAGAACATCAGCATTTAGTGGAATGTTAATAGGATGAAAACTGTAAAATCAGCTGATGGCAGCATGAGGCCATGATGGTACCAGCAGAATTGAAGTCTGGTCTCCATGACAATGTCATAAATTGTGTATGAAATTAATATTTAAAAGGCAGGAAGGAAGTCCTCTGTAGCACCAGGGTTTCATCAGAGAGCACACAAAAAGGCCAGTAGACACCTTGGCCTAAATATTTCCAGAAAAACAATTTAGCAGCTGGGAAAGTAATTCAGTACTTCCTTCAAGTCCCCAGCCATTTTCCACATCAGGGATATAACTAAATTCTCTGTAGCAAAACCTTTGTAGCATTGATGGTCTGCTCATACATTTATCAGATCTGCTGACATGTACATTTGAATTTTTCAAATAGTCTGAAATATGCACTTTCTTCCCACCTAAAGCAAATCATATTTTTATGGCTATCAAGATTTAAGGTTTGGAAGGCAATTAAAAGGTGTTTTAAGTGGTTAATAATTTCATCTCTAACAGGTGGATTAGCCTTGGGTTTTGGCATTTAATTGCACTGTATAACAAAAAACTTACCAAATTATTTAAACAATTGGTAAATATCAATATGGCTTTTTATAACTTTTCATATGTATAATTATGGAATACTGGGTATTTATTCATTTGCTTACTAACAGAAATTTGTGTGTATTTGACCAGTGATTTACAAGAAGGCACTGATTGGTTTTGTTTCATTTTTGCCCTCTCGGCTTCTACATTTCAAGATAAGTGGGTCAAACCCTGAATTTTTTCATTTGGGGGAATTTTGAATGGTAAAACTTTCTAGGATCTTCCATTTCTTCCTTTTTTCACAGTCATGTCAATTACTATCCTACAAGAACCAAAATGAAGCATAGTAAGAAGCAGAAGACAAATAATGTTAACTGAGAGTTTATTTCCTGAAGTCAAATTAGTAAGAAATACCATTTTCAAAATGCTATATTAAGTTCACAATAAACTGCTTTTACTACATCAATGCAACAGTCGCTTCTATGCTAGTTTCAAATTTTAAAAGACATGAATTCAAGTGATTTCAAACCCACCTCATTTTCCAGCCACCTCCTGCTCCAAATGAGAACACACAGTTTCAGGGACCGTGCCAGCTCAGAGAATCAGTCCCTTCATTAAAAGGAAACTGAAGTGCTCACATCTCATTAGCACTAATCATGTCTATTAAATCATCATAATTGTCACCTCTCCCAGAACAGACCCATTTCTTATCAAGAGTGCTCTCATCCTTTACCAGCTCTTCCCCACACTTGTCCGTGTGGCTCCAGAAACTAATTTTTCATCTCAAGTCATATCTCTCTTTTCTCTTGCTCTTCAAGTTCACCTGTTCAAGGTCAGCTAACCAACAGTATGTCCCTAGGATGAGGCACACAGGCAACCTGCTCTATCTCCTCTTTCTACTCTCCACATCCCACTCTACCCACAGAGGGAAGTTTTACAAGTAGTTTATTCATACACTATCATCAAGGTTGCTGTTTTTGGCAGGGCAGAACTTGTTACTCTCAGCAGAAAAAGCTGCTGTGCAAATCCACTCCTTGCTTATCCCTCTATTTCTAGGTCCAGGGTTTAGCTCCTGTACCTCAGGAGTCATGAGATACAGCACAAATGCACTGAGATTTTAAAATAAAATACATGAATCTAGTCTCCTCCCAACAGTCATCTTTATGTAGGAAAGAGATAAAATCTTCAAAGCCTTTGAAGAGAAGGAGTATCACATTGATATGAATTAAAGAATTAATAGGTCTCAAGTACAATACTGATTAGTGACTTTGGATGGGTTTCACAGCATCCCTATGAATTATGTGGGTAACACTCATGTCTCCATTCTACTAATACGTTTGAAATAATAAGATAACCTAAAGCTGCTGAGAACTGTTCATCTCGTTAGTGGAATCCAATATTAAAAGGATTTCTCAATTCATATCTGCGGGATCACTTTGCCAGAAGAGAACAGGTCACCACTAACATCAAATGCAATGAAACGATGTTCAGTGTCTTGGTGTGTATCTTTCAATTATTTTAAACACTCAGTGATTGTAATTGCCTTTCTTTCTAATGGTTGGTTTTAATTAGGCCGCAGCTCGTTAGTATGTCACAGTTCTTTAAATAATCTGATAGAAAATTTCTTTATTGATATTTCAGGTGATTCAAAAGAAAAAGAGGGAAATTTCATGACCAAATCTTCAGATTTTGGCAATTATTGCCAAATAAGATCTGATTCTATGCTGTAATGCCACATTTTTAAATGTTCATAGTATAGCAAATTTCTAAAAGACTGATGAGATATGAGTCAGGACATTTGTAATTCACTGGTGAAACAGGTGATATGGCCAACAAATGGGTTTGAAAGTCTAATGGAGAAATGTTAGATTTAATAATGCAAATAAGGTGCTTCTGTTTTGGATTGAGTTGTTGGATTTTAATCAGTGTAATCAATAATTAGCAGATACTGCTTATAGAAAGGTGAATGTTGTTCTCACAGAGTGGTTTCTGGGCTACTGCATCTGCAAATGTAATTCCCAACAGTTGTTGGGATGTCCATTTTGAATCATGACTGGTTCACCTTGGAGCGTGCCTTTAGCTGAACAAACACTTTATGCTACTTCTTACCACTCAACTGACATGTAAGTGATGTTACAGCATGGGAAACAGAGTAAATGCTGTCAAGTGAGAAGTTTACTCAGGAAAATTACTCCAATCCAGCACAAAAAAAGCAGTTAAGATGAATACCCATCATGATGATGACATATACATCATGTTTCATATAATTTAGGGAGGATATCTGAAAGTTTAATGTAAAAAATTTCACAAAATGTAGAACTTTTGGTGAATGAGTCTGTCAAAGAAACAAAACACCAATCAACCTGCTGACCATTAACTAAAATATTCAAGTGACATAAAATACCCATTTATACACAAATGCCTCATATTTTCAGGCCACCAAAGACAAAAGTGGGTATTTTGATTGTGAGTAATCAATTATCTGAGCTTTCCTGCAGCATAAATGATTGCAAGATCCCATTTTCACATTTGAGAAGGGATGGTACCACATTCACTCTTTACTCACACTTTTTCTGTCTCAAAACTAAGCTGCTTGAAACTGCTCAAAGAATTGAATTATAGGAATGAAATTTAATAAGAAAAAATTCCAGGGTTAATTTTATTAATTGATCTGCAGTATTTTTTCTGTTAATCCCACAGAGGATACAGCAGGATTTGGGCAGTAGGGAACACTGACAATATTGATAAAACCAGAGACACTCATGCTTCTGAGCCATTATATTTAAATATTGTGATCTTAAAAACAAAGAAACATTTTCAGACTTCTCTATTTGTTCCTTTTTTTTGAAGCTTTTAATTAATATATTTGAGATCTTCACCACTACATGACAGTCATTAGTGATGTGCTTCAGAGGTGTGTCAATTTTCTAGTACCTCAACTGCAGGATCTTATAAATAAATCAAAACAACACAAGGAAAAAATAAACTTCTTTCACATTTTATGACTACTTTATCAGGGTTCATTCTCCCTTTTTCCAAAATATTTCATTTCCTCTCCTATAAGCACTTGGATTGTACAGAAATGCTTCTGAATGTCACGTGTCACTCAACTATTTGTTCCCTGTGGTGAAAATGTATTTTGTCCAAAACATGGTTTAGTCAATAAATGTCCCTGGGCTCTATTGTTTTACTTAAATAGCACCAAAAATATTCCTGAACTATATTTGATTGAAGTGCTTGCTGAGTTTATAGTTGCAATTTTTGCAGTCAAGATGTCTAATTTACCAGTCACTGACCCCTGAAGCTTGGTTTCCACTTGACATGCAAAATGCGAGATGAAATATTGCATATTCCAACTTTGATCTGAACATCTAAGCCCTCCATTTGGAGGACATGCACACATGAATCAAAGGGAAGTATAAAACTCTGGGGTATATCCTAATTTCAGAGTAGCAGTTGCAATATTGGTTCTGAACTTTCTGCTTGACTATTCACTTAATGGAATGAAATAGAATTGTAGCAGGAGGCAGAATGTGATTCAAGCTCAAATCTGGCTTTTGAATTACAAATGGCTGTATTATCTTTGCACCATGAGAAAGGCAAAGTAGTAGCTAATAATCTGCAACAGAATCGACGTACACAAGAGAAGTTAATTTGCATGCTTTTCAATTTTTATGGAAGACTGGAAAACAAAATCTAGTAAGCAAGATTAATTTATATGTTAGAAGAGTACTTTGAAGAGAAAAACACATGAAAATACATAAAGGGAGAGCAGTGAAGGAGAAAAATCTCTCAGCAGGGAATTCTTCAGTCATTTGTCAAAAGTAGGCAGATAGTGACGCACAAAACAAGTCAACAACTTCCTAACAATTGGAAGATGTTCCCAAACAAAGACCAAAGCACAAGGAGAATATTTCTGGGAGAACACCACTACAACCAGCCATTTTGTATGCATTTAAATGAACTTCACATCTCTCAGTTTATAAATAAGAAAACAGCTTGAGACGCCTGTGGTAGACACAGAACACATGTGAACTGAGCTTCAGCAAACCATGCTTCCATCCCACATCACAAGCAGTGAAGCCTGAAATGACAGACACTGCAAGGACATCCAGCATCGCCTCAAGTCAGGAAAATTGCTTCTGGTTTTTGGTGGGTTTTTTTCACCATTTTCAGACATGCTTAATGTGCTAAACTGGTAGATTGTCTTGAAGAGGAGACATGAAGATTCCCCCCTTGAAAAGAAGTCCTCAGTAGACTTCTCAGTGCTTAAAAGAGAACAACCCCTCCTCACAAAACACCCAAAACCAAACAAACCTCCTGCAAAATAAAACCTACAAACAAACAAAAAGCAAGCCAAATTCAGCTCCTCATGCGCTGCCTGTTCATGTTGTCACTTTGATATTTGACCTTCCTGTGAAATCTGACATACAGAGAAAGGGCAATTTATGAGGTTCTGGTCCATTGAGTAAAAGGAGCATTTAATTTCAAAATGCAGGCAGCTGTGTACAGAGGGTAGACAGCATCTGTTTTACATTAATGGTCAGAAGAGCAGGTGCTGACTCTTCCTGTAGAATAGAAATAAGCTTGCACTATGCTACCATGCCAAAAGACCTTTTCTGTTCTTGTACCTTATAGAGTTGTAAGATTCATCCATATTCCACCCATGTACTAATGATTTTCCACCAATCCCTGGCATGCTGGATGATCCTGGAATACCCTCTATGCTTAGGCATTCTGAATGTGGTCAATACAAAGTGACATCCTTTTAAAGTGATCCTGTGGCTGAAACATCACGGATGGCTCACATTTGAAGCACGATTCAAGCTGTGTTTGTCTAGACTTGAACTAATATTCAGTAGAGAACTCAAAACTTTTCTTACAAGTTCATCCAACTGATAAGGAAGCCATTACATTCTGTGGCCATCTCCACATATATGGAGGCAAAAGAGCCCAGCAGAGCAACAGGACAAGGGAGAACTGAATTGTTCCTTCACCTGGCTTCTCCCAGAGCTACATCACAGGAGATACAACTACTTGATGGACCACTTGAGTCTAAGTCCCTCTTCCAAAGGGATCCATGCTGTGTATATACATATACATGAATATTATTTCCCAGTAGGGGACTGCCATCCTGGATAAGGCCTCTGGTGGTTTGTGAGTGCTGTGTGTTTCCTGTGTCAATCTGTGTGCCTGCCACAAGTATGTGTGTGGTGTGGGGTTTGTTTACACATGTGCCTGGTGGGAAAACGTGCCCAGCCTTACTCCTGGTGAGACCTGAAAGCACAGAGCTCTACTGGACTACTACACTTTGCAACCCATGACAGAAACTGTGATATTTCACCTTCAGAGGGGTGAAATTGCAACAGCAACAGTAAGATTTTGCAATAGACTTCTTTTAAAATGTGAATAATTCTAAATCCCTACTTATCTGTATCTTACAGACCTGATTTTAACAAATCCATTTGCTGATGTTATTTCAGTGGCAAAATCTAGATAAGACAAGACATCGTGTCATTTGAATGTTACTTTCCAGAGTTTAACACACATTAATATGCTTATGTGTTCCACTAGCAGGGATGGTGACATTTGAGTAGCCCTTTTAATTAATTTTGACCTTTTGCAGTCAATAAATAATTTCCAAATACATTTTGCCCTTGTTCTTTGCAGGTTTTTGCTGTAGATTGGATGGAGTGTTGTGTTTTCAGAGTAATTGGTAAACAATGCTGGTGATCACAAAGCAGGATTCTTCTGTAGGAAAGCAGTCAATACTGGAACAATAGAACCACATCAGACTCAGAGACACAGATCGAGACCCAGTCAGAGGTGCTGGAAATTTACAAGAAATTATTTATTTCCCTAAATTATTTAACAGTGAGAAAAATCCAGGGCTTCCTGGGTGAAAAGCTTTGCTGAGCTAATTCTCCTCTATCAGTGGAAGAGGAGTACTACACCTGCAGCCAGTGCTGACTGTACCTGCCGTGGTTAACTCAGCTGGCAGCTCAGCTCCACTGACTCACTGCCCCCTCAGCAGCATGGGGGAGAGACCAGAAGGGAAACAGTGGGTTGAGATAAAGAGGGTTTAATAGGGAAAGAAAAAGGCACATGCACAAGCAAAACAAAGCAAGGAATTCATTCCCCATGGGCAGGCAGGTGTTCAGCCATCCCCAGGAAAGCAGGGCTCCATCACACATGACAGTGACTTAGGAAGGCAGACACCATCACTCCAAACGTTTTCCTCTTCCCTCTCCTTCCCCCAGCTGTACGGGCTGGGCATGACTTCATCCATGAAGCCATATGATCTGGAATATCCCTGGGGTCAGCTGTGCTGGCTGTGTCCCCTCCCAAACCCCCGTGTGACCAACTCTGTACCCAGCACAAATCTCAGCACAGTCCTGTTCTATGTGGGCGATTGACCCCACCACAGCCAAAACCAGCACGGTATCTTACACCCACAGGGCACAGACAATTTTGCTGCTTTTCTATTGCTGTTCCCTTCTGTAACATTGTGAGTATCACACAAAGCAGAGTCAGCAGTGATTGCTTTCTATTGCTCTGCTGTGATATGCATTTAAAGCAGAATTGAAATTCTAGTTTTTCACATTTGCAGGCTAGATTCAAGTTCTGCTTGCTGAATAATGTTTGTCAGAATATTTTTAAATTTTGTGAGTGAGACATTAAAACATTTCAATTTGTCTCTAAGATAAAGTATTTCCTTACATCCTAAAGTCCCCTGTCAATAAAAACGGATAGGCTTTCTATACAGATGCATTATCACAATGTCTTGGGGATTAAATCTCAGGATTCAATTAATTCTGATTTTGATCAATCACTTCCCAACTTCTTTGCAATTTAAAGAGCTGCACAGGGGGAAAGCAGAATATCCTAGATGCCCAGCTTCTTACTTTTGCCATTATAATTGCCATAATTCATTATGTATGTCCTGTTTTCTTTGTGGACTGTGAATATATCTTTGATTTAGAAATAACCAGTGGGTTGCTTCCTCTTGCCCACTGCACGACAAAAGTCAGAAGCATTTTACTCAAGCTTTCATTTACTGAGAGTAATAATCAGTATTTTACTACATAAATTAGTTTTAAGGTATTTAAACAAATTGAGTTCACTCATTAGCTGGCATTCACAAAAGAATGCAGAAAGTTTTCTTGTGTGTATAAACAGGCTTAAAATGATTAAAGGTTAAGGTCTTGTAAGAAATTTATGGTACTTGCCTGACGATTAAAACCATCTTAGGTTGTTTTGTTTCTTAAAAATTCCCCTATTAGAATATCAGAGACAGCAGATTTTTACTACAGGATGTGACAACACATGGAAGCTTATTCAGCCCTAAAAATGCTCATACCCTATTTTACCACAATACAGACCTATCACAAGTAAACATGAAAACTAATCAAGGTAATTTCAGGTGAAAAGGAGCAAAGCAATACTTATTCTTGCATTCTGGATGCCATAAAGAAACCAGAAAAATTTTAATACATTATTTGCTCTCTACCTGGGCTTTGTGGATTTGAAGACCTCACAAAAACCCTGCTACCCTAGTATGTATTATGTGACACTTTGTGATCAATAAGTATTTTGTGAAAAGAAGGTAAAAATTAAAGATCATATCAGTCAAATTGGTCTTTCCTGCATGTATGGCAAAAAACATCATTAAGGTATTCTGGCTAAAGTTAACTTTTCTCTCCAAATCCAAGTGAAACTGCTTTTCTTCTGAAAATTTCAACCAATCTGACCAAAGCAAAGTGCTAAAATCAGGTGTCCTAAACTTATAACTGAGTAACTAATATGAAACATTCAGAAAAACACTAACTTTCACAGCAATAAAAACTGCTCACATTAGGCAAGGTAACAGTAAATTTTTTGTATGCTAAAGTTCCAAGCCAACACTATATGATCAACCTCTCAGCTTCTGAACTGACTTTGATGGACTTAGCTGTAAGATTTCACTTCACCCTCCTCTTCCTGCTGCTGATCCAAAGGACACACATCTTGAGAAAAAAAAAAAGAAATTAGGTGAAAAGACTGAAATAACAGTAACAGTAGGAGTTAGCGACACATCCACCTGGTTTTTACACTCAATATCAGACTGAAATCTCTCAATTCTTACAGAAGTATTTGCTAAACAAAGGGAATGTCAGCAATAGACAAGGACATCTGTCAAACCACCACCACAACCACTGGCTTCTAAGGGACAGTGGAGCCCTCACCTCCCCAGTGAGAATATAACATTCTCAGTTTTTCTGAAAATATTTTACTAAAACACTTTTGTACCCTGCTTAGCAATAACTCATTTCCAGACAAAAATTGCCTGAGATGTGATGGAACATTAATTAAGGGTCTGTTTGGTTACAATTTTCATTGATAGCCAAATACAAACACGTTTTGTGCCAAAGCTTTGACAGCAAATACTACATTTGGGAGACTGATAAACATCTGTTTCAACAAGACATTCCATGATTAAACAAGCTTCTCCATTTTAGATTACTTTTGTGAGGAAACATGTACAAAGTGAATAAAACCATTTAATTTATTCATTATATGGGTCATTAGATTTTCATTTATTAAAAGCAAACTTGTCACAGTACTGAACTGGGATTATAATTAAAATTTATATAAAGGCACTTTTGCTCCTGTTTGTTTTATATTTGTATTTGAATGGCAAGAAAACAAACAACAAGCTCCTAGAAGAAGCTCTGATTACCTTACCCTTTTTTTTTAGTTTAGGACCATGTCTTGCATCAGAATCATCTTTGAGACAGCCTGGGGTTTTTTTGGATTAAAGCAAATTTTAAAATCACTGGTTTCAGGATACAACTATAAATACAGAAGAAATAAGTGTGGTCTGAGGAACAAGTGAGTAGTATTACTTTTGAAAAATGGGCTTTCCATTTAATATGCAGTCTTAAGATGTTAAAGTTTTTTCTTATTTGGGAATTTGGGATTCTGAATTCTGTGAGATGGCTTGAGAAGAAACTAATATGAATCATTTTGACTGGTAGCATTATATATTAGAATTATTGGATTTCTTTACAACCTATATATATTGTAAACTAGCAAAAATCTGATAAAACATTCATATTTAATTTTCATTGTTTCTCACTGACATTTTTTCTTTTGACAAAGAAATATATCTATCCACAAGAAATATACGTAAGTTTTCCAGTAAAAGACTGAGGAACATAAAATTCTGATTCTGTCTGGTAGAAAGAGAATATATTTTTATATGAAATGGCAACCATGAGCATTGCAAATGCTCTCCTGTTTCTTCTACTGTGTTTTTTCATTTACATGATACCCTATGCTTTCTTTTTATCGAAGGATAGAGGGGGTCTGAGTGTTTGGGAATATTTTATGTTATACTGTTAGCCTGAGAGGTTTTTTGAAAGAAGGTTTAACAAACAGCTTCTAATGGCAGTTTATCCATTTTTCAAGATGCAAGATTACAGGCAAAATAAAGTAAGTGGATCCATAACAGTAATTTGTTTCACAGTGAGACATAAATACTGTTCTTTCACTCTTACTAAAAAAAGATCTGTTGCACCAGAAAAAAAAGTCTTTGATTTACAGTTTCTTAAAGCTAAAATATTTCTGCAGTATAGTGACCCTCTGCTGAAAGGAATCAGGAAATGGGCTGACCTGAGGAATGACTCCCTCTCTCAGATGAAGGAGCCATGCACCACGTGGTCCATTCTTGATGACTGAATGCCAGAGAGCTTCTGACTCGGGGATAGATCGCACAACCAAAATACCATGAATGCAAAGAACTTGACCCCAAAACGTCTTTTCAGCAGTTACTCCAGGATATGCATTTGGAAAGGATTAACACATTTGGCCATTGTGACTTTGCCAGGGTAATGGATATTTGTCAGCAGCACAAAACCCTTTAGGGCAGACTACAAGAACAGAAAAAGCAATTATGACACCAGCTTTCCTCTGGGGTTCCTGAAACAAAAATCATACTTGGGCAGTGGAATTAAAGCATTATTGCCCCAGTCCTCTCTTTATTTTCCCTATATATTTGCAGAGTCATTCAAAAATTTACTTGTCTCACCCAGTTCTACTCAGGTATTTATTGCAATATTATATATTAATTTTTCAATATATAAACATTTTCCTCTCTGAATATAAAATAATTCAGAATATTAGATGTTATTATAGAGAACTGTATGATATAGACTATTATATGTTGTATTATTATATATATTTCATTATATAAGAATAAAAATTACTGGTTTTTAAAGTGATATTTTTTTCCTCCTTCCAATGGAGTTCAAGAGACCTACAGAAATATTTGCTAAATAAATATTAAAATTACTGAAAAATACAAAAAAAATGAAACAGCAGCATGACAAAGTCTTCAAAATCAGGGATTTGAGCTTACAAGAATTGGAAGTGTCCCAAAATCAGTATGATCTTAGTAAAGGACAATGTAGAGTATCATTGCTGTAGCCCTTAGGAAAAAGAAATTTAATAACAGAACACCATTGACACTTTGGAGCTGACTCAGTGTAATTAAGCTGTTCTAATGCAGCACCGTGTTCTTTGTGCAGTTTTAATCCAAGGAAAGAATATCTTAATGCACAACATAAAAATGAACTTTGACCTAACACCTTGTTATTGGAAGTGTTGTCAATGCATTCTTCCTGTAAAAAGACTCAGTGCCAACTAGTCACTTATCTGAAATTTTTAGAGAGCATCTGGCCATAGAATTACCTATACGTACTAACAAAGATGTACCAGTTTTAAAATCCAAATCTGCTAGAAGCAAACCATTTAGACACCTCAATAAATTGCATGGATTTATCATAATGTGTTACAGACAGCATAAGCCAAAAGACCAAATTTTATTCCCAGAAACATTTCTACAGTCTTAAAGCCCTCATGTATACAGTGGAATATTACTAAATATCAAAGTTAATTTGGTCAATTAATTGTTTATTTTATTCAACTCAGTTTTTCAGATGTAATTTTCCATTTAAGTTGCAGAGAATTCTTGCATGTTCCTCTTACAGGGCACATTTCTCTTACATTCATGAGAAAATAAACTCCTTCTGTTTGTATCTGTTATGATCACTTACACATTTCTGAGACAGCCACAGCACTAGTCTAAATGAGAAAAAAAAAATTCTTCAGAAATTTTTTAGCCAAAACAAAACTGACCTAATTAAAAAAGAAATAATATCTGTGAAACTTTGCTTCTGGTACTGACCTTTGCTGTAGCCTTGGATATTTCTGTCGACAAGCTCTGAGGCTGTAAATCAGCTACAAATGGGCAGAGGAAGGCAGAGTTATGCAGCTCTCAGGGACTGCCAGGCAAGGACAGTCAGAAACAACAGTCCACACATGAGCAAAGTTCCTGTGAGTCAACCATAACCACACCAGGCTGAAATCAACAGTAACAGCAGGGATGGACCCTTAAAAATAGATATAATGATCTCTTGGATATTGAAATGTCTTTCTTGTACCAACATTTGGCAGGTTCTTTGCAACAGAGCTGATTATTGACAACATACAACAATTTTAGTCACCTGTATAATAGGAAATATGCATAACAGAATGATAGGTGAGTGGTAAGACATTTGCAGCTTTGGGAAAGGGACGTTATATTTCCTTTAGTCTGGAAAGTATTACATGAATACAAATACATGTACATTAATAAGGCAGGTAGAGGAAAGTAAATGGGTGACAAGAAGGAAGAAGATTGTCAGGTCTAGAGAATGAACGAGCTGCACTCAGGTAAGCTGAGGCTCCTCTCATAACTGGTCCACATACTGGCACATAAGAGAAATTTGTGCCTTTCACAGCCTTCAATTTCATGAATTCCCAGCCAAAATGTCTCAGAACCTATTGAAAATGGAGAAGAGCTCTGTCATGACAGAAACTGACATCATTCTGAGTCAAACCTTTGCTTCTACAGCAAGAAATTTTAATTGCTTTGTGATCAACTTCCAAGAGATGAAAAGGAGAAAGAAAACTGTAAGACCAGGTTTTAAACACATAGGAACATTGTCTCAATGAGAAGCTATACTTTCAGATATTCATCTCAAGGAAAGAGAGATTAGGATGAGTATCCTTGGCTAAGAGCAAAATTACAGTGGCCTTATTACTCTCAGAAAATTAAACTGGTATAAAACTGGTGATACAATTCAGACTTAATGCAAATCTTCTCATCCATATAGCTAGAACAAAACCAAACCCCAAAATATATAATAATTATGTCTGGTAATTTCTTGCCTTTAACCTGCTGTAAGCCTTTCCCTTATGGAATGATGAATGTTGCTAATTGCAATAAAAATGCTGTCATAAATGAATGAAATAATTTCACACTCATTCTCTATGGGAATTTATATAAAGCTTGAAATAGAAGAGACTTCGGCAAAAAAAAGAAAAAGTCTGTCATACTGAAATTAATTCTGTGCTCTTCACAACTTAAAGTGAAAGCCAAAAATTACAGTTTTTAAAGTGTTAGTAGTAAATTCACTGGATCTCAAGAACCTCTTCTTGAAGTGGAAGAAATTTTCATCTCTATTCCATATACATGTGTCTTTCAGTGTTACAGACACTGAGGTGAAAAACCCCTAGGGTATGTTTTCCTTGCAATACTCTTCAGAAGGTTTTGAAGGAATGTGGTGCTCCCAGCAAAGAGCAAACATCTAGAGGAAAGGCAGATGCCAGTGGTGCACTGACAGTGTGTGTGACAGCACTCTCTGCAGACTCCTGACGGTCTAGAAATTCAAAGGCAGAGGAAGATGAAGGGTAGGTAAGGATTCCTCTCTCCACAGCCAGCTCCTGATCTTTTATCTACACCAGGAGTAAATAATTTTGGCATTATAGATGTATTCTTTTTTCTTATATGGATGAGAACTTCATCTGAAGGGAGAGTTTAGGCAGCTGCATCTGAGAGACACATGCTTCACTGAAGGGTAGACAGGTACAGCTCCTTCTCAGCTATTTATCCCTCTGAAACAAACTTTTTTCCAATAACCTGACTGCTTCCTGTTTAAGCAGAAGCAGATCTGGCTGTTGAAAGTGCCACACGGATGCATCTTTCATTTCTTCCCTTTCAGCAGCTGTTTATGACTCACCATTAACAATTTAAATTATAAAAGCCTCCAGTTACCACTTTTGTATTCTACCATTATTTCTTATTACTACACACCTAAATCTAATTACTATGAGGTAATTACTGCTGTTGAATTATGACAGTCCTCTATCTTTGATTTAAGCTAGTAAAATCAATGGGTCTGCCTCTAAAGAAGCCACCACCATAAAATATTGATCAAATAATTTTACACAGTTTTGGAAGCAGTATAATGTGGATATTTAAGATCAGCAATTAGCAGGAGACTTTGCAAACACAATGATATTTAAATCAGTAGTGAATGTCCAAAATGCCAGAGAGAGAGTTATCTACAAAATGAAGGGGGTTTTACTGCTTAATGAGTATTAAAGATTTTCACTGCTCTGAACCTGGTCCTTGAACACCAATTCCAAAATTATATTTGTTGTATGGTGCCTTAGGTGGTCAAATTATTGTGATACTGAGGAAGGACCTTTCATTTCCAAAGCTCTTGCCTGCCCTACTTGCATGTCCCAAAGGAACTGTGGCAGAGGCTCTACCAAAGGGAAACCATCCCACTTACCTTTGCCTTCATGGAGCTACTTTGACAGATTTTCAACATAGAGTTTGTGGAGTGGCCTCATAGCTTTTAGTTTGTATCTCTACACATTCCCCTTGAAGGTTCTAACTTTACAGCCTTGGAAATAACACGGTACATAATCATTTACACACCCCAAGATATTAACATGGATGGATATTAATATGATGGATGTGCAGGGCTTGGTCAGTCAACACACAACAAATGAACCTGGGGTGCAAGGGGTGCTCATGCCATCATAAGAAAACCACTGGCAGGGAGTTTGAGAGTCCCAGTGTACAACACCATGGTCCCAGTCCACAAACTCAGACTGAAGCAAGGCACCCTGAAACGAGCATAGCTCGGGTCTTCAAACATCAGCAATCACTGCTTCACTCCAGAAATCCATTCCTAGAGGGAAAGCAGTGGGCTCCTTGTTGTTACAGATAGAGCTTGGAAGAATAAAATAAAACAGTCAGACAATTTAGCCACTGCTCTGCTATTGATGGTTGATTGCAACAATTTTTCATCTTTCTCCAAGAAGGACTAACATGTAGTCCTGTGCTATGGGTAAATTCATTTACCACTTCATGAGCATTTTAATTTTCTGTAATAAGACCAATACATCCTAGTTTGGGTTATCACAGTTCATTCTCCATTAAAATAGAGCTGAACTAAAGAGCCCACAGGTTCTAGAAGACCAACTGAGCTGCAGGAAACCAAAACTTTGAATCTTTGGGGTCTGTACTAAAAATATGGTGTTCCAGTAGTTTAAAACACTGGACAATTTTTTCCCTTCACATTTTTTTAGGCAAAAGAAGCAAACTTCAGTTGAAATGTTAGTTTAGAAAAAGCTCATCTGCAAAACAATTTGCTGCAACTTAGGTGGTAAGACAGCTACAAAATTAAAAGATAAGAAAGAACTCTACTTGTCTCAAGGCCATGAAAAAAATTATGATTGGGTACAGAAGGATATCCATATTGTCAATCTGGGTAGAAAATTATGTCTTCCAAAATGCAGAATATAACACATTTATTAGGCTAAGAATTCAGAGAACTAGAAGGCAGATTTACAGCATCTTTTGCTTTACAACAGTACCTCAAAAAACAAACAAGCAATCTTATCATCAAAAAAAACAAAAAAGAAGACCACCCCTTCTAAAAAAGGGGTTCTCCCTATATTTTACCCCTGCTGACCCCAACTAAACTGTGTTAGGTGTTGCTCTTCTTTGAGTCAGTGAAATGCTGTGATAAGATTTCATATGAGAAATAAAAGTCAGGACTGTCAACATACCTTGAACAACAAAGGAAAGATGTAAAAGGACTTTAAAAAATAAAATATTTCATCTTGTAGCCTTTTTTTGGCACAGAATCCTTAGTTGTCTCACCAGACCTAGATTTCAGCTCCATCCTGCTCCCTTGATTCTACAACCAAAATCAAGAGGCTTCTTTCCTCTTCAGAGAAGAGAAAGCTCTTCTCTGAGCCTTACCCCACCATAGAGAGTGGTGTTACAGAAGCCCTCCTTGCCAACAGCCTCTTCAAGCATTAGGAGCTACTGAAGTGCCAGGCACGGGCACACATTACACAACATTTTACGATGTCTTTTTTTCTCCCTTCTCTCTGGCAGTCAAGAAAGGAGTCAAGACAAAATAGGCTTTAAGAGATATTTAGACTGGTTTTTGTCAGAGGCCAAAACAACATTACTGCAGAGGAAGGTACCATTTACTAGAATTATGATTGTTCCTGTTCTCAAGTTACTGTAACACTTGGGCTCTTTCAAGGGCAAAGGGCTTAAGTATCTGCTTCTTCCCAGCTGTTTAGGCACACTTCTTCTGCAGCTTAATTACTCCTCATAGTAAATATGCTTCTGGTTAAATTGAGCCATTTCCATTTCTCTGAGCACCTGCAACACTGGTTTGCTATGCCTCATCCAACTTAAAAGTTTCTAGAATTATATTTACTTCTTTACAGAGGCTTCTGCCTCCTATTTTTCTTCTACCTCTGAGGCTTGTGCTTTCTGTGGGGATTTCATAGATGAACCACACTAACACATCCTCTACAGATCAGTCTCGTGAGTACAGCAAAAGAGGATTCCAAATACTCTTTTCATATCCCCTTACAGGCCAAATGTGAATCCATCCTTCAAGGCTTATTCCACTGGGCTAGTATGGCAAGGTTTTGGTAGCAGGTGGGTTGAAGGTGTGGTTTCTGTGAGAATTAAGGTAATTTCTCCAGGCCAAGTCTGTTTTGCCTGTGATGGTCACCAGTGAGAGATCTCTCCCTGACCTTGTCTTGACTCATGAGCCTTTTATTCTACTTTCTCTCCCCCAGCCAGCTGAGAAGTGCAGTGACAGAGTGGCTTTGGTGAGCACCAGCAGTGCAGCCAGGTCAACCCAATACACTTAACCTTTTCCAGAAACCCCCATTACCATTCCCACTTTCATTATTTCTACTTTCAATTTATCTGTACTCAGATTATTTCAGCAGCACACAGAGGGAGAGGCATATTTTTTCCAAAATAAATTGAGCCAAAGTGGAAGGTTTTGAGTATCCCCACAAGCACTGACCCAGTCTCAAACCCTCCCCTGTAATTCCTTCTCTTTGAAGGCAGGCTGTCACCACTGTAATCAGATTCCCATTCAAATCAGTCATTTTTGTAATGACCCAATTCTCCAATTCATCCTGTATCAGGAGGTCCAGTTTGGGGTTTCATTTGTGATGCTTTTTACTCTCCTCACATCTTTACACATCAAACCATTTTCAGAATTCTCTTTTTACAGAGCTACCTCCTAACAAACAGCATTCCTCGGGCTTTACAAGAGCCTTGTTCCCCTCAGCAGCCAAGCTTTGCGTTTCTAGAATGTTACCAGAAATAAGGTTTGCTTTGGCACACCTGTTTCTCATACAAAGCAGACCTTTTACTTGTCAAAGGCAGAATTTATATAAATCAGTTTTCCTTAAAGGCAAGTAATAACAGTAACCTCTTTCTCCAGTCCACTCTTACTCAATGAAAGTTTATAACATGTCCATCCTGATTAAACCTTTTGTGGAGACCATTTGTCTCAAAAATCTTTGGCATAGCTTGGCTTCTCTTCCACTGCAGTTTTTTCCAGTATTTGTTTTCCTTTAAAAAATCCAGATTAAACAAGCAGCTTTTCTTTCCACTGCTCAAGCCCCCTCCAGAGGGTCCATCTTTGAGCTGTTTGGTCCTTTTGTATTTTAAATTGTGCAGTTTTCTACCACTTGTGATGCAGTATCTCCTTACATGCAGAAAGTGATGTAAGGTACAGGATCCAATTTCTTATGCCTAGCACATCACCCCTTTGGAGGAGCAGGGTGGGAATGTATCTTGCATTCTATGAGTAGTGCTGTCAGCTCCTTGGGCCTTCAGAGACCTCTGTAAGATGACATCTAGGAGGACCCAGGGTGAGGCTGAGGGTGTTTGGGGAGGGCGTGAAGCACACAATTATCATTATCTGATTATTAGCATACCACCAAGAACTGGGTCTGATGAAATCACAGCCAGCTCCCCCCAGCTGCTAACAAGGATTTTTCAATAGTACATGTTGAAGAGTTGAATTGGGCACTTTGCTCATATTGTCATAAACTGTGACAACTACCCTGCAAGTATCTGATCCCAACTTTTGTATTTTGAAGGTTCTGTTGCTTGAAATTTCTCTTAGAAAAAGTGGGAATGTCTCTGGCTTGTGCCAGTGAAACACAGATGCAACTTCTGGAGCTATTTCAGAAAATATACTCAGACCTTGATCCTCCAGAAAGACAGCTGAAAATAGAAGGAATTATTGTATGTGAGTATTTCAACTAAACATGTCAGTGCTTTCCATCATACACACAAAAAATATTTTCAGGTGGGAAACACTGTTTATGCAAAGTCAGCTGAATGTTTTGGAGTAGACCGATTTATTTTGTATACCCATATCAGATCCATTTGACAGAAAGAGTAATAAAATCAAATTTCTTGTCTACCAGCATTTAAAAAAATGTACAATGATTTCATAGTTCAGCTCTTTGCAGTTCTCCATGGGGAAACCTGCAGCTATCCTAAATACCTGTGCTGCAGGCTAACATTGGTGATTAAGAACATGAATAGAAATCATATGTTTCCAGAATCCTTCTCCTAAACACTTCCTACAGTAAGATACAAACTTTCTCTTAAAAATATCTATGTAAATGTGTGCAAATTAGATTGCTGTGTGTCCAAACTCCTCTCATCTTTGTCTCTTGATTGAAACAGTAAGCAAATGCTACAGACTAAAATTTGCAGTAGAATCGATGCCAATATTGGAGAATCAAGATGACTCTGAATTTCAGATTTATTTTTCTAGAAGAAGATCTGTCTTTAGAAGAAAGAAAAAAATAGATTTTAGTTGGTACATCATTTTCTGTTTAAACTATTTTCAAGCATCTCTCCATGTGATTTCCATATAACTATGTATTTAGCCTACATCATAACAACCCCTACAATAGTTTTATTATTACTACATTAGTTAGGATAAAACCCCTTATTTGTATTTGAATATTCTGTAAATAGCAGAAAGTCAAAATTGCAGATCAGCATCTCATAATAGTTTGCATTTTTACAGAAGACTGCTGTAAATAAATACACAGCAATATAATATGTGACCAAACACTCAGACAATCTAATTATTTAAATGTACATCATATTTTTAAGACTACTGACCAGAATGCAAATTGTCAGTTTTAACTACTGGCTTTGACTGATTTCACTCTCTCTGCTGTCATGGAAACCCACATTAAAGACAAAGAAACAATGGAACCCAACTAATGTCTCATCATTCTTCTGTACAGAAAATGTATTGGGCAATACATGGTAACATGGCAGCACATACAACATGATTTTCAAATGCATAGTTAAAGGACTTCTGCCAAAAACAAATATTTTGCTATAAAAAGAAATAAGTCAGAAGTACAAGATGGATAAAGGAGAGTCTCTCCCACCACTCTTCCCCCAGATATATTTTGAGGGTTAAATTTAGGGGAGCAAACACCACTTTGCAATGTTCCTGCATTTAGACCCTGCAACCTGACAGTTTCTCTGTAAGATCAAGGATCACCTTGGGTTAGAAGCAAGAGCCTGTGAGGCTGCCATGAGAGATGTCAGGGTGTGGGTGCTGGCAGAGGGAGGCAGCGTCAAGATGGTGGCAAGAGGGTGTTAAAACAATAACTCAGAAAGAAGACTCTTTCTTCATTAAACTCTTCGTTACCTGCCAGGTTTCATTCTTCTGTGTACTGTGATACTTCTGTACCTTACTTCCAGATCTGATTTTTTTCCCCAAAGACTCTGTTTAAAGTGGTACAAACCACCATACCTTGGTTTTCTAGTCTTGTCCTTAGAAGAAGGCTCTGCAAACACAATGGTACACATGATGCCTTTATATTCTGCTACAGCCTCATGTTACAAATTCAGTATTCATAGAGAATATGGGAGAGGATAGCATGGATAAAAGTCCTGTAAGCTTAACTGGAACTTTTTATTCATTACATGATGAAGTTCTGCATGTAGGTTAAATAGATTAAGAGTAATACTTTTTTCTCCAGGTTAAATGATGAATAGTTATAGGAATTTTTCTTTACCATAATTCTAGACTGCAGCAAAACCCACCAGGTCTCAGGGAAAGAGATGCTTGTTGGACACTATAATTTTATTTCATTATAACTTTACATCCTCTTCTTCTGGGAGTTATGAATGAATAAAACAAAGACTCTTCCCAATGTTAAACTGAATCACTTCACACATATGACTGATAAAGCAGGTGAAAAACGTTTGAGCATATTGATTTCTGCTGATGTGCACCAAATTATGTGTCTGTGACAGTGACAAGACCCTGGTTCCAGCTGTCCCATGCTGTCAGCCTGGCTGGGAGCCTCAGCCATGACTCCTGCCCCCTTCTGTGCCCAGCACTGCTCCCCAGCTCATTGTGTCTGACAGCCTCCACTACTCTGAAGCTACTGACAGCATCCTTAGCTTCCTGTGTCCTATAGCTTATAAGAGTCATGCTTGCAAGGCTGTGAAGGCATTGCTCAGCCAGCTTTTCCTACCCAACAGAAGCTGGACAACAATTGGAGGGTCTCATTTTTCTCTCATCCCTGGGAAAAAGCACAGACACACCAGGAGAGCATGGGAGCTCCAATGACATAAAAAGTTTTCAGTTGCCTCCCAAGTAAGAGAAATAAAAGAAAAAAGTGTGAAATGAAACTGTTTGTTAGAACAGATACAGAAGACTAAATATAGGATGATGTTAAATTAGGTTATACTTGTCAAAGTTGTTATAATAATTATAACAACTAATATATATTAACAACTATATAAATTTCATCTGAATTGGGAGCATCAACTGTTATCACTAGTAATGCAGACACTGCTCACGTGGCATCAATTGTGCTAAATGGACAGCTAAAAGAAGCCTACAGGCAACTCTGTACTTATTGGTGGGGTATCCTGAAGCTGGCATATCAAGCCCTATTGAAAAGGTCATAAGATTTTCTTGAATTATCAACAGAAAGGAAAATAGAAGTAGAGAAGTATTAAAAAAGTACATGGTTCCTCCAGTCACAGAGGAAGCCCAGGAGATACATCTGAACAAGCATTTCTCTGTATGTCACAAGTGAGTGACACACCTTGCCGAGCAGGAAAAAGCCTATCATGATTGATCAGGAACACAGACACTGGAAATTTTAAGAGCTCAAAGGAAACTTAAATACAAGCTTGCTGAAAAAGCAGCGCCAGCAGCAAAGTTCAAACTCTTCAGCACTGCACTTTGTCAAAAAGTCATAAGGGTATTATTTTTTCCCGTTATTCTAAATGAATCCCTTTGTGCTGTTTAGCTGCCTCAGGCTGCTGAGGTACACAATGGTCAAAGAGATTTTTACTTGGTGTGTGGTGGAAGAGCTGCTCATTTCTTGATAGCACCCATGCACGAGGCAGTCACCTCAGAGCTAGTCCCAAAGACACCCTGTGCTCTGTGATTCCAGATACTCACAGTGATATTCTCAATTTGTCACTGCTTTTACACTAACTTTTAGGGCCCATTTTTCATTGCAACCAAAATTCCACTTTCCACTTGAACAAAAGCTAGAAAACCCTATGCTTCATTAGCACCATCCTGTAATTTAGTGATCCTAAATATGGATCACAATCAGTTTTGTCTTTATTATTTCATAGGAACTTCATTATACACCATATTCCACTGAATTCTAGAGGAGGGATTGGACCACTGCAGGTAGCTTGGCTCAAACCATACTTTGCTAAAGATTGCAGAAATGCAGGCACCTCCCCCTGGCTGAAGATGAATGGAAGGTATTGCTGCATCAGACTTGTCCAGACCCAGCAAAAACATGCAGGTGCTCACCACATGAGCCCAGATCATGCAGCAAAGTTGGTACAAGGAATGGGAATTGTCCCACCTGTCAGCTGCACAGAGCTGCTGCACTGACTGGAAAGAAGCCATGCTTATCCTTCCCCTAGGAATGCAGTACTGTACTGTCAAGACTACAGATGTCACCATTTACTAAGCGATGAACAATAAAAAAAGGATAATTCTTGAGACCACCATAACCTATTTTATCCCTCATAGATGTTAACATTGTGTCTTATGAAGCTTAACGCCTAAAATTCCTTTTAAATGGGTATAGCTTAGAATGTACTGGTGATTTTTATATCATTTGATCACTTATCAATTACCAAATTTTCTCTATGAAGGAATATCTAGGTTTTGAATATTTTCTTCAAATAAATGAAATTTTCCTCAAGAGAGAATTTCAAGTGCTCTAGTTCAAGATGAACAAAATATGTGGTTATTTTTAAAAAAGGTTTTAGAGTTTTACAATTCCAAAGAAAGAATAACTTGCACAGAAATCTATAGCTCATCTCCCTTTCACTGGAGAGACAAGAAACAACATCTAATTTTCTCTTCTGTGTTATTTTCAAATAACAGTAAAGGAAGTCCAGACCTTGAAGAATCTGATTTATGCATTGAGATTGGTTACACTTTCTAATTAGCTTAGATTTTGTATCCACTGAAGGAGAAAAATGCCTCCTCCTTTTAGCCCCACAGTTCACTTTCTGACCAGGCTCATGACCATTTTTTTTTTCACAGTATTTTCTCTCATCCTTCTCCCAGACAATCTCTTGGTGAGGCTGTGAAAGCTATGGTCAAGAAGAAGAATTGTTTCTGTTAGGTCTATTTCACTTACTCATTTGTCAGCAAGGTTCAATCCTACTGCCTCAGCATTTGCAAGAAAGAATTTGCTCACTCCACCTGGAAAAAAATCTGGTTTAGGGAGTTAGAGAGAATTTGATGGGCAGAAGTAATTTTCCTACTGGCCATATCCATTTTGCAGAGGAATTTAAATAGTCATCTTCATAGCCCATGACCTTTTTTGTTCTGGATGTTAATTTGTAGAAAGTACATCACCACAGAAAAGGAACCTTAAATCCTCCTTTATGTGTCATGTACTTATGAAACATAGGAGTTAGCCTCTTCTAATTAGAACTTTACACTGCACAACTGTCATTAATCTTGAAACAGGATACCATTAATAATTTTCTGAAGTCTTAGTATCAGGTTCTCACTGCACTTTACAAGTACAATAAATATAATTTTCATTCAATAAAATGGAATTAAAAGCACACTTATGCTGTAAAATTCTGTAGTTGACTTTTAAATTAATAAAAGCTTTGATAAATTTTAATGAGTTAAGGCAAAGATTCTCCTAGGCAGGCAAAATTAATGCATCACAGAACATCTTGCTTTGGTTTAATTGCACTATTTTCCATTTTAAATTCACTCTGATACGATTCCAACAAGGGATGTTTTAAATTGTCTTGCACTCATGATTTATTATTATTTAATAATTTATTTATATCTCTTATACCCTTATATGCAGGCTTTTGGCTTCTGTTCTGTCCTTTTAAACAGCTGGCAAAAAATGTCCCCAACTTCTAATACTTGGCAACTTGAATATACTTGACATTCTTGCAGAAACAAAAAGGAAACGACTTGGAGAGCAAACACATCACCTGAAGCACATAGATATTCAATTATCAGTATTTTAATACCTCTTGCTAGTTCCATGGGGCCTTTGGTTTTGTTTTTAGTACCACTACTCTGACTTTTACTTCAGCCTGATATAAATAAAAAGGAATTCACCTCTGTTTTTTATCTGCTTAGAAGGAAAAAGCATCATTACTAAAACCACAAATAGAATCAAAAGCAAACCAGGAAAAGTTTCCATAGCTAAATAGGAATACTCTACCAATAGTCTCCAGGAACAACTGTAACATTTTTGGACTAGCTGTATATCTGTAGGATCTGTTCAGTACCAAAGTTTTGCAGTGGAAGTGTTAAGGAATTATTTTTAATCTGTAAGAATCACCCACTTTGCAGTCACACTGCAGGTGCATCCAAGATGGTTTTGCCCTCTGATGGCCATTCCACTGTGGTTGGGCTTTGTTAACACAGTGTGAGCTGCATCCTGTGTGACCTACATTTAACAGAGCCTTTGCTACAGGCTAATTGCAGTCTCAGTTTCCACAGCATAGGTGAGGGCCGATTCTGGCTGAAAACAGTAGATTTACATGATGTGCTCATTATTCTGTCAAAAGAACCACTTTACCTACAGAACCTTGGTTATCAGTCTAATTGCACTCTCTAGCTATTGTGTTTGGCATTCATAACATTTAAAGCGGAGAATGGAAAAAATTTAAAAAAAATAAAATTAGCTCTGCTTGTCAAGAGTGGCAATTGAGGAGTCTGAAGCAATATTTAAGTGCTTTTCTTCTTTCCTTCGCATTGCATAAGGTTGAGAGCACCAAAACCCTGCTCTGGTGCTCTCTTGAGAATGCTCCTGCCACAACACTGGAGCTCTGTGTCTGCCCAAAAGGAATAACACTCATTCCTGCTATAAATGCACACAGGATTTCTGCAGCTGTCTGTACCACAAAACTAAGACGTGGCCAAGGCTTCTCCCTTCAAGCTCAAGAGGGTCTGTTTTGGGTAGCAGCTCTGTGAAGGCTGAACAAGGTAAGAACAGCAAATTCATAAGTGGAACACAGCTGGAAATGAAAATTTTTAAAAGAGAAGGAATTCTTTTTCCCTAGCAGTTTGATATTTATCAATATTTATAGTAAGATTTCTCTTGTAGTGAAAGCTTTCTGTGAGAAAAGTTTATTAGGGTCAGCAAATAAAGCATGTGTCTTACTAAGAATGATGCAGAAGCCATGTTCATAAGAAGGGTCTCAGGAGATGAAACATCTCGTGCAGCAGTTTCTAATGCAAAAAAGATCAAAACTTAAACTATGCCAAAGGCTAATTCCTGCTTCTAAGAGCAATGTATTAAAGTCGAGCCCAAAGATATCTATTTCAAGGTGACAGCAACTTCTCACAGGAAACAATTAGTCACCAAAATAAAATTTATCCAGAGAGTGTCCCAATACTGTCAATTACTATCTTAGGTTATTAAAATCAGCACAAAAAATAAATAACTGTTGGATCACCATTCATCAGTTGGTGATGATGTTACAGCTAACATTCATTTAGCACAAACACCCAGAGGTTAGCAGCTGGCAGTGTTGAGTCCAATGTAATTTCCACAGCTAGAAATAATATCCTGAACATTTACAACTCAAGTCAAATCTATTCCATACTCTTCCAATTATCTTACCCTTCCTGTTGTCTCATCACCTTTCTCTGCCCTTTCTCCTCCATCATTATCTCTTCTAAGTCTCCAGAGAACAGATAATTTTTGGTCTTTTTCAATATCTTCACCTATTTAAGATTTACATGAATACAGTAATGAATTGATCCAGCTATTTGAGAAAACTGCTCACCCTTTGCCTCATCTATAGCAAAAATTATTCACCCATCTAAGATCTGTGCAAGATGCTAAATATATCTTCCTCTCTTGATTTACAGTCTCTTCTTGGCTGGAAAAGAAACTTAGACACATTGTTAGATCTATGGAATGGACCAGGATTACATGGCTTGGCATTCCTGACCTCAGCTAAATTCACAAAAGCAAGAAACACATGTTGCATCAATAAACACATCATGACTGTTGTCCAAACGCACAGAGAAGTCTGTTCCTGGTCAGCTCCCAATCCCAGGGACAGGCTGTGCAGGCTGCCTGCCTGCTGGGAACAGTCTGGCTGCACCTGGGCTCCTCTGGGATAGTGCTCATGTGGAAACATTTTCCAATATGAAATTCTGAGTTTGAAATCCCAGACAGGATACCAGTTTTAAGCTACTGGTATAAACATAGCTAATGAGGATGACACCAAAATCTTGTTTCCCATAAACCAGGCTTAGAGCAGCTGGATTTAACCAGAGAGCAAAGATCACTAAGCACCTTTATTACTTTCCAGGAAATTTGAATCTGTGTCAGGATTTTTTCATGGTCTTTTGGAATTCACCACATACTATGAAGAAAGATACCAGCACAGCTTACCTCTCCTTTCCATCAGGAGATGCTCACAAGACTGTCAGGCCAGTTGCAAACACCCAGCCTGGGTCCTAGCAGGAAACAACACAACCCCACTGCTCCCTTCCAAAAACATCATGCAGTTATTCTGTTAGATCATGAACTTTACTCACAGCCTTTATCGTGGTGTCTTGTGAAGCTCAGAAAATCAGCCACACCACATGTCAGAAAAGAAACTTTGAATCCCCCCATAAATGCTTTTCACTCCACATAAGGCCTCTTATATCAAGGCAAGTTAAGCAGCCACAAGACCACAGCCACTAAACAAGCTCACCTGAGACTGACCTAAACCATCTCCTCTCATTGCTTTGGTCTCTGACAGGTAATTGGTGTTCCTTCGTTGGTCATTTTCTTCTCCCAGCAGTAAAACCCTTGGTCAGGTGTTCTTGCTAAGTTTGTGGATTTATGCACATTTTGATACCAACCTGAGGAGCAAAGCCATGCTATGGGGCAGTCCAAGGTGGTATTGCTCCCAAAATATTCTAGAAAGAGCACCTTTCACAAGTGTTAATTTCCAAATATGTATCTGTATATGTGTGTACATTGAACAACCCATTCAACACCTGAGACTGAACAAATAATTTCTTGTCTCCAGAATACATTTTTTTCCCCTCTATTTTACCTCCACTTTCCTTTGAAGACATGTTGGGGTTCTAGATGGACTCAAAAATGCATGATCACTTTTGTTGCAATGTGTGTTCTTCCATTTGCACGGGATTTGAAACTTAGTCTTATTGTAGCTGGCAACAGTAATGAACTTTTGCGGGTCTGTCATGGAATACATCAGTTTCCACAGACTGATGAGTCCAAAGAAAAATACATCACAGTACATAGCCACTCTGAGAATGTAGCTAACACTTCTTCATGACTTGTTAAATAAATCAAGCATACTGTTTTGTCTACACTAGGAAAATGACCTATAAGCTGACAAAAGTAAAGGGTTATCCTTCTCCCTCTGTTGCTTTAGAAAATGTTCTGGCAAGTTAAAAATTTTCAGCAAGGCTATTAAAAATAAGATCACATCAATGTTTTAAAACTTTTGAGAAATTATCCAATTTTTTTTTTTCAGTTCCACATCAGCATAGAAACCACTTTGAAGCAAAAAAATTCTATCTTTTGTGGTAAACCACACTGCTTCCAGAGCAGACAGTGGATGTTTCAAACATCTCTTCATGATTGAGGACAAGTCACATAATACCAAATCTACCTGCACTGGTACCTGGAAAGTAACCTGGACTCTTGGCTGAGTCCTAATGCGTGTTGTAAAAAATGTATTTAAAACATGAATACTTTCAGGAACACCACTCATCTTGCCCAGAGGACACTCAGATATCTGGGGAAGGATGAACATAGATAAAATGCTGAGTATTAGGGAGGAACAGTCTCAAGGTGGGACCAAGCTGGCAGCTGACATTTTACAGCCCATTCATCTATGCTTGGAATACCCATGACAGAAAAAAAAAGAGGTCTGATAAAAAACAGGACTGCGTTTTATTTTAAGTAGGAATCTCTATTATCAGAAATTCCTCTAATGGTGATAAAAGTGGCTTTAAGCATTTATTCAATTTCATTTCTAAAATGAAAGTTATAAATCAACCCCAAACCCTTCCTGAAAACACTGTTATACTCCAAGCCTTTATGAGCATTTACAGAAGAATGATTCCTTTCAGTGTCAGATGTTATGAAAGACAGTTCATACTTCAAGTAATGTGATTTATAGGTTGAGATTGTGAAGTTAAATTTAATAAAGCTCAGAGAAGATGCATGAGCCTCAAAAAGCTTTTTAATAGAGATCTTTCAGAGTTGAGATGCTACCCTTGCTTTAACTGAGCTGCTCTGCTTTCTTGTGTAAGCTGTGGTTGCTGATGGATCCAGCAGAACCACCCACAGAACACTTACCTTCTTTTCTTTTTCTCTCCACAAGAATTTAACTGATGATGGATTGTATATACACATCTCATTACTTTCTTCAATATTCAGTTATGAAAAACTAAAGGACTTTCCAGTATTCATATTTGTTTCTTAAATTGCAGCTTTTTTTTTAGGTAGTGTAATTTCTCAAGGAAAGACTAATATGGTTACTTAGTACTCCCTTTTGATCAAGGACTTGTTAAGAGGTTTATTAATATTTTAATTTTATTTTGAAGTCCAGATCATAAACTTCTGAAAATCAGTTGCTCTGGTCAGGGGCAGTACCACAAACTCATGAGAAAGTTATCATGACAGAATTTCCTCAAAAAATATACTTTTCATTATTGATTTAGGATCTGACATTTTGAATTGAAAGATCTAGGATTCCATTTCAATTCATCCCAATGCCAAAAAGAAAAACAAATACAAAAACCAACCAAAAAACCCCAAACAAACAAAAAAAGACACTAAAATTTTTGTTACAGAAAACTATACTTTAGGAAAAATAAAAGTATTTTAATTTTTGTCACCGAAGTTATACCTTAGACAGGATTTCTAAAAACTGATATGAACCCTAAGAGGGTATGATAGAGCCTGGAAAGACAGACTAGGCCAAAAAGAATTTAAACAAGCTGAAGTTGTCTTATTCCCCACACACCATAACATAACTGTTCCTTGTTAGATTAATATTTCAGTTTCTGAAACAATGCAGGGTTAGTAGCTCCTGTTACAGTCCATTTGTACATTTACAGTGCAATTAACAAAACAAACGGCAAACGCTAACCCTGAAAAATGAAACTAATCTTGCTGCAATTACTATAGAATGAAATGCAGATTCGACTGTTTCCTTCCATTAGTGTGTCAGGAATTGACTCAGAGAAGGAGAACTCATGGATTCCTGATAATCATCTAATATAAATTATAACTGCAATGTAAATAATGCAAATTATTATTGCATCTAAACTGCAAGTAGAAATACATTAAACAGAATGCTAGTTCACCAACAATCAATAAAATTGTTATTTTTAGAAATTATTTCTGGGAATAACATATTTAAAGACGATTCCATTCATATTTAAATTTATTCCTTACATTAATTTCCTTAAATGGAAAAGTGTTCCTTTTGCCATAAATAAAAATATAGTTTCAAATATCAAATAAATAAAAAACAATTAATATGGTTAAAAGCTTCATATGGCTTAGTGCTAGCAGAACAGATGTGATCATCATTCATGGATCATTTATGATTTTTGTACTTTGCTCTAGTTAAAGTTAAATAACAAAAGTCATTATTTGAAGATAATAAATAGAATATCTTGAAATTCAGCTGAAATTTGAGACAGAGAAGTCAGAGGTCTGGAAAATTCTTCAGCAGCCTTCAAGTGTAGACGCTCCAGAAATATATCACAAGTTATTTTAAATTAATCTAGGATTGTTCAAGGCTAATTTTTTATAGAAACATATTATAAGCCTGACACAAGGAAAGAGTTATTCTGATAGACTAGATTAATTTTGGGAATCTCAGGCTCAAGATTTCCCTTTGCTGTCCCAGGTTCTCCAGCAGTTCAGCAGCTCACTCTGGAGTCAGGGCTTTGAATCACCAGACATTTGAATGTGCAATGTTTGAGGTGAACATTTCACATGAAAATAATTAGGGTCAATGAAATTATTTTTTGGAAAAATTTCTACAGTTCTAATTGTGTTAGTCTGGCTCCCTGAGCATCAGTAGAACCTGATACAGAATTGTAGAACCACAGAACACCCTGAGCTGGAAGGGACTCACAGGGATCACTGATTCCAGCTCCTGGCCCTGCACAGGGCATCCCCAAGAGTCACACCCTGTGCCCCAGAGCAATGTCCAAATATTTCTTATCTCTGTGAGGCTGGTGCTGTGACCCCTTCCCTGGGGAGCAGTTCCAGTGGTTCTCTCCTCTGGGTGAAGAACCTTTCCCTGATATCCAACCTGATCCTCCCCTGGCATAACTTAGGATGTGTCCTTGAGTCCTGTCACCGCTCAGGAGAGTGGAGAGATCAGCACTTGTAGATAGATTGGTCAACTATAACTCTTGCTGGAGGCATCAAATATAAAACACTGTTAGTGCACTGAAGCACCTTGAATAGTGTCCTGTTTGCCTGAATTGTTTTGTAACTCCAGAGTACTATTTCTCTTAATTTTCTGCATTTCTCATACACACATGTAGTAAACATTTGAGTCTTGATATCCTGTGATGGTATCTTAGAACTGTAGGAAGGATAAAAGGCATCATGATGCCTAACACATTTTAAGGTATTGCTTATTACAAGTTTCATCTTTGGCATGGAAAAAGAAAATGAGAAAGAATATTTATCATCTGATTATAACTCAGGAATGGGAATCTAGCATTCTTTTTATTTCACAATAAATATTTGATCTTCAGTCTTTCAGCACTGATATGTTTACCTCTCAGATCACATTAACCCAAGACTGTTTCTGTACAGTGTCTAGTTACACAGTGGAAACTTCCACACCTCCTGATAAAGAACAAAAGTTAGAGGGATTTCAAGATAGACAAATACATAACAGAGAACTCCACAGGCTTCTAAACACAGATATATCAAATCTTTGGTAAAGAAATCCAAAGACTACAGTTTGCTGGAACCATGGAAAATATACTGGGAGATATTTGTATTACAGTCACAATGATGTATTTTTCTTTAAGCCTTCAACAAGGTATTAGATTAGCTCAGATCATATCCAGTGAAGAGCACACATATATGTATATAATCAGGTCCTTTTGGACCAAATTTAGAATAAATTTTGGGTTCAAATGCTTTCTATTATAACAGAGTGCAATTACACTAAAGCTGTGTTCACTCAAGACACAAGACAATTTGGCTTTTAATTTGTGAAAGGTGTTAACCTGGCACAAGGAGTGGGGTAAGGGATAAGAAGAACCCTGCAGGTAGGCAGTGACCTCAAGTAAGAAAGCTAAAACTCACAAAACACAAGATCAAGCTATTCACAAAATGAATAATTTTTGTATTGTAATGATTTATGTCCCATCCACCTTTTTATTTTCTGAATGATACAGGTCATTAGATAAGAAGGAAAACTCTGCATCCCATTATTACTATCACCACAAAAGCCAGCAAATAAGAGCCAGCAAATATTTTAAGCTGATGGTGTAGTTGAAGCTAGTCATTGCTTGACCAGCATTTTCTCACACTAATGTGTGACCAAAAGATTCAGTGGCTAGCATGGATAAGATAAAGGAAATTCCAGGTGACAAAAAGGCACTTTAAAAAAAAAAAAAAGAGAGACAGGACAACACATTTCCACACACTCTTGTAACAATTTGTAGAGAAACCAACCCAGAAATGAACAGATAAATATGATGTTTAAATATTCCAATTAAAAAAGACACTTTAAAAATATTAATGAAAAATAAAACTCCATGAGAAACCTAATTCCTTTAACAAAGAAGGTCACCAAAATTCTTTTGTTCTTTTCAGCTTTCCAGCCTTCCAATCTCTGAACTGATTCAGCAACAAGGAGAAAATGAGAGATCCATGAAAGCATTTTTAAAATTTTCTTACCACAGGTTGACTAGGAAGGGATGTTCCAGGCTTTGCATTATCTGCAGCTCCCGGAAAACATTGCGAACTTCATCTCTCTCAATGCATTTCTGTTTATTCATATACTTCATGGCATACATTTTCTTGGTGTCTCTCTTCTGTACAATGCACACCTAATTGGCAGCAAAAGAAAAATTTTGACACCTTGAGAAAGTGAATTCAATTGTGACTTAGGAAAGGAGTCTTTAACGATATTTCAATAATTCAGATCTGGATACTACAGGTGAGTAACACCTTCAGTAAATTCTCTTCACAGCTCTGCAGGATTCTTTGTAATAGATTGTAATTAAAAATTATCAAAAAAACAAACCAATCCTGCACAAGAAGAAATGGGGACCCAGAAAAATATCAAAACTTTCAGAAATTATGTGGTAAAGCTGAGAGGGGTATGCTGCAATGGCTGAAATTATAGGCTATTTAATTATTCAGAGAAATTGCTGCCTCCTGCCTAGGAAAATGCGAAGTCATTGTCTTCATTCTCACAAGTCAATACTCACATCTTGATTACTGCATCATAAACCTTGCCTGGGTTCCCAAGGCTCAATATTTCCTCCAAATATCGAAATTATGCTCCCTTAATTGTTGTTGAAAAGAAAAAGAATTTTCATACATATATTTATCATAGTATTTCTGAATTCATAAGAGACCATTACAATGATTTAGTCTCTGGCAGTAAACTTCTATTCTTTTACTTAATCTTTTGGTTTTGTTTTTTGACAGAAGTCAAATAATGTAAATACATGAAGAAAATCTTAGTCAAGAGAATTCCCATGGGAAGCCTGGATTGTCTTCTGTCATGGTATTTTACCTTGAGAATGTGGCTGGAGAGTGTCACAAACACCACAAGCGAGCATCAGGTTAAGTATGATTTTTGGCAACAGAGAAATACACAATTGCTCTGAATTTCTGAATAAACTGGAAACACCTGGTTGAGGTATCACAGGTCTGTAGTGTCTAACTTCAAAGGTATTTTGGAATTACTTGTTGTGGGCATTGTGGGCACTACTTTTTTATTTGTGTACATAAATACATACACACACATGCATACATACATGCTCCCATATTATACAAACAAAAAATTACACTATACACTCATAAATCCATAGTAAGAGGTCAGATTACAGCATGGTGACAACCAAAGAGAAATCCTTTGTGTCTGAGTTTAAGGAACTTATGCACCCAATATTTAGGAACAATCATGAGTAACTAAGGCAACTTCCCACAGCTGAAACTGAGAGGAACAGGGCCAGTGAAGCCAAATTTGTTTCTCTAAAACTCTATTTTTTATGAAGTGTGTCCTTGAGTACAAATCTCCTCCAAATAGGAGTTCATACAATACCTTTAACAAATAATGACAAGGCATGATTAAGCAGAGTTTCCAATTACCTTTCCTAATATTAGGAGATGTTCTGCTATTAAGGAAAACAGGCATGGTAACATTTTGTTTTGAGCTCATCAATGTTACACAATGGTGAGTACGAAAGTTTTGTTTCATTTTTCACCTTGGACTGTTATGAAAAATCTGAAAATTGTTGATGCCCTTAAGATAACTAAAGGTTCACATTTACGTGGAAAGAACCCTGACTGTGGAACAATAAGGAATTATGTTTGACCTTTTGGAGGAAGAAAAAGTAGCAAGTGGGATAGAACTAGAACTGAGTGTGAAAAGAAGGGATGGAAATGAATTGTTCACACAGGTCTTTCAAAAGCATAAGCAGAATTTTCAGGGGCAAATCCTGGCATCTTGTCTTAGAATATGAGACTCCAGTTTGGCGAGTCACATTATAAAGTACAACATCTGAGGATTTTACCTCAGAAACTAAGTCCAGAAATCCAGTCAAGTACATTAATTTCCACCATGATGTTCACGTGCAACTTGGCCAAGAGTCAAGTGTTTGCAGAAGTCTCCTAGTCCATTACATTGGAAGCCTCCCTATTGAAGGATTGACTAGAGAGACTGCTGAGAGAATGGGGTTTTACTCAGCTGAGAATTACAGGTTTGACCAATGTGGCAAACCAAGATCATATGCAGCACTAAAATATGTAGGGCAAACCTGTTTTGAAACACTGCTGGGACTCCAGAAGGCACTCAGTTCTCTTACCTGGAAGTGAAGACAAGGGTGTTCAGCACAGCTGAAACAGACCTTCTGTTGTTGGTAGAAGCTTGCCTAACACACAGCTTCAAAGCAGAATGATAGTAAACATTTTCTAGCAATGCATACCTATGCAAATCCTTTAACATGGTTACAAAATCTACAGGATTTTAATGAATATAATGAAGATACTTCTTACAAAAAATCAGGAAACATGACCTGCATCCATGTTGATGCTATTGTGAAAAATGCCTGACATGGTTATGACAGCACTGGATTGTAGTGGAGATCCTCCCTGGCACTTCTAGCAGCTGGCTGTCAGCTCTTCCTGAGCAGGACATCAATGGATTGAAACTTTCCACTAAAGCAAGGAAGCAAGGAAAACCCCTTGAGCTTTCCTCACAAGTGCAGTCTTAATGAGAAATGTTTAAGTTGGAGTTTTTTTTTGTTCCAAAGGAGCAATTTTATAATAGGGATAAACAGGTGCTCTGGCACCTCAACAAAAAAATTCTGTGATGACTCATTATGATGAAAGCCTGTACAGAATTGCCTTATTTACATGTATCAGTATGAAAGCCTGTCACACTCACACTCTTTTCATTTTTCTGTGAATATCATTTACCAAAGGCCAGACAGTGTGATGACTCAGAGCAAATATATGTTCTGAACTCAACAACTATCCAGTTTCATAGATAGCAGACAGGGACAGCAGCCATCTCCACATAAAGTATGGTTCTAAAGAGGGGACTATCTCTGTACCTGGAATGATTTCCCCCTTGTGTGCCCTAAAGAGACCATAGATTACCAGTTTGCATATAGGCATCTGTGTTTTACATGTTTGAAGGTAGGCATTATGAACCCCATTAACTTTCTCCAGAATGGTATAGTTCTATTTTAAAAAACCTTTTGTGAAAATATTCCCTTTCTAAAGAGGTTTTTTTAACATATCTTAGTTATCACAGGGTGGAGCCTGTTATTTCTGGTAGAAGGTAACAGTGAGCTGCTTTAAAACCTATCAGGTTAGAAGAAATTTGACCAGAGAGTGATTTGGAGCCACTTTCCCTCAGAATCTGGGGAAGGAAGCCAATAGAATATGGCTGTGGGGCTAAGCTTCATTTTTCAAGAACAACATGTGTGGTGGCCCACTTCTAAACTACCTTCTTGGATTTCCTCTGATTTCACACACAAAAAACAGAGAAGCTTACTGAAGGAAAGTGCATAATGCTGTGTTGGCTAAGCAACTATGGGTAGCTTCAACAAAGTTCTCCACAGAGCAAAAGGTGGTGATGGCTGAAATGTCAGACTTGCTGCAAAACACAGATTTCTCCTATTTCCCACTGGAATAGACTTAGAGCTGCTATGTGCATGGTCTGGAAAGAACAAGGTGCACTTAGTCTCAATTTTGGTCTGAATTTAGCACAGGAGTACTTAGACCTCTCAGACTGCCACATGATGTGGTTTCATGACAGGTCATAAAAGGAGATGCAAACCCAGAGCCAGAAACCTCTGCACCAGGCCACTGTTGGGTGGAGAGCTGGAAGCTGGGGTGCACACTCACCCATGCAGCTGTATGACAGCTTGCCTCTCGTGTCAGCAGATGAGATGGGGCAGCTAAAGCTGCCCTGAGGGCTCCCAGCCCAGCAGAGGGGCTGGGGCATTGCAGGGGCAGAAACACTCACCCCAACACAGAGGACTACAAGACAGAAATCAGATACACTGCAGATGGGAATTGATGGACCTGCTGTTGAGCATTTCCTGAAATACTGCTCTCTTGCCTGTCCTACCCATGTGCTCTGAAAAACTAATTCTCATTGTCTTAGCCCACAAGCAGAGCTGGGAAGATTTACACAAAGAGGCTGGAGAATGGATCTCATAAGTTTGTCTTTAGGCTGCCAGGGGATTTCCTTTAAATAGGGAGATTCATTCCCAGGTTCCCCAGAGCAAAGCATGACATCTGGAGCAGCCAAAGCATCTGCTTAGTATCCTTTCATATTAACTCAAGCTAAAACCCAGGTCTTTATACTGTCAAACAGTATTAATATTCTGCAGTTGTGTGTTATGTTGCTTTTAGGATAGGAACATATTTTTTTCTGAAATATTTTGTATATTATTTACTTAAGTACCCTCAATCAGTGCAGACATGATTCTAGGCTCCCATCTGGTTTACACTACTGAAATTTCAATTACTTCATCACAGGAAGTCACTGTTTTATACAACCAAATTAATCAGAACTAAGCCTTTTGTCTCAGCATCTTAGAAAAACAGGAGAGAGTCTGTACATTGAAATTATAATTTGATTTTATAATTTGAATTTAATTTAAGGAGGTCAGATTGTTTAGTATAACTACTCCTATGAACAGAGAAGTCGGAGAAAATTGGTACTATAATATCTCTGAGAACTAGTTGTTACACCTGAATACAAATTACTTTGCAGCAGCAACCCTGCAATTATGTGGTTATTGTTGCAGTAAAGGACAATGAGAATTCTTGTATTTCAATCCTCATTGGTTTTGTACTTATTGGATGATCTCCAAATACATAACTTTTTTCAATATTTTGTTTGAGAAGAGTGATAGCTCTATGTATGGGAAAAAAATAGATTAAGCAGGAGACAGCACTTCTAATGTATTGCATCTCTGTCTGTACTGTCTCTGTCCTCACAAAGAGGCAAAACAAAGCAAGCCTATGTACTTCATGAAGCCTTGTTGGCTGACTTTGATCCACCCTTCTCCACGACATTCAGGAAACTGGTGAATGTTTCTATGATATTTCTAGAAATATCTAATTTTCTTACAGGTTTATATGAATGTGGTTCTTGTGAACATGCTTTGGGAAATATCTATTAGTGAAAATAGAGTTTCATGATCCTCAGAGAACATGTTTAAAGTATGAGTTCCCTCTAAAGTTAAATCCTTATTTTGCAGTTGTCAAATGCAACAGGAAAGTCCTTGGTGTAACAGGTTTCTTTTTCCCAGATGAGTACAGGTTTCTGACAAATCACCTTGTTTTTCCTTCCATGGGCAAGGGAAAGAGAGAAAGAAGCCCATTTTAAAATGACCTATTATAACATAGCCAAAAGCAAAACATGGTAAATCAGTCACCATTTCAAATGTCTGTCTCTGTGAGTCAGTCTTGCCTTTATTCCTTATTTAGAAGCCTTATTGCTGGCAATTTTTTCCTGTTATTGTCTTTCTGGAAGTACCTGGCAGCAGAAAATGTCAAAAAAGGATGCGAGACTGTTGATCTCTATTGGAGGGTGTTTACTGCTTGAGGTCTGTTGTGCTCTAGAATCTTGCAATGTATAACACCATGTTCAGTATCACGCTTTCCTTAAACTGCCTGCTTCCTTTATGGCTCCTCCGTGGCCTTTTCTGTTTTCTGAGAGCAATAGGATGTTTTAAGACATGCTCTATTTTTTTATTTTATTGCTCTTGGTACAATATCTCTGTCTCTCTCTCTCTCAATATTTCTTAAATTACTCTGGTTGCTACAGCAACCGTAGGCCTCTGCAGGATATTGCTGCAGGAGGTATCTGGGATGGCAGAGCTGCTCAGCTCGCTCTTGTGCACAGAGCTCAGGTGATGCTCAGCACCTCAGTTCCTCCACCAGGGCTGGTGCTTCTGCAGCTGTGATCTGTCCCCCCTCATGGCCCCAGAAACCAGCTCCCTCCTTCACCGTTGCCGTGTTCAATTCACAGGCACAACATTTGCTGTCACAGGAATTCCTAGGCCATTTGGTATCAAACACTTTGCATCTCAAGTACTTGTCTTGGCTGAGAAGTGGCCACCTGCTTTCAGCTGCTGCCTCTGTACCCAATTCTTCCAAGGGACACCTTAAGAGCAGGTGCCATCTCATAGACACTGTTGCACATTTTTCAGAAAAAGATCACTACAGCAGTTTTGAGGAGGGTAGGAAATGAATGTGGAGAGAAGAGAAACCACAAGCATGCTCTTTTTTCTGGAAACAAACAGGCTCACTTCAAAGGCATCCTTTGAGAGCTCAGGTTGCCCCTCATTAAGGGGCAGATAAAGGAGGTGAGGTCTGAGCCTGCTCAGGACCATCACAGCCACAGCTTCTGTGTAAGTTGGCAGCTCTTTTGTTCAAGCCAAGGGAGTGGCAAGCTGTGGCAGAATGTGTGTGGCCACTCACGGGGCAGTTGCCCACACTCCTGGGCACATGCAGACCTCCCTGGGGCATTATCTGTGCAGACAGACTGGCACAGACCTGGTGCATTGGCTGCTGCAGACCGAGAGGCACAGACCAGGGCAGGGAGCAGTGCTACCCAAGCCAGGCGCAGGGCACTACTCTAAAAGAAACCTTCTGTCTTCAGTGGCCTTGCTTTGCCAAGGAGGTGAAGGTAGCTCTTTGCTCACGCTTTGGTCTTCATAAATAACAGCAAACTGTTTATTTATGGAAGACCTTTAACCTAGCCATGCTTAGCATTTTCCAGTCACTAGTGATTCCAAGAGGGCAGGTTAGAAATTCTGATGAAGCAAGTTTTATTTGTATATTAAAAATTTGTCAAGTGAATTCAGAAGTAGACAATTTTAAACCAAATATGCTGAAGTCTGATCTAAGAAGCTATTCCTTTGTGAGGGTCAGCTTGATTTGGATATATCTTTAACATTTTTTCCTGTACATACTTGCACTCTTGGAACTTCATTCAGTTTGACATGGTATTCCACCTCTGTATTGTGATAAACAATCACAGATCTCTGGTGCCCTGACTCTAAGGGGTTTTAAAGTACATTTTTGCCCAAGCAGCACATACTCCTATTGACCTTAAAGACAGTTTCTGCTGAAAACTACTGAATCGAGCAAGGACCATGCCATGAAGAACCACACTGTTCTGCAAGAAGTATTTTTGGCCTCTCTAAAATGAAAGTCATTGTTCTGCATGGAGGCCAAGAACCAGCAAAATCCTTTGTGTGTTCTTTATGCACGGCTACAGAAGTGCCTCACCAGCACTGAGCTTGCACATACTCAGGAATCATTGAAACCAAGATCTAGACAGCTGTTGTTTGATCAGTTACCTGACCAAGTATCCGTTATATTTCACCTTCAGATGTATTCCTGTGAGAAACGGTTTCTAATATTTTAAAAATATTATTTTCTCTGATTTTATGGCTTTGCATTTGTATTATATGTGGCCATGTGGTTTTGTATTATAAATTTAAAACCTTGTCATAATCACTATTATAGGAAATAAAGGTTGTCTACTCAAGTGTAAACAAACCACTAATCTCTGTTTCAGAAAAATCCTTTTGAATTGAACATTTACTCAATGATCATAATTATATGGTATGCCAGTTTACATAGTCCCAAGAGGATTTATTCTATGTAAAGTGCCTTAAAAATACTGCAATTATTTTTAGGACTCAAATAAGCTCAGAGATTTAAGAACAAGATCACTTTGGTGGACTGTCTAAAGAAATCTGCTTCTACCTTTTTGCTGATTTTTGTTTCCAGGACAGATTTCTAAATCCTGCTAATCTCCATTAGGTATAATTAATTATTATAATTTTTTGCTCAATTGATTTTAGTGAATAGATTATAATAGAAATAATTTAATGAATAGACAGATCATACTGATGGTCAGACGTCCTTAAGAAGGAATAGGCTACAAAACCCAAGTTCTTTAATCATAGTCAGGCCAGAAAAACACAAATTAGACATTTAACTGCTAAAAATAAGTTGATTCTTACCTTTCCAAAACTCCCTTTCCCAATAGCCCGCAATATTTGAAAGTGGTCAAAGTTAACTGCAAAATAAAGGAGAGAAGAAAAGGAAAAGAGTTTGTAGAGTTCTAAGTCAGAATCAGAAATCAGATAAGAAAAGAAATTAGTGTGTCCAACTAATGTCTTTTTACCATGTGGTATTCCATTTTTTCTCTTAAAACATCAAATATACTTAATAGTTAGCAAAGAGGGAGTTTGCTTTAAAACATGGTACATTCATTTTTTTCATCAATCTTGGACCAATGTCTTTAGTGCCCAGCATCTCCAAAAATAAATTTATATCTGTCCTAACCAAGCAATAAGATAAAAGTTACCATTATGCAGCCATTAGCAAAAACTGCTCAGTATTTTCCAGAAATACTGAGATCTGTTAAAAGGACACTGAATAATTCAAGTAAGTAACACCTTCCACCTACAGATACATAATAACATATAGTTAGGATTTTTACAGTAGTCACTCTTCAGGATAATTCACATATTTTGTTATAGTGATGAAAGTCCGTCCCATGATGAGGTAGCACGATCAGTCTTTCCAAAGTTTTCCACCTTAATGCAATACATAATGCTAATATTATAAGATTAGTTCATAATTTAGAATAAGTTTGTTTGAAAGATTGCATTTTAGGTTGGCAGTAGAATGGATTTACTTGCACTTCATGAAAATCTGACAGCACAGCCTCCTCTAGACACTGAGGTGCTTTTCTGGGAGGGTGAGTGAGATTTCATTTCTCAGAAATGCCATTTTTATTGGAGTTACATGAATTTCAACACAGCATGACCTTCAAATCTTCATTGGTATATCTGGTGATTTTAAAAAAAATCCAACATCCTGAACAAAATTGATGCAAAGTCACTGAAATATAAACATGACAATGTGCGATACAATTTTTACAGTCACTTCTCAGAAAAGAATCACACTCAGAGCTAAATTCAGTGAACCAGAGATGACAAAGTTCAGTGCAACATAACAGGATTTTTTTTAAATTAAAACTTTCTTATGTTCCTGGCTTTGGCCATGGACCTTTATCTATGTGCCTGTCATTGATGGAACAGTAACTAGCAAAATTGTGGAGACAGACTGTCACTGGAAAAATTGTAGAACCATAGAATGGTTCGGGTTGGAAAGGACCTTAAAGATTATCTTTTTCCAACCCTCCTGCCATAGGCAGGGACACTTTTCCCTGGAAAAAGCTCAACCTGGTCTTCAGTGTTTCCAGGGATGGGCAGCCACAGCTTCTCTGGGCAACCTGTGCCACATCCACCTAAAAATATGGTAACAAGAACAAATACAACAAAAATGTGACTCACATCAAGATGAAGAAGAAAATTCTGTAAAACTCATAATACTTTAATATTTGCCAAAGAAGTTATCCATCTCAAGCTAAGCTTTGCATAGAAATTTGAAAGGTTGATAGCTATCAAGCCTCTAGAAAGGGTTAATATCTTCCTTCCCCTGTTGTAATAATATCTCATTTCCACTATTAACACCACAAAGCTTTTGTTTATTTATGCTTGCTTATACTGCCTTCAAGGAACCACGGTTGCTCCTGTCATTAGAGCAATGTAGCAGCCACCTTCCTGGTAATTGCTGGAGACAAATCAAGCCCTGAGCTGACAGAGCTGAGAGCAGCAGACTCTACAGGAAACAAAGATGGTGAATATAGCAGCTTTAGAATTTGGATATGAAATCAAAATGCATAACACCACACAAAGGATTTATAACCTGCTTGGAAACTAAAAATCAAGAAAAAACATTTGAGCTGAATCCTGTAAGAGTTAGGGTTGATGTTTGAGAAGCAGGATTGTCTGCCAGCAACCTGCAGCTGGGGTCTCTGCTGAGAGTTTTCACCAGTGGGGCACTCGTAGTAGTTCTTGCTGGTCAGTACTGGTCTGATGAACAAGAGAGTCAGTTTAGCAAAACCCCCTTCTCACAAACTCACATCCACTTAAATGCTGCTCCTACCAGTCATCCCTCCCAAGTGCATGACTGGGCTGTCTAAGATGATCCTTAGTTTAGGTAGGAATTCTACATTTCTGAAAAGATCCTAAACAACATGTTAATCTAATTAATTTCTTTGATAGGAAAAAATAATCAAAAAATTCAGCACAGCATGCTGGTGGCTTTCGTGTCACTCCTCTGTTTTCAAACTTTCTCGTTTCCTGTTTATTTTGCTAAATTTTTTAACAAGCACGTTCCTTAAAAAAAGCTTATTTTGAATTTGTTCTTTACCTTGCAGTCATTCAGCTGAGTCCAGTTGCCAAAACAAGTGAGAAATTGCTAAAACAAGTGAGAAATTGCTAAAACAGGTAATTATCTCAATTTGAGTCAAGCCACATTTCAGTAATATTCGGCTATATTATATTCTGAAATCTGACATGTTTTGAAATACATCAGTTTGAAGAATGATTTTGTTTTTGCAAAACTAAGATTAAGCATTTATCTGTAGCTATGAAAAGGACATTTTTTATTGTCCATATAAATTCTATTTCTCTGTACTTCCATCTTTCCTGTGTTTATTGTTCTGAATGACTAGAACAACCTAATTATTTAATTAGATTACTTGTAAATTGAACTTCCATAAGAATGAAATTATTAAATGAGGCACTAGACCATGGAGTTGAAGATGGATTACTAGTCAGCTAAATAAGTGGTTAAAAATCATAACCACAACAATTGATCAGATTTTCTTAATTTCTATGTTTAATTTGAATAGAAAGCAGAATGTTACATTTTCATAGGTTCATCAAGAAAAAGATTAATTTGTTTTAGCTAATAGTCACATGAGCCTTACTTAAATTAAGGTGCAATGACTGTAACACATTTTTTACAAAAGAAAACAAAGCCAATTTTAAATGACTGAGGAAACATGTAAACATGCCTGAGCCTGTATCTAAAATGAGCAAGGCTTGCAGCCACTGTGTTTCTCTGGAAAGGGATAATTCACTAAAGTGAGACAACTCAATCTCTTGATCATTCAAACATACTCACAACACTGCAGATTCACAGACTGAGGAAGCTCCTCCTATAGAATATTAGGAAAGAATTAAAAATGGGCTGCTTTGCAGCTGAGACTAATACCAAATTCACTGAGTAAAACTAAGGTGCTTCAAGCAACAGTTCCATCTGGAATAGAGCAGCACCTGATAAAGCGAAGGGCTGAGCTAAGTTCACTGCCACATTGGCCATACACCTCAGGTGTTTTCCTCAGATGTTTTTAATTTCACACTCTCAAAATTTTGGGCTAATTTTGTTCATCTCAATTTTTTTTTCACATTCCATATATCTTTTTCTGTCTTTTCTGGTGAAAATTCAGTACCAAAATATCACCACTTATTCTGAGAAGAATTACAGCTCATCATGACCTCTGTCATTTCCAATGTTGAAAATATCAAGTTCAGACACTGCCATTTCCTCTGTGCAACCATCATGAGTATTAAATTCTTGTCCTCAAAAACATGGCATGTCTTGTTCTTGTGGTGCCTGGTGTTGTAGCTAATGACATTTTTCTAGTGCAAAGCCCCACTGAGATTATGGTGTGGCTGACAGAAGGACATTTTCTTCAGTATCCCTAATATGACTATTATTCTTTTGAAAATAGCTTTCTTTACTCAAGAGAACATACTTCAGTTCTCAGGAGAATACTTACTTTTACTCAAGAGAAAAAAAAAATATTTTCCAGCTCTTTGAGCACTTCTTTCATTTTATTACCACACCATACTTTGGAGGTCTTACACATTGCCTCTGAATTTGAGTAGAAGGATATGAACTATTTTCAGAAAACAAAATTTGTTTGTATTGCCTTCAGGTAATTTTTCATACAAGTAAACTCACAGAATGAAATTTATTAACAACACTATGAGAGAGTTTCTTTCCAGTTTCTTTGATTTCCATCAATTTGGAAAAATCAAGTATTATAATTTCCCCTCCCTCTTCTCCCACCTTCATCCCTTAAAAAGTCAGCATTAACTGAAAACTAAGAAGGAATATGGAGTAAACCAGATATTTTGCTAACTAAGAGACTATAGAAATAGACTAAGAGAAAATAGATCAGCATTTATGACACCTATTTTATGGTACTAGAGCAATGGAAGCCTGTTAATTTCAGCAATGTGTTGAAATGTATATATATAAAAATACTTTATTTTGTTTCTTTCCATTTAGTCATACTCAAATAAACCTTAATTTCATTCTATTGCATAGACTCAACTCTCTATGTACAACTTTTAGTGCAAGTATATCTTACTTGGATTAGAATCATATTTTCATATTAGCCCCATGTAAAGCATTTTCCAGTAGTTTGGTCTTAAACAAATAAGAACCAGATGATGGTAATGGGATTCACAACTGGACAAAAGGTTTCATCCTTCTTGCCATGAAAAGCAAAAAAATATGGTCCTAACCATTATAGATACTTTGTCAAATATATTAGTGAACTCAAAACTATCAGGAATATCTGGAAGGATGGCGCCGTGGCTTGTGGCTGAGTTATACACAGGAGCACCTCCACTGCCACAGTCTTCTCATGTAACCTTAGATGAGTGCTCCAGAATCTTCTGCCACTCTGTAGAAAAATTAAGCATTTCATCTCCAGGCAGCTGTAAAATTAGGTGTAGGAAGTACCTTAGAGGTCAGACACCCTGGTAAGAGTGCTTTATAAAAGCCATTTTTAACACGTGAGGAGTCTCACCAGTGTGGAAGCAGAGGTACAGAAATCAGCAGACTGATTCAGACCCCACACATCACGTTGTGGCAGAGCTGAGAACAGAACCCAGCTTCCACTTCATACCACACCTTCTCATGCACATCTTCCAAACTGCACCAGCCCCAGTGGAGCAGCATAAAACTTTCTAGTGAAAGAGAAAATAAATATTTCTTGCTCCACTGCTCCCTGAGGATAAAGTATACTGTGGGGAAAATATTCATGTCACAGACATGGGTTTTACAACCACACTGCAAAAACTCTGGGTAGTTTTAGTGGAAATGCTTATTCTTTTTTTTTAATCAGCACTATATACAAAATGATATATGTTAAAACAATGAAATATTTTATATGCATTCACTTCTGCTGCATTAATCACAAACGCTATGTTTACTTGAACCAAAAAACCCCAAAGAAGTTATATCAACCACATACCATTATGTATTATGTGTTTATGATCTCACAAAGGAATAAATCTTTTTTACCCTTTCACTTGCAGTTTTAGTGTTTGAAATATTCTCATGTTGTACATCATTTGTTCAAGTGTAAATTACATTCAGTTAAAGAGGAAATATGAGTATTGGGTAGATTCTAGGTAGAGCTGACATCTGTTTTCTCACTGCAGCTGAGGAATATTAATTCCAGGTATATGTGATTAGTCCAAATACACTTGATAACCATTACCTGAAAGAACTTTGTTTCTCCTAGAGAAAATATCCAATTGAATGTGGCCAAAGCACAGGCATACATGTGCTTTACAGAATGAAAATTAAAGTAGAGGCTCCTGTCCTTCTTTTCTGTCCTTCCCTGGTTGAGTCCCACTGATTTATTTGGACTGTCTGGGAGTAGCCAAAACCACAACATGAGCACTAAGGCATTCAAACAGGTACAGTAATATTTTAATATACTTTTAATACAGTGAGCTTTTCAACAGATTAATTCCCACTGATCTCAAGAGAAAACAGAAACAAGGAGATATGATATAGCCATTAGCCAAGAAAATAGATTTTTTTTGTGAGTCTGACCCCTGTCTTACAGGTCTGTTTTGGGGTGGTTTGGTGCTTCCTTTTTCTGCAAGTCAGGAAAACAGAATAATAACTAAACCAAATTTCCTTCTAGATTTGGCCTGTGTGGTTTGACCTGAGACTCATTGGATAGCACTGCTATTAGGATTTCAGACTAGTTCTGCAGTCTTCTTTCTATGCCTGTCTACTTTCCAGATGCTCCAACCTTTTCCAGGGAGAGCCATAGGCTGTGCTGACAGAGCCTTGGTAGATCTCAGCAGCCATCAGATCTTGTTAAAATTGTTGCTGTCCTTCCACACAAAACACCTTGGATGAGTAACCAAGTATACACAGCTGTATATATTCAATACTACCAATAAAATCCCCTGCTTGAATGGACAGAGATAGGAGAAACATGAATAGTGCCTAGAAATTAAATTAAGGGTCATAAAATGGTTTGGGTAGTCATAAGGAGTCACATTCCATCATGCTCTGTTCATGGCAAGTGCATTAGTGAAGAAAGACACTGCTTAAATTAAGGAAGAAATTAATTTCTGCTGACAGAATGATAAAGCCAGGCATGCCTTTGAAGCAAATAAAGAGTAGAGAACAAAGTTGCATAGTTTCATAGGTTTCTGAGTAAAAAGGGACACTACTATACATTATTCCACTGGGAAACTTCCTATTTAGATAGAGATAAATAACCAAAAAGAAGTTTCAGAGCTGGTTTTAGTTCACTAATGATGAATCATGATGTTTCCGATCATATTTAGGGCCTTTGTATTTAAATTGCATTACAATGTCTCAATTCCTCATGATTAATGAGTGTTTTAGTCTCGAAACAAACTAATTATGTTAATATGTTTTTATAATTATTCAGATTTTATTTGCAATTAGAATGCAAAATCTTTGTATGCAAAACAAATCATATTTAAAATTCAGCTAATTTTATTTTGAGCTTTACAAACCATTTTAGTCTGATCGTGTTTGCATACTTCACTTTCTTCAATCAAAAGTGAAACTTTTCTGTATTGTCAAAAGACCTTCATTTTGGAACTCCTGGCTGATCCAAAGTGGTTTTTTTGCAACAATTAATTTTTGTATTCTGCTTCCTTGTGAAGCCACCTGCAGGATGGGATCTTTGGCTGCCTCTCCCTCTCTCAGGTGTCCTCACAGCCTGGTTCCCTCTGAGCTGCTGGCGTGCTGGGCTGTGGGGGCTGTAAACAGCTACAAGATCTGCATCTACAGAAAGGGATACAAGAACCAGATTGCAGCACCTTTGAAGAAGTGTCACATCACGGAAATGTAGTCCAGCTTTGAACTGGGCCAGAAGGAAAATCTGAAAAGGTAAACTTGAACTCCATTCAAAATTTCAAAACTAGTTTTGTTTACCCAGCATAAGGCCTAATTTTTCTCAAGGAAAATAACAGCATTTTAATTTGGCAACAAGTTTAATTGTTGATTAATATTGTTTTCAGAGGAAAATTCTATTTAAAAAAAAAAGTAAAAAGAAAAGAAGGGGACAGAGCTCCTTGTTATCTTCCATCCATGTCACATTTCAAACAAGACATGGGGGAAGCAACCTTTTCCCTTACTAAAATGGAGAGAAAATCTCAGTACCGGGGTGTTGGAAAACCAGCAATGTAATTTTATTTATACCTCTCTTATTTCTATATTCTATAAATAAACAGCTGATACCATAGATAAAAGAGTGGGCTAAAGAACATCTGCTGTGATGCATTACAGACATTCTGATTTCCTGATGTCAATCCTCCTACAGGCAGTACTTCACATACAATTTAGCTACACATCTGCTGAAATGCACATGCATGGTTTGCTCATCCAAAGCACGGGCAGCATCACGGGGTTCCACACTGTGATAAGTGAAATCCACCTCACATCACATCGTTAAAATGAGTGGGGTTTTCCCTAAATAGCTGGGGAATTTTCTGAATGTGTTAGTTAAAATGAATACTGGGAAGGAAGAAAACAGCCTACTGTTTTTCAAAATGCTGTAAAAACAGACCAGAAGAATTTGGTGAATCAGCTAATAATTGACGCGGTTACAGAACAGGCACGTGTTGCCTGCCACAACCAGAAGTAAAAAAGAAATTCTAAAGAAAATTAGCATTTGAAAGTAACTAAGCTGATAAGTAAAAAAGATCTTAGGATTGATTCTCAAAACTCTTCTTCTTTTTTATTTCTATAAAAGAACATAATTGTATTTCTAATGCTATTCTATAAAAGCTGAAAAAAAAAATGAGATTTTGCATTCACAAGGAAATTGTGACTCCTTGGTAAACAAGAATCTGTTTGAACTCAGAATCAAATGAAAATGTCTCTCCAGAGCTGCTTATACCCCCAATAAGCCAAATTAAAATGACACCACCATTAAATGCATCTATTCTGAAAAATGCATCAGGCAGCTACCTGAAGCCTGTAAAACAAAGTTTCCTTCTTGGACAGGTAGAACAGACTGAAAATCATTACAGCTTTTCCCTGAAGGAAGTTTAAACTGAAACTCTTGAGTGCCATCCCACAATCTCCAGACCTTGTCTGGGAAATTGGAGGTCTATCACCAAACCAAAAATCAAGAAAAGACATCTGATGTTTTTAGGGAGCTGAGTATCAACTTCTATGAGCCATTGAGAAGGATTTGTCTGCCAGCCACTGGAGTCAGGACAGAGCCTTACAGCTGTAAACTGAGGTAGGATTTGGTCCAGGATTTGGTCCAGTCCTCAGTTTTTGCCTAAAGTTTCCTGAATGGCTGCTCTGTGGTAGCCCCAGTAAGGGCTTCACCAGAAGCACCAGTAGCTCCAGGGGTTGCTGCTCTTGTTACCCTGTGGAAAAACAAAAATATCTTGTTCTGTGGAAGACATGGGGATGTTTAGCTTCTGCTTTGCTCCACAAGAATTTTAACACCTATTGGATGAAATTAACTATTCTTTCTGAAGGATTGAGCACAAATAGGTGTTTACTGGCAAAGATTAACTGTACTGATCAGAAGAGCTCTTGTGGCTGCATCTCTCAGTGTTCCTTAGGAGCATTAGATTAAAAAGTAAAGTTAATTTTCTTATCTTTATGCCTCTTTAAAACTAGTCCAAATTTTCACCATAATCTCCAATTCCTAATTGGAGATTTTGGTATATTGCTTCCATCTTCACATGGGTTACTCTGTTTCAGAGACATACAGAAGTCCTCTTTGGTGGCTGGGGGGAAAAAAAAGAGTAACTGAAAAGCCAATTTTTGCCTGTGATGGTTTATGTGACCAAATGCAGGAGGAGGTGAGAGGAAAAATTATTCTTTTAAATAAATAATCTGAGTCTGAAGGATACAAAGCAATACGAAAATTCTGTTCTCATGAGTAAGGATGTGATTTCAACTCCAATGAAAGGAAACAGAAAGTTGTGTAGTTTTGGAGTCTTTCTCATCATTTTGCTTTGTGCCTTCTTCCCATTTTTCATCTTTTTTATTGGAGAAGGAAGAGAAAGAACCAAAAAATCAAAAGGTCTTCACTGATCTCAGCTGAAATGAAAAATTGATTTGTGATGATTTCTGCTTCGCTATTAATGCTGTCTGTGTCCATTTAGAGTGAGTGCATTTCTGATTTTTTTTTCTGAAATGAGTGCATTTCAAGAAATTCTCCTTTTCAACTTGCTTTTGGCTTCTCACAGGAAAGATTTCTATTTTTGTACAGCCTAATAATAAGAGGAAGTAGATAATATTTATATTTCTCATCATCAGAAACATATGCTTTAGGCCCTACAGCATACTAAATATCTCTAAAAAACCACCTCACCACCGAATTTTAGCCCTTTATGAACCTTTTCATGTGATGCTATGATGAGAGCACATGACCATCCATGAAAAGAATTGTTTTTTGAAAAACTGACAAGAAAATGAGGCAATCACAGAGACACCATGTCTGACATGCAGGCAGCAGGAACACAGGAGAGCACAAACATCCCTTTTGATGGCAGTATGGGTGTTTAGACTGGATTAAGCTGATTGTGACACCTTCTGATACACCTATGATGTTGCTTTGGTTAGAAGTCTGATTGCAATGGCAGTGAAATGAGATGGTCACCTTCACAGAGAAGTTATAATGCTTATTTTTATAGAATTGGTATATTTTACTTTAACAGGAATTGCTTCATATCTAAGTAGAGATCAAACTCTAATCCTTGCCATGCTAATATATACTGACACCAATATTTTCCCTCATACATAAGTGACCACAGGCAATAAAGATAAAGACAAATTTAAAACTATCTGCTAAGCATTTAAATTTGATGGCAATTCCAGGAAGGCAACAATTAACTTTCTGAAAAAAAGTGAGAATAGTAGCAAACATCCTATGTCAGAAAAATTTAAGCTAATATAAATTTCAATTACTATTATTTGAAGGCAAAGTTACTCATTAAAGTTAATGAATTTTAAACTATTTCTTGTTAATAAACAACAATAAAAAGAATGTCAAATATTGCTGTCAGATCTTGGCAGAAGATATAAGGAACATGAAACGTGCTATCATTGCAAAAAGTCATCTGGACAATCTAGTAGGGATCAAGCCCAAATTCATGGCATATCCTCATTGGCAGTGCAGTACAAAAGAGGGAAGAACGATTTCCTATTTAACGTCACCACTGATGATGTGAGCTGCAAAAAATTTAGCGCAGACAATGACACATTTTAGTTGTCTTTTTTTGGGATAATGCAAGATCTTCAGAAATCCTGATGATGACTAATGGTACAGGCAATTACCAAGGTGAAGCTCCCTTGACAAATACCTAAGATTTAAAACAGCAGCAGCTGAGACAGCTTCAAAGGAAAAAGAGACAAAAATACTACAGTGGCAAGCGTGAATGGAGGATAACACTGCAAAAAGTCAATTAAATTTATAACAATTCCTGTCCCAGGATATCATCAATTGAAAGGCAAGTTCAGAAAGAGATAGAACTAACACATAGTGAAGGCATAAAGTGGGGAAGACAGACTGTGACTAAGAGAGATCTGTGCAGAGCTGACCCTTTGCAGGGAAATCACAAATAACTCTTTTAATACTACTCCATGCCCATGGAGGTGGAGGATCATTGATCTGATCAGTCTGACAATGTGATACCATGGACTGAGAATGAGAATTTGAATGTTTATGATCAGCTGTCAGCCCAGATGGTCTTGAGTGTGTGGGTCAGTTTAGTGTAATCCTTCAGCATAATAATTTTAAAGCAGACCTCTTCAACATCTCATTATCTTCTGTTATGATGTCTGGTTAAACACCCATCAATTGAGCTAAAAAAAATCCCAAAACAATTGGACTTCAAATACATAGCCTTTTACTCTTAGATTTAACAGAAAAGCAAAAGGAATTTGGAGTGTCAAATCTACCACTATTTTTCAACAAAGAAAAAATAGAAATAGATTGTTGTGAAAACACTGTAGCAGCTGATCAGAGATTTTACATATTGGTGTATAACTCAGTGCTATGAGGAATGTCATCAGAGGCCAGATGTTCCTCTGGATGGACTGAAATATGGTAACTATCCTCACTTTTGCTAAATAAGAGATATTGATGTCTGAAATGACCAGAGCCTGGTTAACACAATCCTGAAGTCAGAGAAGATTTGCTGGTAGTTGAAAGTAACAGCATGATAGGTATGATCACTTCTTGTGCACAGGATTCAGTGTGACTGGTCACATGCACCTGACCATGTGAAAAAGGCCACACCATTCCATGATCTTATGAAAGAAAATGATTCTCTCTCTATTTAGCCTGGCACTGAAGCTAAGTGACATGAATAACTGGAATCATTAGGTTAATATTAGGTCTGATGGAACCATTTTAAGTCCTTAGCCCTAACGTCACCGTCACACAGAAATGATCAGGATTTACTCAGGCAGTGTCAAATCTTTGGTATAAGCAGAGGTTAGTTCATCATAACAGAGCTGTTTTGGCTCTGCTAGCAGATAGCATTCAGGTAACCTATTTTCCAGTAGAAAGGTTTATTTTCATTGACTCATTTGGCTTAGTGGAAAGTAATTGGAACTTCTCATCCATGTATCCTATTATAACCAGCAATTTACAAAATTTTACTATTATAAACCCACAAGTCAATGAACTATTTTTAAGGTCAGTGAAAGTGTCAATTAAAGATCCCTTTTTGCTGCCATGAAAACAGTTCTGTTTCATGACAGGACAGAGATTTGGTTCAGAAAAGCTGTTAACTTGGTAGAACCACTGACAACATCAGAAGTGATCAAGGAGCAATTGAATTATGCACTGGTCCTTATCACAGCCAGTGAATAGCAGGGAAGCTTCTGTGAGTCTCCATGCTTTTCATAGCTCTTTCAAAAGACATTGAAACTAAGGAGAAAAGTTCCAGGACCTGCTCCAATGAAAAATGTAAGACCTTTGTTAAGTGATAAAACATAGCACCCTTTTGTTGAGGAAAAAAAGATTTTGGTTGACCAGATTTTTCTCTTATGGATAAGCTGACAAAAACAATCTCTGAAATCATTGCAAGGAGAAACAGGCTGACAGGTATAAGCAGCAGAAAAGATTCTCCTTGAGAAAATATATTGCTACAATACAGAAAATCTAAATTTCACTTTACTGTAATAGACTTCTCAGTGAGATCAGGAGATCTCACACATAATAGACTATGAAGCCTCTTTTTCAGCTGGAAAGTGGGAATATTCACCTCCCTCAAAGTTTCTATGAAAATAAGCTCATTAATAACTGAACTGGAAGGCTCTCTGAGGTAAGTTGCTATGGGAATAAAATATCAAATATCAGTGTACCAAACTGTTTTCTCCTGCAATAAAATTTATCAGAGTGATCCCCAGGTGAAGGAAAATTCTTTAAATTAAGTTATCAACAAAATCCTCAGTGAGATATCCATCAATCTTATCCATGCAAAGGTCTCTGTAATTCCAAACATGCCAGAGGAAGCTAATAAACCTCTTTGCTCTCAGCTCCTCGGGGCAGTGGCTCTGAAAGCACAGTTCCTGCAGATCAGAGTTTCACAAAAAGAGTCTTGGTGCCATGTTAATGGGAGGTTGGGGACCTGTGTGAAGAGGATTTTACTCAAATGTTTAGAGACAGTATGAATTGTTCTCTTTTTCATCTAAATTCAGAACCCAAGACATGAGGAGTCTCTCCAGAATCTTGAAGAATTATCTCCTCTATTTTTAACCACAACTACAAATTAAATACTTGGGGTGGGTAAGGACACTAAATATCATAATTATTCTCATTTCAATTGAGATTGCCTCCCATTTAGTGATTTTAAACCGAGCCATCACCATGGGCTTCAAATAAATGATACCAGTTCCAGTTAGCAGCAGCAGTGTGCCTGAAGTGTCCCTGCCTGCTCCAGCTGCAGAGTGACACATCCCAGGAACAGCCTGGGATCCAGCTGCAGGCAGTGGCCTTGCACATCAGCTGTGGCTAGAATGGGGATTGTAAACAGGAAAAGCTGCTTCTCATCATGGAAAAAGGCAATATTTAATTAAATTAACAGCACATCTAGTGAGTACATTTAAGGGCCAGATCTCCAGTACAGGAGAATTAAAGAAAATTTCAAGTATTCCATTACTGCCTGACCACAAAGTAGCACCTCAGAGTCCAACAGATATCTCCTACACTGGCCAGATTTCTATTGACTGTTTAAATAAAAGACACAACATACTTTAAGAGGGCTGACCTCCTCCATTAATTCTATCCATTGGCCTCCCCATAGTTATCCATCCTCTGCAGTTAAATGACTTTCATTACGTACTTCAGCACTCAAGTTGCATTTAAATCATAGGTCTTGCAACTGTTTTAAACTAGGTTATACTTCTTAGAAAAATAATAAAATTCATTTTGGAGATGGAACCTCAAATCCCAGCCTCTGAGGTTGTAAAGGCACTGACCTGAACTCATCTTGACAGTTCTGATTTTATGAGTATATCTGGAGCCAGGAAGAAGCTTCTGTTTTATTCTAGCTAGGGTTCATAATATTTCACTGTGTGAGTCATCTACTTGCATAAGAATCTTTTCCTGCCATTTTGGAGGAAAACAGGTCTCACAATTTTTTTTCCCCAACATGCTTCAGACTAAACTATTGTTGATCAAACATGATCAATTTTTTCTGACTTCAGAAGAAGTGATATCCTGAGCTATTAATTATCATTAACACTTTTGTATACATCACTTTTGTAATTGTTTCTTTCAGGGTGATACAGAAAGGGGGAAAAATCTGATTATAACAGCTATATTTAATTAATTTTAAAAATTCCATAATTCCAGTGCAATGCAAATTTCTTCATCTCAATGTTTACAGATAAATATTTGATGATGGAATGGGTAGTTTTTCTATAGAGACTGAAAAAATGGGCTGGCTGTTGTACATGAAATGACCACCTAACTGTAGAAGGTTTTTTTTCTTGGAGCTGAAAATTTATTCCCTCATCATTGTGCTTCTTACCTCTGGGAAATCCTTGTATACTTATTTACAAGTTATTTATAAGTATGCTTATTTACCCTCCACAAGCAATTATGCCAAAGCTGATAGGACCATTCATTGCAGAAAACAGTAAATATGAATAAAGAAAGCAGGCACATAATCTTATCTATCCACTGCTAAGATTAGGAGTTGTCCTTTTTTCAGCTGGAATATAGTTAATTTTCTTCTTTGTATCTATTATAGAATTGTTTATTATTATTTTTTTTATCATCATTATTATAATTTACTTTATTTCAATTACATTCTTATCTCAACCCACATGTTTTACTTTATTCTGGTTCTCCTCTATCCTGCTGGGAAGGGGGGGCAGAGTGAGCAAGCAGGTGTGTGTTAGTTGCCATCTGAGATTCAAACCACAACTGAAGTGAAATATTAAAGACTCCACACAAAGCAAACACAGATACAAAACCAAATCCACCTCAAGTCAGCTGGCGCAGAGGTGACCAAGGGGAGGAGGAGGAACTCAGACCAGCCACAATTCCCAGATTATGGCTGGGTGCTGGCATTAACAGCAGAAGGTCAGCAGACTCTAAGCTACAACTTAGATTTGCCTCATATCACCACACAACAGGAAAAAAGAAAAATATTCCCTTGTTGAGCCAGGTGGGAGCTGATAGGTATTAATGTAAAGAGCATAAGTTCTAATTTTAACCACAGAAGTTATTAGGTGGAAAGCACAAATAGTGAGCTGCAGAGGATAAAATTGCTCAATGTAGCAGAAGGCTTGTTAGTGCCTGAAACATTCAGTGGCAATAAATGTGTTTACACCAGTTCTGTATAATCACAGAAACAGAACCTCAAATAAGTTTAATTATAGATGTTAGATGAAAATAATGAATATTGGTGAGTCAGTTGTAGAGCTCCCTACCACATACACTAGGTTTGTTTTGATGAGAGTAAAGTATATAAAAAAAAAATCTGTATATATATAGAGAGAAAAAGAGGGGGGGAGAGAGAGAGAGACAGTCTCTAAAAATATGTGTATTTGTATTATATTTTCTTAAGTAGAACAAAATGGCAAATCAGAGCTTCTTCTGGCTGTCTATGAAAATAATATTTAACAACCTTGGCTTCTTCACAGTACATAATGGAAAGCATTCAACACAGTAAAAAAAATACTGTGGCTTTTTTTTTTTATTTACAAGTTATGAAAAGAACTGGAAATCAACTTCATATCACTACAGACTAGAAGAAACGTTGTATACAACAGCAGCCAGCAACCTTTCTTGGGTGATGTGCTGGGGTGTATTCTTCTTTTCCAAATTGCAATGTAGTGCTTCAGGAAGATCTTTTACAATATCCAGGACATCCTGTCATTAAAAAATTCAAGATGTCATTGATCCACTTATGTCTGTGGGTCACAAGATGTATATGAACTACCTAGCAGAGGAAGTTTAGAGGGCTGAGAGCAGCCTGTAGTTACTCTCAAGTATTTGTATGCTCAGGGAAGCAGTTAAAATTCTCTACATCTCACAAGTGAGAAGCCTGAATGCAACAGTCTTTTCTCTGTAATGGACAGCTACAAGAGTGAAAGGGCTGCCTTCTGTTAAGGCATTTTAAAATCCATGCCTGTGCTTCATCTGGCACCACTGAGACAGACTGATGGCTCCTGGCTTAGGAGCATCAATGACCTGAAGTCAAGGCAGCACTCAGCCTAAGTGCTGGAAACCACTGAAAACACAGGGTCTCTTCACTGCCACACATTATTTAATCTTTTCCAAGAAGCAGACATAACCTCTCCTCACTCTCAGCAAAGCCTTGTGAAAGCCATTCAGAGAGCAGATGCCATCCTAGCAACAGCTGGAATTTGCCTAGCCACCAGACAAGCTCCACTTGGATGTCCTGCCTCCCACAGCCACAGCCAACACCTGTGAACCTGATGCCCAGTCCTTTTCCCAAACCATAATTAAAAGGGAAAAAAGGAAAATAGACTGGGTGATTGTAAATAAATTTTTGTTGCTATTTCGAAGCTGCCCAGGCAGCTTTGCTCTAGCTGCTCTCTTCCCCTGTTCATCAACAGAGAGCTCTCTAAATCCAAAGGAAAAACGATTACGCTGCTGAACGTTTGGATTAACAGCAAGTGCTAACTATTCCATGACTCCCTTCCAGCAAAATCACACAGCACTTAGTGCTGACAATTTTGTTCAATAAAGATCAATAAATCCTTCCAGAAAATCTTTCTATACTGAGATTTTTATGGAGAATTTCACGCTAAAAATAAATTTCTCTTTCTAAAGTACTTTTCATCTCCTATTATTATTTGCACCATAAAAAAACTCTAATAGCTTAAAAACTTGAGCAAGAGATCTCAAAGACATGTCACTGGGCAGGAAAAGACATGGCAATAAGGGTATAACTGGCATGCAGTTACTGAAAAATCACATGCCAAGGCTGGGTAGAGAAGAATCTCGTGAACCTGCATAAAACTTCTGGCTAATCTGGTCCTCATGTTATGTCCAAACCAATTTCAATAAAAGCTAACTTGGTTTTACAGCAATTCCCTACACATAAGATTATATTTCTGTAGTTTTCACATGCTAGAAGAGTAAAATATGATCTGGGCTTAAGAGAATGACTTTTTCTACTTCTCAAAATGATCTTTTGATGATCCCTTGTTGTTTGAGTTCAAGCTCTGTGTAGTAGCTCACAGTGCTAAAGACATGGTATTGCCCCAAAAGCATTTGCAGACTTTACAGCTCCAAGAAAGATTTATCTAAACCTTACCCCAAAAGGCACAAAATCAATCTTCATAACACAACGTGAAAGCAATCCAGGGGGAAGTGGAAGATAGTTTCAGAAAGGTGTGAAGGACACTCAGGAGGCCGACAGTGATTTTGTGATTATATTGCACCTTTGTTTTAATAAGGTAGCTAAGAACAGTTCTCATTGCTCAGCGAGGGAGGTGGAACAATCTCAAAAGGAAATAATAATTACTGGAAGGATTAACTCGGTTTGCATTTTTATGTCTTAAATAAGGAACAGGTGTTCCCTTATCACTGGAAAAATAGGAAAAATAAGGAATTTTTTGTCCACTGCAGCGGATTGCCTTGTGGTATATTTATCTTACTAAATACACCAGTCCTTCTTACACAGAACAGTGTTAACAATAGAATGATGAAGTCAGTGCTCTATTTTATTCAGTATCATACCAAGCAAAAACTGACAGGGCAGAAAAATACATCAGGCGTAGAACTTATCTAAATGTTTCTAAATTTCAAAGAACTAGAATTGATATTTATTTCTTAAAGAAAAAGAAAAAAAGAAAGAAAATGAGAAAGAAAGTGGGAATAAACACAAAATCAATAAAATATTATCAGATAGGAATTAAAAGCACTAATTTAATTCACATTTTGAGCCAGATAAACAAACTGTAGGTTAGATTTTATGAACATACCTAAACCAGCTTTTTTCAAAATAGACCAAAATATAAAAAGTTTAATGAAGTACAAAACAGAAAATTTTATATTATGTTGTGATATTATAAAGAAAATGTTTATGGGAATATAAAATTTGGGAAATAAATTTCAAATTCATCAGTGGTGTTTGGTTATCATTAGAGCCCCAAAAACCTGTAAAAATAAGTTGTCACCAACCCTAGTAAGGCTTTCTAAGAAACATCCTTCAATTTAAAATGAAAATACCTTTGTCTTAATTACAGGATGAATGAAACTTAGGTGTCTACATTGCACTTAATACCCATGTCAGAAAATACAATACAACATTTCTAAGAAAAAAGCATTACAGTGTTGGATACTTTTGTGTCAAGACCTGTGACAGCAGTCATAGAAAAGGGATGTAGGAGAAAAAGAGATTATAAAGAATCTTTCTTTAGTTGTAGCAGAAATAAAACACATGCAAAGCTGGAAGAAGAACCTTGATGGACTGACTACCAGTAAAATAAACTGAAACCAAAGAATTATGTAATTTTTTATTTTGGAAAGGACCTTTAAGATCTTTGAGCCCAACCATACACATAACACTGCCAAGTCCATAACCAATAAACCACGTCCAAAAAGGCCCAATCTCCAGTAAGCTCTCCTTGCCTTCCACGCTGGAAAATACAGAAAGCTGATAGTCTTTAGGAGAGAGGTGATGAAGTAAGAAGACTTTTACAAACACCTTTTTGCAGAGTTCAAATTTCGAGTGATTAAAACCAGAACTGCCCAGTGACATCACAAATCCCAGCCTTTCCATTCAGACTGTTTCATTTATTTATTAAAATGTACAGGTCGATGAGAGTCAAAGTGGAAATTAAGGAGTAAAAGACGAGGTCAAACTGAGCACATGAGAGACAGCTGCCTGAAAATAAACTTTCTAATTATTGGAGTGGAAAATAACTTATTTGGGAACAAAAGAAAGGAAGTCCTCATTTCTGTGATACAAAAGTACAATCCTACTCATACCCTTGCTGATGGATATTTGAGGTGAATGCTGACTTGCCTAAGGGAATAGACCAGTGTATAATATTAAGGTTTTCTTGAGGACAAGCTGAATACAAGTCACATGCAGTGCTTTCATTCTATTTGTCAGATGAAGTGAGGAGACTGGAAGAGAAAGCCTGGTAGTACACATCAGTGAACAGATGCCTTCTTTCTTTCCTCTTTCCTCCAGAAATGTGTGTTTTATAAAGGTACAGTACTATCGTGTAGTATATAAATAGTATATATTGGCCTATAAAACTGTACTGTATAAACGTAAAATTTAAACAGTATAATGTTAATTTCTATGACTTTAACATTAAATAAAAGGATGTTCCATCAAATACTGTATTAAGAGAATCAGTTCTAGGTCCTGGTGAACATATTTATGCTCAACATCTTCTTGTATTGACAAGGGGAAGGCACCTTGGGCCCCATCTGTGCACACCTGCAGACACACTGTGATTTGAACACACTTTTCTGACAAAGAAAATAGCTTCCTGAGATCAAATGCAGCCAAATAAAAACCAGTGTTATTCTTTAAAACATTTAATATATTAGAGACTGAACCCTAGAAAGCAAGCCAACTTTGTTCTTCTTTAACCATAGGGGAAAAGAACCCAAGACATTTGCCTGTTCTTTTTTCAAAGATCCTGTAGTTGCTATTCATGCCTGATTTTGATTGAGTCCAAGGAAACTCAGAGTATGATTTAGTTAAGAAAACAATTTTTACTGATCTCTTAGGTTTTTCATGTTTGCATAATAATAATCTTTTACTTTTTCCTGTTGCAGGGAAGCTGCACACACACACAGTGTTCAAAAGTACAACAGCAAATCTGGCAACAGTTTAATGCAGGCTTACATTAGCAGTAAATAATGTCATCAAGGTACTCAATTTAACTAGTTCATGAAGCTAAGTTGAACTGTGCTCAAGAGAGATCATACCCTCTGATGTGCACACTGCTCACTAAGGCTGCTCTTCCCCCCCAAAAAAGTGCAGGCTTTTCCTGCAGAGTTTGGTGGGTGTCCAGTACCTTTTGCTCCTTCCCCTCACATGTTTTTACCCAGAGAGGATGCTGTGGAGCTCCTCTACTAGACTGAACTAGAAGTTTTCCTTTTTAATTGAATTTTGTCTAGGAATTTTTACTTTGTATTGATTGATCTCAGTAGCAACCTTTTCTCTTCCACACCTTTCCCATCATCTCAGCATTAGCTCACTCTGGCTAGGTCAAAATGTTGTGAAACACCCAAAATAACTTGACATTCTTTCCTCAATTCCACCCTTCAGTGCTTACTCACAGGTGTCACTGCCCACCAAGTTTTGCTTCAGGAAGGTTTCACCTTCTGCCTTCTCAAGTTTGCTTTTTTAATGAGAAACCTAGAAAAGAGTGAGCCTTGTGCTTGGCCAACAAAATCATGCCTTTTTTGGTTTTATGCCCACATTCAGAAAATACTGTACTAAGACAGTTCTGGTGAGACACTTCTCTGAGGATCTATGAACAAGATCATAATTCCTTACCATGGTTTTTTTCCCAAATATTTTCTTGGCCATTTTCTAATTCAGTCAGGTACAACATTTGATTCTAGGCCGAAATTCATTCATTGGACAGTGTGGTACCCAGGGTCCACAAAAAACTGCATCCCCCCCTAGTAGCCACTGCCGGCTTTGCAATCCACATCCAACCATCCACATCAAGGAATTCTTTCACTTTCATGCCAAGTGCTATCCATGGCTCAGTGTCTGTCACACTGCAGCCAGTTGGGATGAGGCAGATCTGTTCCCCCTTGTTCTATGGGAAGCTGTCAGATCTTTGGAACTCTACTGGAAGTGAAGCCAGTATTGAGCAGTAGAGTCAGTTTAATGTCTCTGTACATTTGAAAACCGTTTGTCCTGGGATAAAACCAAATATTTACTTCTCGGATTGCCACCCCTTTCACCATTCAGCTTTTCCAGTCCTTCAGAACCCAGCTCACTGAAAGCCTGATCTTTGGCACAGAAAGCAGCACAGCTGAAAGAGCAAAGCCTTTTCACTGTAAGCAACAGCTGTGGGCAGGGATAGGAGACAATGCCTGAATTTGTGAAGGAGGGATTGTAAAAACAGTGATGCTGAGATTGAGACAACAATCTTGTTTTCTGAATTTATGTCACAATCAGAATTTTCCTTGATCTTGGAGTCTTTCAGCTTACATTGCTCAACGCTTGGTTAATTTTAAATTATTTACTTATTCACAATAAGCCTATCTTGATATCGAGACAAACTGCATAACACATACTGCAACACATGTAAAATGTTACCTATCCTGAGCACTTCCTCAATAACAAGCCAACAAGAAATTCCTAACACTTAGAGTTAGGTGTCATGCCAACCACTTCTGGAAATTTTGGAAGTCTACAAAAGCAGCAGCCATGACTTCCATGTTGCCTTTGTTTAAGATGGAGGTCCTGACAAGGACGTTTCCATTGAAGCAGAAAACTAAATCTTGGAATTGTAGTAAGTATTATTAGGAAGGATCTTAAAAATTTGTCTGGACTATCTCTAAGATATTGCTGGCAGAGATTGTGTTGAATCTGGATTATTTAAAGTTAAGTACAATTGACAAATACTTTAGGTGTCTCTGGAAAGGATATTTGTTCTATTCTTTACAGTGTGAGGTAAATCTGATATTGCACAACATTTTTAGGATATTCAAATGGTGGAACAGAGATGCAGCTCATTTGGGATAGCAAGAAGCTAAGATGAAAGAGCCAAATTCATCTTCTTTAGAGTTCCCTGTAAAAAAGGAAAAATTGATGCAACATAAAACTTCACCTACAATTATCATTTAGTGTTTCAAGAGGTCCACATTATTTGTGTGTATTGTACCAAAGCCTGAGTCAGGAAGATGAGGGCTGGTGTCACGATATTCCTTCTGAACCTCCTTGGACACAGATCACGCAAACTGCCAACAACAGTTTAGCATTTGGCACCTCTGTGGCTACCTGAAATTATCATATTGTTCTTCTGTGCTTTCCTTTCTGTCTATATTCTCCCACTGTCTCATATCATGCTGTAAGTGTAAACACAACACTGATATATTTCGTTCTGTGATTGTACAGACAGTGGTATTAGGGTTTCTGAAGTGTTTTGTAAAACACATAATGATGACTTCATGTCCAAAGTTCAATAAATAGAAAATAAAATTGCATAAAATTTAACATGGTCATAAAACAAAATATAAAAGATCCAGTGGTCTGGATGTAGTTTATCTAAAACATTGATATTCAGCATAAAATAATGCCTTTGACAGCTGTGGTATTCAACAGAACTGCCCTTGAGCAGTTTTTAAATTACATTTTGGTATTCTTATCCAATTCAGTTCTAAAGGGAACTGGAATATTCATCTTTGCAAGGCAAAGATTAAAATGCAATGTAACACACCATGGAACTTCCGTGAACAAACTAAAATTCCAGCAGAAATATTGATCCCACATGGTGTTTGCTGCTCTCTCGTAACAGAAGGAATTTAGGTTCCAACCCTTTATTTAACTGTTCTTTGGGGCTGTATTTTATGAAACAAGTAGTTTGAAAAGAGTGTGTTATTATCCTCGTGATCCGAGTCGTGTGCAGCAGCTCTGTGACTGCATCAGACATTGTCCCTTAGAGCTGTGTGGCAGCAGAGTGAAGAGCACCATCATATCCCTGGCAATAACTGGACACTGCATACTCTGTTCCCAATCTCACTCATTTTGACATTTAACCGTTGCTTTAAATTGGTTGCAAGCAAAACTCTCATTTTTTTTCCCTATGTCACCTTATAGTTCTTCAGCTTTCACTGCACTCACACATAGACTCAGCCATTTTGCTCAGAATTTAGCCACCCGAATCCATACTAATTGCAGGCATTTTTCTTAGGCTCTTTATCTGGGTTTTAGGCTTTTAGTACAAGTCTTTTCAGCACTGGCCATTTAATAATGATGTTTTCTGACACTCGCCAACAATTTTAAATCCTTTATTTAAGCTGAAGGCTTTTCTAAAGAGGCAAGGTAGAAATCAATTTTAAATTACAACTTCAAATTGGAAGTTTAACTCCGGAGGATGGATGCTATATTCTGTAGTACATAAGATTTCCATTGAGCTCTGTAGTTATGACACTGCAACAGAACAAAGCCTTATGGCTCAGGCAAGGAAGTGGGACTTCAGCTCTTCCTTGGAGTAGATACATAAGCATTGCAGTGAATCAGGTGCTGGCCATGGAGAATAAGCCAAGGCGTGTTGCTGTGCCTCATTTCCCACATACAACACTGCACTACTGAGGCACAGCCTGTCAGTGACCTCCACAGAGGGGAGTTCGAGCTCTGCAGCTTCAGGATGCTCAGTGGAAGGTTCTCTGGAAATGCATATTTAGTTTAAATGTAAAGTCATGTATGACAAAAACAAAATCAAGCTCTTTAAAAGTTCAGTATACCTATTTCTAAAAGTAACTATAGCAAAGCTGACCTTTTAAGCCCCAAATAATGAAATACAACTGGCATATTACTTTGTAGAATCAACTTCTAACACTTTGTTTCTTGTCCTTTCCTCTGTATCTTCCACCACAATGTAGGCAGATATGTTATTCCTGTTTGATTGTAGTAATATCTCTCCTGAGTCAGCTCTTTTCTAAATCACTCTTTTTGACTATTTCATTTCCACATTTTGAATATGATTGAAATTTTAACCGAACACGAGTCAAGCAAATCCAGCATGAAAGACACTCTTTCCAGGCACTAGGTTATTGCTAATATATTCATTACTTGTGATATTTACTGAGAATTTGCAAGGAGCATTTACCAATGGTGAATATTAGCCTTATGCTTCTATTGCCATTTTTGTGAGCATATTGCTGTTTCTGAAGAATTGAACATGAGGAAAAATTTACTTCTTTGCTCTCCTGATAGTAGCACTGGATATACATATTCAGGAGAGGGTAGTTGTTATGAGAAAAGGAAATATTCCAGGCCAAGAGAGTCAGGTTCCTTTGCTTCAGTAGTATTAACCAAAATAAAACTGCTTTCCTTTTACCTGAATTGACTACATAATTTGTGTAGCATCTTGCTTAAAATGTTTTTTAAATGTCTGAAAAAGTGTTATAGTTCCACAATATCAGGGTCTAGCTTGATAAGAGGTAATGATGCTGCACAACACTAGACCTAGTCCTCTATCCAACCCACACAGCAATAAAAATCAAGAAATGAAAAATATTTTTCTATATCTTTTTCCAGAGTACATGGTCTAGGCAAACAAAGGGCTCTGTTCCCTGGATTATTCTTAGCTGTTGTTGCACCTTAACCTAGACTAAGAAGAAAAAGTGAGATAAATACAGCATGGTTTTACTAGAAGTTTTTTGCATGAGTAAATAGACATTTCTCCTTGATGGCAAACTTATTTTATAGATTATAGACTTGGCTTAAATTTAAATTTTCTCAGTTTCAGTGGAATGAGATGTAGGAAATTATAAGCAGAGCTGAATAAGGTGAGGATAAATTGACAAAAGGCAAGGTGGGCATCTGTGCTGGTTTTGACTGGGATAGAGTTAATTTTCTTCAGAGCAGCCAGTGTGGGGCTGTGTCTGGGATTTGTGCTGGAAACAGTGCTGGTAGCTCAGGGATGTTTCAGCTATTGCTGAGCAGCACTCCACAGAGCCAAAGCCTTTTCTGTCCATCACCCACCCCACCAGTGAGGAGGCCGGGGCTGCACAAGGAGCTGGGAGGGCACAGCCAGGACAGCTGACCCCAGCTGACCACAGGGACATTCCACACCATATCCCATAACACATGGCTTCATGCTCAGTACATAAAGTTGGGCAAGGAAGGGAGAAATATTCAGTGTGATGGCATTTGTCTTTCCAAGTCATCATTACATGTGATGGACCCTGCTCTCCTGGCTATGGCTGAACACCTGCCTGCCCCTGGGAATAAGTGAATATTGCACTGTTTTGCACTGTTTGTGTGCACAGCTTTTGCTTTCTCTATTAAACTGTCTTTATCTCAACCCACGAGCTTCATCACTTTTATTCTTCCAATTCTCTCCCCGATGCCATCTGAGGGGAGTGAGTGAGTGGCTGTGTGGGGCTGAATGATTTGCTGCTTGGGCTTAAACCATGGCAGTAACACATGAAAAGGTATTATTTAGAAATGGGAAATACCAGGCTGGCAGGGGTTAACAGCAAAGAAGATTAAGTCTGGATATGATCCAGCTGAATACTTACACAAAGTGTTCAGTGGTCTTGATAACTGACATGGAGCTGATCAGAATGATCATAATTTAAAACATTGTATAAAGAAGAATTAGAGCATTGCAAGGAAAGGAGTGATCATCTTTGAGACTGTGAATAATGGAAATGGACCAAAATTCAGTCCTGCAAAGGGCCACATACATAGGAACACCAAAAATTTCTAATGTGGATTGGATTTCATCAGCATGGCACTGACCACAGGGTGACAGAACGGTCCACAAGGTACATCCATGAAAAGGGCATATGTAATTATAGGCTGTACTAGAACTTCTTTCCAGTAGAGAAAGGGATGTATTTTTTTCCAACACAAGGTCTAAATTCACCTACAGTTCCCTGTATAATTTGGGTTATCTGCGTGAAACCAAGACAGGTTCAAATGCTGACAGATGCAGGGCACAGGAAATAAGAAAGCAGTAGAAGTAATAGAAAAATAAAAAAGGTTTCCCTACAAATCAAAGAGTGAAAGAGGAGATTTTTGCTGTCTACCAAAGCCCCAGAATAATCCTAGAGGGGGAGAACATTTTAAACTAACAAAAACTTGAATTAAACAGAAATCTTATAAGCAGGTTAAGAAACCTTGTCAGGAAAACAGATATTTCTAAACCATTCAAAGAGTGAAGTTCTGGAAGATCCTTCTAATAAAAATGGAACACAGAGAACTAATGTTGCTGGTAAAAATGGTATGCATTACTGCCTTTAAAAAGATTAGTGTATGATAATGTTGTGTTGTATTGGCTGTAGTAACTGGGGACTAGCAGCATGTAGTTCAGGCTTCTGGTTCCCTAGAATATTTTTTCTATTACCCTGAGCATGGAGGGGAGTCTACATACAGCTTACAGTTTTTAGATCTACTCAATGGGCCAGCACCTGTTCTCATCAGAAAGCAGGAGTTGTAACTCTGGAACAGATACCCCATAGGCTTGTCAGGTAGGACTGGGTGCTCTTCACACACTATTTCCATATATTTGTTTATTAACCAAGACACTGAGTAAGTGTATTACTATGATTTCCAAGGTGATGATGAATGGTTTTAAACCTCTACTTCCAAAATTCATGTTTTATTCTACATCTATCTTAAAAATGCATGGATATAAAATGGCAATGCTTTTTTCTGCTCACTTTTATAATTTTAAGAAGCCGCTGTGACATTATACACAATACTCAATAGATTAGTTTCTAATATTCCTATATCTTCATGCACAACTTACCTATTCCAGTTCTCTATGAATTGATTATCATCTTGAACAATTATACTATCTCAAGAAACAAATCCACTTTCTCTTGTTATACTTTTTCATTAGCTTTTTTTTATTACTTATTCAGTTCAATATTGTGGAAATGGTGGCTTTTATGGCTATTAGTGGGAATATGAAAAAACAGCTTCATTTTGTATTAAATTCTGTAAGACACATTTTCAAAGAGGAGATATTTCTCCATATTGTTTAGGTACTTGGGAAAATGCCATCCTGAATAATATTTTGTAGTATTGTTGGAAATTGGTGAATGTTTCAAAAGCAATGGACTCTTCTGAACTAGATGGTTGTGCCAAGTAAAATATCTTAAGAGAAATAAAAGATTATGTTAGGAACATTCATAATGGGGAAAACCACCTCAGAACAAAACAAAGCCATGCAAAGAATAAATAATGACCTAATTGAAATCCATAAACACTTCATATGCTTTTTTTTATTAGCTGTTGATAATGGCTGCACTGCAGAAATATTTTCTGGGCAGAAAGATAACTAAGTGCCATGAAGGCATTTCTGCAATAATTAACTACTGAACATTTTTTGGTTCAAAAACTGACCACAGGTCAGTTTTGTACCATGGTAAAAAAAATAAAGGGGGTAATAATTCATGGAAACTGATAACTCGAGAGAGCCCAATTAGAAGTCTTCAAAGGCAGGAGCATGGGTATGTTTTTACCTTAGGGTGTCTAGACAAGAGTAACAGCATGCTTTCACTCTGGAGTACTTCTGAGTGAGTTACCTCAAGGTTTACAACACCAATTGTGCATGGTTGAGACTTTACCTGGGGGGAGGCAAGGGAGGCTCTTTCTCACTATGGTAAAGGTCTGAAATTTTGTATCAGTACAAGAAAATGGCAACTATGGCTCCTCAAAACACAAATGGTAAACAATCTGTCCCATTCCCCACACAAACAATGGAATGCTGTAAACCTCACCTCATCACATTTTGCTAAGGAATAGAAAATGGCAATTTCATCTTACATGCAAGTAAAGATATAGTCACCCTTTTTAGCACTTTACACACATTTAGACATTTCTCCTCTACTAGCAAAACAATACAAATATCTCCATGTACCCTGAACAGATAAGGCAGAACATACATGTTTTTGACTTGTTATGAAACCCAGGAAGCCAAAACAATGTGAATCTATTAAGGCACAATCACTTACTAACAAAATATATTGGAAACTTCTGGGAAAGTTCCTCAAAATTAGGCACTCACTGTCCAGATAGGCAGCAACATCTATCCCATAAGTAATATTAAAAACATTTCTATGTTAATATACAAATATCTGCTTTCTAAGACTGCTATGTTCCCTCTGCTTCAAGACCCAAAATTATTTTAATTGAAATGTATTCACATAATTCAAATTAAATACAGTCTACATTGGAAAATTACATTGAAATGCATAAAGAGCAATGAAATACCACATTTTAGGCAAACTTTTCTATTGCTTCCACAAACTTTACAAGATACACTTTCTTATGACATATTACCTAGGTAGGGAGTAGAAACTTGGTGTAATAGAACATGCCAAAAAAAAGTTTCAGAAAGTAAAGATGATGGAAGAAGTATAAAGAGAGACATCACCATTTAAAACAGACAGGTGGGCAAAGAGACGACTATAAACAAAACTAAAAACGTGGGCATCCATCTCAAAAAACTATGCCCATTCATAAACGCAGGTTTGAAGTTACCTGCCATGTGCTTAAACCCCAGCTGACGATGTGCTAGACTTGAGGCTGTGCCTAAAAGCAGCCACTCACTCTCTGGGTGAGGACGGCAGGACAAAGGCGGGCTCACCCGCTGCTGCCCCGGGCAGGGCACCCGGCGCTGGCAGCCCTCGGGGGATCGCGCCCGCGGCTCCCGCACGGAGCGGAGCGGAGCGGAGCCGG
>VZTB01018223.1:968026-1068593 GCA_013397245.1 Thryothorus ludovicianus
AAAAATGTGTGTGAGAGTGTGGGGATGGACACGGAGGGATAAATGTGTGTGAGTGTGTGTGGGGATGGACACGGGGGGACAAAAATGTGTGTGAGAGTGTGTGTGGATGGACACGGGGAGATAAATGTGTGTGAGTGTGTGTGTGTGTGTGTGTGTGTGTGTGTGTGTGTAGATGGACACAGGTAAATATATGTACATGTACACGCATGCACATGTGTGTCTGGAAATCAGTCCCCTCTAAAAGTGCATGAGGGAAAACTGCCAGCTCCGGTAAGGGATAGCACGGATCACCTGCCATGTAGCAAACAATGAGAGCTTTCTAGGCTTGCTGTTGATATTTATAGACAGAAATAGCTGTATCACTCCCTTACAAAAATTCTACCGTTAGCAACTTTTGAGGTGAAGTAGAAACAATTGCGTTTGGCACTTCCTTCAAAGGTAAACAGGTAAAAAAATTAAATATCTGTATTAATACTGTATCCAGGTTAAAGCCTTTTCAGTTCCTGAAGGGGAAACTCACAGACAAAAAAAACAAAATCAAATGGAAGTTGTATTTTTGGCTTCTTCACTGTTACACGGAGAAAAGAGAGAGATGGAGTGGAAGCCTGAAGCCAGAGTATATGCATTTCCATATATAGAGGCAGAAAGGCTTTACCATTCTCCTGTAATATTTATCACCTTTCTTTGACCATAGCTGTTTAGAAATGCCCAAGAACAAATACTACAAAGGAGAAGAACTTTCAATCTCTTTGCATCTGATTTTTGCCTGCCTTAGTTACTCTCATACCTGTCTTTGAACCCAATATAATGCTGCTATAGCCTTTCTGGGAAAGGCTAATTAGACTTAAATGAAGTGGGTAAGATTTTTGCGCTGTGTGGCTGACAACTTAGAACTTGCAGCCTCTACAAACCCGGAAAACGGATAAATTCAGACATTTTGATATTTTTTCCATAAGTAGATATGGACACATCACATCGCCTGCTGATTCCCTTTACTTAAATTATTTGGTTTACCTTTATTTTCATGTGAAAGCATTTGCAAAATAGGAAAGCTTTCAAAACTTTGACCCATGATTTTTGTTAAATTGGAGTCTGGAAAGCACGACTTACTCTTTGTTATTCTTTTGTTTATTACTCAGCCATTCAAAGCTTTAGTCATGCAGTCAGAAGCAGAAATAATGTCATGTTACTGAGTTTGGGTTCCTTCAGCCAGAAGACAGCAACAGTACTTTGAGATCACAGACCTTCAGCTCTCTTTTGGGTTAGCTAGCCAACATGGTGCTTCATGTTAATCCATTTTCTTTAGCAGGAACAAGGAGCACATTTCAGCTGATAACAGTAACCTTCTGCCTGAGCTAAGGGCTAACATCCAGTCAATCTAACTGCTTCAATTCACGTGCAAGTGTTTTAAAATGACCTCCCAAGTAACACAAGGAACTGGTTTGCCAGTAAGTCCGCAGGCTGATCATTTTACACACAAGAATCCCATGCATAGAATATATTGATACGAGGGATGAGCAGGAGAAGTTTGGTATTCCATTGCATGCAGAAAATACAAATTAATTTAAAACTACTTAAAATTGCCTCCAAGAGTTGTTCTATTCCTTTTTGAAGTCTGACTTCCTTCACATAGACCAGAAGTTAAAAAAGTTTTGAGATGATTTTCTTGATTTCATATGACAAGGCCCATCATGAACCAAAATAGTTTTAACAATTTACAGAGCAATGAGTTGTGTCTATCCATTAATTAGTCACTCCAACTAGACTGGTGTGTTATTTTGACTCCTTTTTGACAGCTTTGCAATAAATCTGCCCTTGATTTGTACAAAATTCTGGCTTATGTTTAAACCTCAGCATAGCTAGGAGGTTAAGACAAATGGCATGCTGTGTTAATGTGAGATGTGAAAAATTAACATTTAGTAATAGAATTGTGATGAGACATTATTTTTTATTAATTGATAACATTATGTTCCTCTATAACTCTTGCACTTGAGTAGTGCCAGACATTATCCTTCACAGTCATTTTCTATAGAAACAGATCAAAATTAAAAGATAGTCTGACAAGAATTGTTGGCTTTGCTGTTCTGAAAGCAATGTAATGTATTCTTTGCATCAGTGTGTTTGCTCTGAACTAAGATGTGTTTTTATGATACTCATTGTCTTCCTGCGAGCATCAATGTTTCTGCAACTAAATCAGAAGTTGTTTACATAATGGTTTCCAATGGTGTTAAGCTTAGATCTGTGCTCAGAGCCCAGCAAAGACTCAAGGAAACCAGTGGCAGTTCTCCAGTACCTTTGACATGAGTAATATCAAGACCTGGACACATGGGCTGTTTATTCACTTGGTCCTGGGTTCCCCTTTGTCCTTTGGAACTCTGAATGCATGCTAAACTCTGAACAGATGCATAACTCCAGTATCTTTTTTCTTAAAAATATTCAGAATTCCATTTTATCTGCTTCAAATTTAGCAACAACACTTCAGGAACAATTACTCACTCATATGTTTTTCTAGTTGCTTTTGTAAACTAGGAATAAGTCTGAAATTCTCTATCATAACATCATGCATATCAGTAAAGGTCTCTGAAGCCTGAGAATTCTCAGAACAATTAAATGTTTACTCTTCTGGGACAGAGATTTCTAAGCTACAAGCAGTTTCTAAGTTTTGCAAGACCAAAACCAAACTAAACTTCTCACGATAATTTTTTCTCTGAAAAGACAATCAAGTTTTGCTTGAGATAAACAAAGGTCTAAACTTAAAACCACATTTTATTTTTAGCAGGTAACTGCTGCACAGCTTATGCGGAAAACACAGTAGGAAAAAAGAACAGTCTAATAGAGCTCTTTTCTTCCTCCTCTTTTCTTTCCCCCTTCCTCCTGCAATCAGCATGAACATAATTTTAAGATATTGTTTTACATTTTCATTTAAGACCTATGTTGTCTGGCTTAGATTAATAGCGATTTTTTCATATCTCCATGCAGTGTTAGCAATAAAGAAAATCAAATATGATTACACTCCTTTGCATTATAAAACTTCCCTCAGGGAATTCAGTGGTTTAAAGCCAATAATTCTGTGATTACAGCTTTTGTATTAAAATGTTTCTGATGAGACTTACAGGGTGAGGGTGACCTTACAGTTCTTGATTTCACAGCATACCTCGTTGGTATGCTAATATTTGTAAATTGCAGACTGTTTACACTGACATTTTTGTGTTTGAATACTATCCTGGAGTTAACAAAGAAGATATTAAAATAACATATTTTATCTTTATGATCATGATTACTTTAAAGGAAAGATGATGGGTTTTCCCCTCCTTTGAAATCAGTAGGATCTTCTCTTCTCTTCTCTTCTCTTCTCTTCTCTTCTCTTCTCTTCTCTTCTCTTCTCTTCTTTTCTCTTCTACTCTACTGCATTACCCTCCTTTCTCTTCTCTTCTCTTCTCTTCTCTTCTCTTCTCTTTTTTGACTTTGCACAGAACTGCAGTAACCTCACTTTGGCTGTTCATTATGTCAGCTGAAGCAATGGTAAATCTACTCAAGCTCTGCTTCCAAACCACATATGCTCTCCTCTGACCCCTTTCAGATCAGTCGGGTGTGATAAAAGGCAGAACATGATGTAATCAGAAGAAAAATTTTGTCTTTCCATAGTTTGGTCTCAGAACATGGCCTCTGCTCATATTTATTTTTTGTTTTAGAGAACTTATGCAGTGGGAGTATTTGCTAAAGAACCAAGCAAGAGGCAAGAACCTGAAGTACATGCTGGGAGTCTTCTAGTCCCTCTTCAGGCATAGGTGCTTGCTGTTCCCAAGAAAGGCCAGAAACTGTGCAAATTGACTGACTCCTATTTCACTCCAGATGAATTTGGAGAAAACTCTTTCTCCTAAGACTCTATCAAAATAATGGAATTTTATTGAGATTTACTCCGAAATGCAGTGAGTCTAATTGGCATCATCTGGCATATTCATGCAAGAGACAGAGCATAAGTTCAAGCATAGATCAAAGTTTCCAAAAACTGGTCCAAGCACACACCAAGGTTTCCTTTACTTTGCCAAGGTTAAGATAATGCTGGAAGAGACTGGATTAGTTTGGCTTCACAACCTGCTGTCCCAACTGCTCCTTCCCCAGCAATCCCATCTCCATTCCCCAAGACGCCAGTTTAAAGCATAACAGAGTTTTGGACTAATCCCAGTATGCGTCACCAGGCATGGATTTGTGTGAGGATGCAAGCATCTACAGCCAAGATTTGGAGTATGGAGTAAATTCATAGACAAGTCATGCACAATCAAATCTCATGGTTAGAATATGAGTGTTCCTTTTCCCATCATCCATTTTACAGAGAGGCTGACAGATTAAGGGTTATTTTCAAAAGGCTGCCAGCCAAATCCTTCATTTGCATTGCATCTGTGTGAACAATACAACTACACAATACCACAAAAGTGACTATTTACTCAGACCTGCTGTATCTTCAGCCTTCTTTCAGGAGAAAAAGAAAGTGGTTAGTCCCAGCTAAGCTTAGGAAATCATAGAAAATTTTTACAACCTTTGAAAGGACATAAAGGGCAAGAGGAACAAGGAAGCATGAGTAAATAGTATATTAGAGAAAAACTGGAAAAAAATTCCTTTGTACAGAACCTAAACAGATAAACAGGGAGAAGTCGGTTTTGTGCTACATCAAATACACTGGGGTCCTAACAACAGCAGGTATAGGGCTGGGCTTCTAGCTAAGTTCAAGTCTTATTAATCATATATACTTTATCTGTACAATACTGGGATGACAGCCAAGTAATCAAATGAGATTAAATTGCCTACTTGCACAGCAAACACCATTCCAGCACTGGCTTTCAAAAAGGTCCCCAACCCACTGGAGTCCTTAAGCTGACTGTCTATAGAAAGTAGGTCAGCTTCCTGCACCTATTCAAGGAGTGAAAAGAAAATCATTACTGGAATCTAAGATCAAAAGTCATTCCAGGTCCAGAAATGCTGGCCCTAGTTTGGACATGTTACTATCGAGTTGTGTTTTTGCAATTGGCTTCAGTCACAGCCTGATCAGGTCCATTATGCTCATCTTGTGATTTGACACTGTTACATTGAATCTCAGATTGATAAATCCTAAGCAATTTTCACTGCAGTATATAGCAGAAATCACTTCAAAATAGAGAGCATTTTGTTCCTTTGGAGCTTTTACCTGCCTTCTGTGGAATTCAATTTGGTATGCATTATTTATTTCCCTCATGATAGAAATGGCATGGAAAACTTGGGAAAGATTTTCCTAACTACCTTCCTTAATCCAACTGAAGCTTTGAAGTCCAGGATGTGAGAAAGTAAACCCCAATGGTACAGCAGGAATGTGAGAAACTTGGTGTCATCTCTCTGCAGGATTATGTGTAGCTGTCCTCTTAAGATCCCTGACAATACTTTGGTCTGAAACAGCTGTGGTGGAGCAGAGTCAAGTGACGTAAGACCAAAAAAAGTACAACAAAAAGTGAAGAGATTGGTCTTTACTGCATGCAGGAACACGAACAAGAATAAGAAGCATGGACAAAATATCTTCTGCCTGTGCAGGTTTTGGTCATAGCCTTTGGTTTTGTGTTTGGGATGTTGGAAAGGAATTTTTCTATGCCTTCTGAGGTTGTTCAAACAGGTATAAGGCAAAAGACTTGGGAGAACACAGGCTGTTGTCTGATCAATATACTGCAGCATCATGTACTTGAGCATATTCAGCTTGGCCATGAAACTGTGACTGGGATCCCCCTGTTCCAGTCCTGCTGCCCATGGTCAGTGAGTGCTACACGCTTCTTTGTCTTTCCACTAGGTGTTTTCATGTACAAAGTATATTTTTCAAAGCAGACTTCTAGCGACCTAAGAAAGGGACAAACGAAAACGTCTGGAGTTCCTTTCCTTTCTTCAGAGAGACAAACTGATGGTTCCAGCACCTAACCTACCTCCTGCCCCTCCCCACAGCTAGCTATTCCAAAGGGGGTCATCCTGGATCTGTGCTTCCTGAGCAGCCTGCTCTGCTGCTCTGCTGCTCTGCAGTGCTGTATTACCCTGCACTGTAATAGCTCAGCTGTTCTTTCACAGCCTGTACCAGCCCTGGGTGGTTTATGTTCCCCTCAATCTTAGCTGTTTAATAAGCTTTATTGCTTAACGATTTTTTTCTTCCTCCTTCATGTAATATGGCTGTATCTGGAGCACCGGGGATTCTCCATTAATAACTTGTCCTATTGTGTTTTGTCACGTCCTTTCTTGTGACTAGTAATTTATCAGCCGCATTGATTGATGTAAAATTATAGACTTCCCAATCTTTCCTAGCCTGTAGTGTGTCTTTCAAGAACTCATAAAGTAGCTCAAGTGATGAAGAGCCCTACTTTGAAGAACAGTTAAGAGGCTGCTCTTTTAGAGCTATTACATTTGGGCTATTAAGGCGAAACACTTAAATAGGGGTGCCAGGGTGACTTACAGCTCTCTTGTTTCTTTTCTTCTCAGGAGTGTAACTACACCTTCTCATTTTGGTTTTGGTTTTTTTTAGTTTGGATATAAAAACCCAAAGCTGCTCAAGACATGTATTCTCATCTCAGAGATAAGAAAATATAAGCTTGTTATTTGAAAACTGAAGTCCTCTGCTGAATTCACAAGATAAAACCATGCAACTTGAGGAACCATGATGGTTTTGAACACAGGTAGCTGAGAAATGAAAGAAAGAAAAATCAATTGTTCACAAAAGTGGCATCTGGATGAACTATTATCAACAATAATTGGATGTATAAAATAATGGAAAACATTAGTTGCTGAATAACCCATTCCATTTGCTAAAATGGGTCACAGTAAGGCCTAGATAGATGTATTCATGAATTGTTCAAGGTTTCAGCAAAAGGGGGAAAATTCACATTCAAATTTACAGAGCAAATGAACAAAATTTAAAGATTTTGTGTGCCTGCTGAAAAAGTAAATGAGAATCCAAGGTTTTATAAGTGTTCTTGAAATCAGTAATTTTATTATTTTGCACTACCTTAATTGCTTAGAGGGTAGAAAATAAATACTTGCTAATAATTTTCAGGACAAAAATACTAAAGAACAACATTGTAGTCCTAAGAAAGATGTCTATATTTTCCTCTGTTTTGTTTGCTTTGTGCTTCTTCAGATTTAATCACATCTGTCTCTGCTCTTGTCTCATAAAGAGATTTGCTGCACGTACATTCAGTATGTGCATACCAGGCTGTAATCTGTGCAATAGAATGGTGTAAGAGAGAAAATAGGAGGGATGGGCTTAAGTGTGCTGTGCAAGTGATGCTTAGTGGTGCTTGGGAACTACATGGGTTTGGAAAGTTAAAGGTATGTAATTGCACCTTATGAAAAATAGCAGGAATTATGTATCTGACACCTTGTAATTTACCTTTGCTCACACATAAGCATGGGAAAGCATTTTGCTGCTTATTGCTATTACATGTACTGGAATCATATCCAATTAACACAACAGCCCAGCTGTCTGTCAGAGCGAAACTCATCACCATTCTCTCTAAAATATACTTCCATCAACCCACTAAGCTCCTTTACCCCCCAGTCATGCATTAGTTCAATGGAAAAAATGGAACTAATAAAGTTTTCATCAAGGTATATTTGCTTTCTCAGCTCTAGGAATTCCCTCAAGTGAAAGTACTGTGAAGATGCCCTGAACAAACATATCCTTAGGACTGTGACCAGGTGGATTTTTGTCCCCCAGCACTGGCTGCATTGACATTGCTGGTTTGGTTTGACACAGGAGTGCACTTTTCAAGCAAATCTCTCAGTTGAGTCAATCCAGCTCTGGATTCCTTTGTGGGGCACCAGACCCAACAGGTGCCTTGAGAAGTGCACCCTGTGCAGTCTGATGGCACTGGGCACTCAGCCCAAGGCACCAGAAGAGTGAACCCCCAAAAGACTCACACAGTATGGATATTACAGCCTCAGCACCACTCTTTCCCACTCCAGATCTGGTCCAACAGCACTGAATTGATTGCTAATATAGATAGAGAAGACATCCCCAGGCCTCTAAATGTTACAACCCCTGTTTCATGAGTTTTTTGCCTCCCCCCTCCATTCCCAACCCACACCCCCAATGTTTCTGTCATTGTCATGAACATGAAGCAACGTATCATTAGCCCAACTGCAGAGTTTGCCTGTTCTTTCTTCTCTTCTTCACTAAAAAAATATGAAAATAATCTGAAAATGCAACTTATGGAAAAAAGAGTGATGAATAAAACTCTTTTGTTACGTACAGTCACAAGAGCATTTAGTTCCATGTTACGCTCTAGCTTATCTCAGTTTACAATGGTTCAAACAGAAAAAGGTGTAAAAGTGCCAGGAGAGGCAGCCTATTGAAAGTCCTCAGTTCTGTGCATGGGTGCAGGTGATGAGCAGACCACTGCCAGACACATCAGCTGTCCCTGGGAGCCAGTCAGCTGTGAGAAATGAGTTTGGCTCCTGGGGAGAATCCTGCAGGATAACATACATTCACAACAGCAACGTTTCTCATGTTAAAGTGCAATTGGACACACAGTTTGGTACAGTCATGCTTGGTTAGGAAGGGGAAGGAGCTCTTTCTACATCGACTAGTCAGCACAGAAGGGGAAATTTTACTCTGCTCATGTTCTCTGGGGTTTTCTAGGATTCCAAGTATATGCAGCTCTGTAGATGCCATTGATTTGATGCAGTTTTAAGTCCTTATAATGTGAAGTTCCTTATTATACTGCACGTCTATTTTATTCAGCACTGCTCTCCTCTGAAAAATCTGTGTGATGGCTTCTTTAAATTCAGGAATGAAATTTCTGTCAAAAAACTAAATTTACAGTAAAATTATGATTTAAAATATCTTAATGTTAACATTTTTTATGCCTTTAAAAATTTATAATTAAAAAGTAATTAAACTTTTCAATAAGTAAAGAGTCATTTTATATGTCTGATATTTTTCTGATTTTCAGGATACAATCACTCAGGAAAGAAAATAAAAAAGACAATCAACACTGATTGGAAATCCAATTTCTCCTGTCCTGATACTGAAATGTGACTTATGACAACTTGGTCTAGATTTTAAGACTTTTCAAAACTACTGTAAACTTCAGTGCTCTTCACCCTTCAAGCCCATTTATTTTATATCTTTCCTGAATTCTTTTTTATATTCCTGGACTCTTTCACGAAAGAGAATGGAGAGAAGAAGTAGTACAGTAACAAATAGACAAAATTTTCTACAACTGGTGACACAATGAAATATGTGATTTTTATATGAGTTTTATTATTTACCTCCTTTTAAGGATATTTAAAAATAGCATTAGAGTGCATTTGTGGGAATCATGACATTTATAGGCAATTATCATTCCTGTTAGAATCTTAAAAGTGAATCTAGCTTCCAGGAGGGTCCTTTTTTATGTGCATATAAAGGTGTTTGTCTTTTCTGCTTCTGAACAAATATTCATGAGTAGAGAGTTGCAAATGTCAGTGCTCAGCAGTGGCTGCCACCTGCCACATCCATTCTTCTGCCTGTGTATTTTCCATAAGGAAAGCCCCATTGCATCTTTCAGATGGAAAATGATCCTAAAGTAGTGATGCAAATGGTGAACTGGAAATTAAAGAAGCTGAAGAAAACATGGTTCCTGCTTCCATTGCTCTGAAGCCAAACTCTGATTAGCATCACTGAAGGCAGCTTGTGAAAATTGTTTCATTTGGTATCACAGTTCCCAAAAGCAGGAGTCCCTTCACATCTCCTGAAAAGCACGAGAAGTTTGCAGGTCAAAGTGATGTTTACCCTGAAAAGGGTTTACCCCTCAGCCTGGAGAGGAGAAGCTGCAGTAAGACCATGGGAAGGAACAGAAGCTCCTGCAGGTAGGCAAAGTGCAAATATTTAGGTTATTTTTCTGCAGGAAGAAAATATTTTATCTTGCTTATCTGTTTTGTTTCAACTCAGTTTGTAGCCTTTGTCTTGCTGGACTGGGAGATGGTGATTTGGAATTTGGAGCACATTTGTGTGCATGAATGAAGTCAGAGTGTGCTTGTTTGGAGGGAAATGTGTTAGTGTTTCTTGCTGTGACGCTGCTGCTGTTGATTGAAAGGAGCCTGCTGTGCCTTATTGCTAAAATTACAGGAATCTTCAATAGAGCAACTGACAGCCCTTGGAGGGGGATAAAAATCACAGAAAGGAAAATGTTGATATAAAATTATGTTGATTGTGGAGTTTGTTGATATTAACTGTTCCTGCTAAGAGCCCAAAAGTGACCTTTTCTCACACAGGGCACTGGAACTTTTTCCAGGAGAAGGCATTTGAGAGTGTGCCCACTAATGAGGATTTTCCAAAAATCCAGGCAGTTTCCATCTGAGTCATCTCAGAAGAATGGGGTAACAGCAAGAGTGTGAGGGGTCAAACACCCCAGCTCATCCTGATCTACTATGACCCATGGACATGGCAGCAATCTGGGAGAAAATATGTGTTCTTGCTGGTTTCAAAGGAATTTGGTCTCAGTTGATCACTGAAAAATAATAAACCAGAAAGCATCCCATTTTCTAAAGAATACTACAGACTGTTGAGAAGGTAGTACATGCAGAGGAGTCAGAATACACCTCCTATACTGCACTGACCAAGGGAAAAATGAGTCTCCAGCAATATCCATCCTAGTGTGTAGTTACTGAAGCACTCAGTAACCCAATTATTAAAGGTGCATTAAAAGCTGCTTTTAAAATTGAATATTATATTATATTGAATAAGAGAAGAAAAGAAGGCAAAATTTTAAAAATCAGAGAAAATATGGTGAAACAATCAATGAATTTAATTTTGGTTTTTCCTGTACATGTTGCCTGTACCCAAAGGGGTGTGGTATGTTCAGGTACTGAACAGATATATCCCAAGCCAGTGGCATTGTGCATGCTTGACATACATCTGAGTATGTGTTTTCTTGCTTTATTTTGTGAAAACGCTTTCTTGTCAATAAGACCAGAAATTCTCTTTAGGCAGTGTTGAACACACAGCTCATGCTTGCTTGAACACACAACTTGTGTTTGCTTGCTTGCTTTATTCAGTGCAGAGCTCGCTGGTCATTTACCACCACGATTGCTCGTCCACGGCTCATAATGTGCTCTGCCACTTCCCCATGGCCTCAGGGTTGTCATCCTCACTCTCAGCAAGACACCAGCTCAAAATATTTCATTTTCAGTCCTCATTGTCATCAAGACTGAAGCCACCACAGAGAAGAAAACAACTCTCAAGCATGTGGCACACACAGTCCAGTGGCTGGCACAGGACTCGTCTGTCCAGTGCCAAATGAGGCTCCATTAGAGAATTATGGACATTAAAGTGACAGGAATTGACCTGAGGCCTTCTGAAGCTGAATATATGAGCGCAGGATAGCCAAGTTCTTGGTGCTGTGAAAGCTCTTTGTTCTCTGGACCAGATACTGAAGTGGTAGTACAAAGGAAGAGTTTGCTTTTTGGGTTTAAATCCAAACAGGAGAAACTGTTTAGAAAGATCGACACAGCCAACGTTACCTGATGAAATAAACTCCAAAAGCAGCATTTCTTCTTTTAGGGAGAACTGTTGGAGAAAGAGCTGACCAGTCTGAAAATCCTATGTACACAAAACCCCCAAACCAGTTATAGACTTTTTCAGATGTATGTCTGTGCTCTTGAAAGGGAGAGAAATTTGAGTACCTTCTCAGTGTGCTGTCTCAAGAAGGAATGATTCATTGATGCCAGTAGACACAACAGTGAGAAATCTGCCACATTAACACAGACATTTATCATTTATTGATTTCATGAAACAAATGCTAAGCAGACATGCAACTGTCAGACAAGCAAATACATCGTTATTAATGGACTGTAAGGAAACAACCTGCAGAGAAAAACGGCAGTAGGTTAAACAGAGAAGTGTGCAGAGGTTACAGCAAAGTTCTGTGACCCAGAGATCATCTTTTCACTGCATGTTTACACAGCTTCTAGCTCAGTGGGAGTCTTGATCTATGGCTTTGCCCCCTAAGCTGTAATCCATACAGCAGTGCTAACAACATATGTCATCTGGAAATTAGTCTCCAACCCTCAGCAGTGTAGTGGATAATGACATGTACTGTCTTTTTATTCTGTGCTTCAGATATCCTCTAGTTACACTAACAGTAGATTTCATTCCCTCACTGGAGGCCGTGAGCCAAAAGACAAAAGGAATTAAAACAAAAAGGCATGCATAAACCAAAAAAAAGGCAAGAAAACTTTACAGTCCCTAAGGCATCTATGTTTCAGAAGGACCAATGGCCACATGATTTATTAAAGAAGATTCTGTATTATGCATTAAAAGCCCCAGCATAGAGCTGGCCTAAGCATACCTCACTTGCGTGGGTAGTTGTACACAAGTATCTGTCCACAACTTTTTCTGTGTTTTTATGCTCTTGGCACACACAGGCACACAGTTTCAAGCCAAAGGGTGCCTTTACTGAGTTCACCAGCAGGCTGTGAACCTTGAGTTTTACCCTAAGAAGAACACAATCATCTTTTAATCGGTGTCCTCTCTGGAAAAAATGTCAGCATTTGATATTGGCCTCTAACACAGCTGAAGGTCTTCCAGGGATTGCACTGGACATTCAAGCAATTTATACATCAATTCTGTAGCAAGAATCTCTCAACATCAGCAGTCTAACCCAAAATTATTTTGTATTTCTTCTAAGAATATAGTTGTCACATCTACTGTTTAATGTTAGCTTAAGCACCAGAATAATCTGAAGGGGAAATAAACACCCTCATTTACATTACTCTTATCCTAGTTTTTCAGTGTTTGCTTTCTAGTTACTAATAGAATTCTAATAAACTCCTTTGCTAATAAATGATGGTGTGCTTAACACTGCCCAAAACACTTATAAAAACTTTATATCTACCTACAGTGACTTTTAGTAAAACAAGCTGCAACATCCATTACGTTTTCACCATGAGTTGAGTCATTTTTCTGTATCACTGCAGCATCAAACACTGGCACCTCTTGGCCTTTGTTCACCTAAGACAGGACCATCCACCTTCTGACTCTTCCTCTGCTCCACTTGGGGAAGCTGGTAATGGAGGGAGCCCCAAGGAAGAGAGTCCTGGAGCTCACTGCCAGGAGGGGCTGTGACCCTTGGGGACTTTGCTTGGGCAGCAGAGGAGGGGCCCCTACCATTGAGTCTGGCAGGACAAGTTCATCTCATGGTTTGTCCTCATGTTTGGTCATCCGAACCATGTGCAAGCAGCCCACAAATCCTTGGTGTCTTTAGTTCCTGTGATCAGAATCTACCAAGAAAAGGAAGTTATATAAATAAAAATCTTTATAAATATAAGTTCAATAAATAAAGAGAGAGAGAGAAGGAAGGGAGATGGAGATAAGAATGTGTTAAATAAACAAAAAATAAAACACTAGAACATAATACAATTTCAGAGATGCTCTGGCCTAATAGCAGCTCTGTTTCAGGCCTGAAGCCAAGTCTTAAGTGAGGGTCAGACTCTGATAGTTTTAATCAAGTTACTGTATCAGCTGTCTTGTTCCTGACAACAGCAGCCAAAGTGGATGCCAGCATCTGACTCCATCCAAGAATAAAATAGAACTTGATTTTTCTCATAGCATAGAGTGAGTGAAAAGAAAAGAATGCATGAAAAAGTAATAATACATATATGACTTTTCTTACCTCCTGAGTTGCATGATTCTCCTCCAGAGCAAACTGACTCATGACAACAATTGCCACTCTCCATGACTGTCTCACACATGGCAGGGAAAAGTAAGTGCTGGATATGCAAATATTTTTTTCTATGTTGGTTTTTTTTCCACTCTAATATGGCCTGAGGATATAGGGCTGTCCTTGGACAGTGCTCCTTGTGTTCAGAAAATGCCTGTATTGGTCCACAGCCCAGCTGGTAAAAACAAAGAATGTGAAAACACAATTCAACATGCACTGAAATTCAGATTCCAGACCCAGTTCTGGTTTTGTTTTCTCTTCAAGCTTTGAATTCTTCTAATAGAGGGCCTGTGTTTATGTGTGTGGTTTGGCTTCAATATTTCCTGGAGGAATGTGTCCGCACAGCTAAACAAAATCCCTCCCTGGGGGCAGCTTGGGCTTCACAGTCACTGCAGCACAGAGAGAAAATCTGATTTTACAAAGACAGAAATGGAGTACATCCTGCAAGGGTATGAGAAAAACTTCATGCTTGACATCATTAATGGTCAAATGATAACATCAAAAAAATAATATTTTCATTTAGTGCATTTAGATCAGGTGCCTTGAAACCTTGTCTATGTCTTTGGGAAAATAATGGGAGATACATAAAAATAATCAATATTTTCCAGCTATAAAAGGACTATGGTTAGGCACCTTTTCCAAAATGCTTTTACATGCCTTATAAGTTGCTTTTTTACCCTTGCTAACAAAGAGGTGTATTAAATACAAATGAACAAAAATCTGCTCTGAGCTTTTCCTCATGCTTGCAAATGCTGATTTGTCTATAGGGCTACTCAGGCCTGACACCAAATCACCCTCAACGAAGGCTCAGCTTCCTCAAAGAACAATAAATACATTTAGCCTTTTCCTAGCAAGTTCAAAACTTGATAGAAAGGCTTAGAAAATGCACCTCACTAAAGATTTTTTTTGTTCCTACTCTTATCAAAGCATAAAGCTAAACAGAGCTGGTTTATTGGCATCAAGAACGGACAGAGTGTGTTTGGAAATGTAACACTTCTTTGAAAAGTATGTGTAAAGCAGAATCAAAGAGTCTGCTTTGATCACTTTGATACTTTCCTGAATGTGTTTGGTCTCTTTGACTCCATTTGCTTCATTTCTCTTTGGTGTCAGAGAGACAATGGGGTGGACAATGCTATCATTCTCTGCCTGGCACGTTATTACAGCAGCTCATGTACCTAAATTATGCAATAGGAAGAATTGGAACTGTATCTTTTTGATGTGAACAAAGTTGATGCCAATCTTTTTTGTTAGCATATATTTAATGAATAAACCGGGTTGATGTGTGTGTAGCAGCTGCTTTGCTGCCTGTACATGTGCTTTTCATGTTCCCCTGGAGCAAAAGCAGCCTTTCTGAGAGCACTGTGTAGCTGCACTGTGCTGCTGGCACAGCAGTTTAAATGCTCCATTCGGACCAGGTGGGACAGCTGTCCTTCTCTGGCCAGTGCACTGTCACCTCCTTCCCTGGGCAGGACTCCAAGGCCTCCAGCCTCTATTTCAGACAGCTGTGAGCTCTCTCCTAGAAAGCCATGGGCCATTGTCCTGTGCCTCTGCAGCTTCAATTCTCACCTCAGTCAAAATGACAGCCACCAAGGCAGAGCCCAATACAAAGGGCTGGCACAGGAGTGTTCCTGCTTTGCCTGGGCTCTACAGTCCCAGTGTGCCTGGTCTTGAGGGCCTGGGATGTATGTGCAGAGCGGTCTACAGGAACTACCCCCTTTCTATCTCTGACTACAGAATTTCCCTGCAGCAGCCATGGGAATATGGACTGTGGGCAGGGCAGGCTGTGATGGGTCCAGAGTGCCCTGAGCACAGCTGAGAGCTGGATTTGGCAGGAGAGCAGGGCAAGGACCTAGCTGTTGGAAAAGTAACTGGGGTGACAGGAAAAGAGAGGTAGAAGGGAAATAAGCATATCTTGTGCCACTCTTCCCACACACTGAATATTATCACTGTTTCCTTCTGCACCCCATGAAATCTGAATTCATCCTTCACAGCTATGGGTGGCCAAAAGTGGCCAATATGCCAGATGAGATCCCTGCATTTATATTGGCACCAATATCTCCTTGTCCCTGTTGGCTGTAACTCCTCTGACACATCCTAAGATTAAACTCATCTATTTCATGGCAATTCTAACTAATGGCTAATATTTATCCCATGATTAATGAGCAAGTATGTAGTAATTAACTTAATACCTTTTTTTTTGAATCCTCCATCATCAACATACGCGTTCTTGCACTACAGTAGAAATTTTATGGGACATTTCATAGACAAACAAGTAGTGTTATTGGATTTGATCATCTCCACTAATCAGTCTCTAGCTATCTGCTTTTTATTTCTAATCATGTGTGTTGATACAGACTCCTAAATGTTTACCTTAGGTTAGTGGAAGGGTATATGGTAATACTTGCCACAAAGATAGATCATGATTAATATAGTAAAGTTAAAACTTCAGCTGCATGTCTCTGTGTTACCAGGAAGTCATTATTTCACACAAGCTGCTTGGTTACAAGGTGATGAATACATTAAGTCTGGATAATTTAATATAAACAGGGTTTTCCTTTAGTATTTACTCAAGATTACTGGGGAATTGGAAAGCCTCTTTCCCTCTTGTGCACTCACACAGGCTTTTAGCCCTTTTTGGGCTATTTATTTGAGAAATGATATTTTAACAAAGAACATTTAAATTGTCCCTGCAGACTTTAGCGTGACTTTACTCTTGTGTATTCTATATATATGTATATCAGAAGGACACTTTACATTTCAAAAGCAACAGTTCTGTTTTTTGAAGACAGCTGCTTATTTCAAGAGAGCTTCTCATTTGCAAGGGTAGTCTCAGCTCTCAGCAAGAGAGATCACTGCAGTGATATAACTAACTCTCATTGCTGATAAGACTGCTTTTTGCCCAAATGCAGTTTGCCTAGTTTTCAGCTTGGGAAGCTTCTTTAAATTCTCCAGTGACTTTGCCAGCTAGACAACGACAGCATCAGAGTGTGAATCACACCATTTCAATGGGCTGATTGTGAAATAAATATGAACAGGAACAGCAGGGGGTAGCTTTTCTTTAGCAGTCACAGTTTCCTTTTCACTATATGCCCTTAAAATGCCCAGGCAGACCATTAGCAGAGGGGAAGATTGATAGAATTGCATTTACATTTTAAATCAAGCCAAGTTCTCTCTTCCCCAGCCATAACCCTTCCAAAACATCAAATGAACAAACAAAACAAAACAAAACAAGAAAAGCTGCAGCCAAATAGAAAGGAGGAAAATAAATGTTAATTTGATTAGTCTTTCAATGGAAATTAGCTTAACGGTCCAAAATTAAAAGTATAGATGTTTAAGACCTTGGCTGATTCTACACATGAAAGATATAATGCTCCAGTTCTTCACTTAAAATATTCCTCTTTGTGCCATCCCTCAGTGTTTTCCTCACTCCATTACCCAGCTGTAATGTTGTCTCACTTTTGTGTCACTATTTCTTGTTCCTTTTGGGAATAACTGTAAACCAAAACTTTGTAAAACTGTGCCAGTAAGCAGATACTCTTCTGCTGAGGAAGCTTCCTGACCTGCCTTGGCTTTCTGCCCTGCCTTTCACCCTGGTGGTGACCATGGACACACAGCCCTGGCCTGGTGCCTGCTGCCCTGGGCTCCCCATGCCACTGCTCATCCCAGGGCTGGGTTAACCCAACGATGGCCACTCTCTGCAGGCAGGAGGAGGGGTCTGTTCAGCACCTGGTCCTTGCAAATGTTCTCAAAACTACCTGTGAGGGTGACAGGGCCACCTCTGGGTGTAGGCAAGACCCACCACAAGCTACAGTCTTATCCTTGTAGCAAACTATCAGCTATGCCACATATGCATGCAGCCACACTCCATGTATCTGCGACTCATTCTTTCCTTAGTCATCCAACTCAAACAAAACCAAACCAAAACCACACTTGTAGGGGTACTTAGTCATCTGGGAACACATGATATGTGATTCAGATGCAGAGAGGATCCTTTTTCTGCTTTATTTTTATCAAGAGAATTTAAAACAGAAAAGTTGTTCAGGTTAGGTGGCAATTACATGTGAAACACAGTCTGTTGTTAACACCAGTTTCTCACTTGTCTGGTATTTATTTTTTCTTTGTTTCAAGGCAAGCTGACAGAACAAAATACAATTATTAAGTTTATTAATTTTTTAAGTGAAATTAATCACTGCTCATTTTCATCACTTCTGAATATTACCAAGTAGAGTAGATCCTCAGCTATCCCCTATATTTTATACATTTTTGTTCCTTAGAAGAGTGCTTTAGCTGTACAAGGTATTTGTCATATCATTTGGTTTCAAGGCACTGACAAAGCTCTGAATCTGTCTTGTGTCACCAACTCACAGGACCCCAAAGGTAATACTCTGTGAGAAACAAGAAATAATGTGACCGGTTTACTCTTTCTTTGGCCTCAGGGCCTTTGTGCTACTAAGGCCAGTGAACTGAACACAAGTTTTAATCTAAAGTGAGAATGTGGATCCACAGGAGCCTGTGACTTGTGTTACTGATTTCAGACATGGCAGGATTTCTTCCACTATGCATAGTTATAAAAGTCCAAAAGCCATGTATAGGAAGAAAGCAGAACAAGGAAGACATGATGTATTGTGTGAACTTGTACCTTACCTTCTCAGTCAGCTGAGAATTTGTTACCTTGCAGTTGCACAACAACATAAGCTATGACATTTGCAGTTTTCTAGGCAATAATAAGTAGAAAACTGTGCCTGCTAGCATGCTAAGCAGCTACTAAAAAGCTCCTGTGTAGGTAGTAGTTCAGCAAAGTCTCTTTGGATTTTTGTTTGGCTTGGATTGGATTCTTACACAGAGTTGCACTTTCAGTCTCATCAATTTTTCTTTCAGTGATATAATTCTTCTGAAAGGTGCTGGAATACCAGTCCTAAAAAATACAGCCCTCATCTCTTTGTGTATTAACCACAGTGTAGACAAGAGCTCCTTGGAGGGACAGCAGAGAGCTTAGACCTTGCATTTTTCAACATTTGAATTCCCCAGCGGGCTTGTATCAGGCACAAATTTGGTAGATGAATACATTTATTTATATCACCTCCAGGACACTCCTTGGTGGCTGACATAATTTTTCATCATGAGGGTAATCAGGGAGGGTGGGAAGCTGACCAGTATTGATAAGACCTGGAGCTATCTGCCACATTTGCATGTGTGAGAGAGAGAGAGAGAGAGGAGGATGGAAGGCAAAGCACAGCAGGAAAGTGTGAATAACTTGAAATACTGCTGCTCTAAACCTGAACAAGGCTCCCTCCTTGAAACCCTGCTATTGTAACCTTGACTGCAGTGTTAATAAGGAATGGTATTACCTTGGGATAACTGACACACAGGAGTGTCTCAAAGCCCAGGAGAGTCCAGACAAGGCACTTGTGTATTACAGGAACAAGGCAGCTCTGCCTGTGCCCGTGGCCAGAGAGGGAGCCAGACTGAAAGCACCACTGTTATTTCACTGGAGAGGTCTGCAAGCTACTCCAAGCTAAAATTGCCTTTTTCTTAGCAAGGCGGTGAAGGCTTAAGCCTCTAAATCCTGCATTACTTGAATCAATACGCCTTGCAGTCACTGAGAAGAGTATCCCTGACAAGGCTAAACCACGTAATCTCTTGTCTCCCTGGTGTTGATGGCTGAGTTCCCACAGTGTCTGTGGGAAATACCATTATCCCTGCTATGGAGACAGCAGCCAAGGCAGAGACAAGCCAGGCTATGCCTTCACTGCAGTGGCAGATACTCGTGTGGACATCTCTGAGCTGTCCCAGGCTCTGCCATCACCCAGAGCACTGTGTGCCCTCTGGGTGCAGGATGCTGCTGTCTGAGCCCTGCTCTGCTCCTAAGATGGGTTGGACACTGCCTGCAGAGAGGACTGGTCAGCACGGAGAGTGTAAATGATTTGGTCCCTGGCCTGAGGCAGCACATGGAAATGATTCCTGGTCCCCAGCTCTGCTGGGCTGTCCTGTCTCTGTGCTGGACCACAGGACTCCCTATTTCCATATGTTTTTCTTCAGGGAAAGTGCCCAGTGACAGGTTCATGCTAGCAAGACTGATAGATTTCAAAGTATCTAATTTCTTTTTCTGATCCAGATAGTTTTACCTGCTTCTATAACTATTTTATGTAAGAATAGGCTATTGAGTAGTAGCACTAGTCTCCTCAATATATATGTAAATTTTTTAAAATAACAAGAGCAGGGAAGAAAAAAATAAGCTTGTTCCACTGAGTAAGCAAAAAACTTTTGCTTAATTATCATGGGGAAATGGTGTTGCAGCACCAGCCCAGAGACAGCTCTGAGATCCTGCCCACCCTGCCCATTGTTCATAGCTTGGCCAAACCACACAGATCCCCAGCAGAATCTTACTGTTATCATGGAAGAGAAATAAAACACATGGGATGAGCCCCAGATTCAAACACAGGCACACAGTGCTGCCATATCAGGCTTCTCTCTGTGCCAGGAAAGAGTCAGAGTTGTGCACCAGTACCCCAGACTCAGGGCAATGAGTGAGGCTGCACAGCCTCTGCACCACATTTCAGCTGGTGATCACAGAAAGACCCAGCAAAGTGTACTTTGGTTGCACAGCAAGGAAAAACATGATGAATAGATAAGACCTTAACCAAGAGACCAAAGTTTCCAAAAAGCCTTGTCCTGAGCTGGAAGCTTGCAGAGCAGTTTAGCCCTGCTCTGAAGCACCTTCACCACAATAAACAGCTGAGTCATTTGGGCTTTGAGGTTCTGCTTGAATACACAGGACTTTCTCTGTTTTACTAATTTTATGTTTTATCTTTCCTATTTTTCCATATAATCAGACATTCATTTCAAAAAGTGTCTCATGACAGCCCCAATGATTTTAAAATAAATATTTTCATTAAGCAAGTGGATTTTTGTATTAAGAAATCAGCAACTTGCAAGGACTTTTACCAGAAGTTGGCGGACACCTTGGTAGACTGTTCAAACATGGGAGGAATTTCTGGCTGCATAATGAATCCTAAGAGTTTTAGAAAAATATTATTGTTTGAGTTTTCAGTAAATTAGAAGCAAAAATACAACATAATCAATTTTTTTTATAAAAATATGTACACAGTTATGTCATTGTAGGCTTCTAAGTTTCTTCTCAACCTGTGTGACTACTTTTGATATGGAATATTCGCCATATAAGAGTGAATAAATGCATTGTGAAGAGCACTCAGAGATCTAGTGGCATAGTCAGACTCAAGAGTTAATCCCAGACTGTGAGAGGGATCCCAAGCCCTTGAAGACCCATGCTCACTGAATGGAAGAGTGTGATAAACATGGAGATATCAGCAGCATGATGGTCATAACAAATATGGTGGCACTGACTGACTCCTGCTGGGCTCCCTCCTAATGCCAGCTTGAGCCTTGTCCCACAGGCTGGAAGGGCTGTAAATAGCTGCTTCTCCACAGAGGCAACCCTTAGGCCAGTTTTGACTATAGTATATTTTCATCCTTTTCCCCTTCCCCTCCTGTAGCTCTAAATTCTATTTCCACGTCCATTTTGAATAATGTCTCTAAGAGGCTATTAGCCTCTGTGAAGAACAGCTTGTGTTTCCCTGTTAAAGACCTTCTCTGCCCAAGGCAGGGAATGCACCGGAATTAATAAGTGATTTTGCATAAGTGACTGGATAAACACAGCCACTGAAAAGATTCTGGAGTTTCAAGGGTTTTGGTAGCTGTGGACCTGGTTCGCAGTTGTGCCAGGTGCCTTAGACTGAAAGGACTCCCAGTGCCTGGTGTCACTTGCAAGTTCTTCTGAAGTCACCACTGAGCTTCTTATAGAAAAAAAATTTATTTACTCGTATCTGGACTATAAATTGAATGTACTCAGAGATCAAAGATAATCTTGCTGATGAGCTGCAAATAGAAATAACTGAGAAGAAAATACTTGTCCTTGTTTAACTGAATTGCAGATTCTGCATGCTGAGATAGGCAGTAGTGCTGATGAGATACTGGACATTGGAAAATACTCATTTGAGTCAGAGTCAACTATGCAAGTAAATCTGGCCCAGGAAAGAGATGTGGGTGAGGAAATTAAATTCCAGTACTTTGTGTTTTTTCAGGGGAAAAAAAGCCCTCTACTCTTTCTGAGGATACCTGAGCAAAAACCTCACAGACAATTATCTCAGCAATTCTTCCCCTTCACAAAACAGCTGTTTGGGGTGGGGAGTTTTATGGATGGTTGTTTGTTTGTTTGTTTGTTTGTTTGGGTTTTACTTGTTTTGTGTGTTTTTGTTTTGTTTTTGTTTTTAATTTGATTAAGTGTTTTGGTGAAGCCTGGATCCAGCCTTTGCTTTCCTCAGTCATCCTTGGCAGCAGCTGCATTGCTGACTTCTAGTACTGGGAGACTATTTATTCTGTTCAGAAAACTGCTGCTCTGGCAGAGCAACTACATTTTAGCAGCTTGCCAAACATGAATGTGATAGAAGGATAATATTTCACTCCTACCTTCAGCTATTCTTTACAGCAATGAGATGGTGATTAAGAGTCTGTTTCTTCAGCAGCAAGACTCACAGTCAGTAGGGTCCTTTCCTCGGATGTGCACCAGGTAGCTGTGTTTACATCTATGATATGGCTGCTTGAGGCCCTCTCAAAAAGCTTCTGTCTCCCTCTGAGCTCTTAACTGACTTGTCCGGGCAGCTCTTGCTGAAAATAGGATCCAGCAGTTCAAGGCCAGTCCTAAAATTCCCACAATCAGGACTCACAACTTTTCTTTCTTCTCCAAAGGTCTACCACCTTAACATTCAGGAGCACATGATGTTACTAAACCAACTGTTCTTTAAGAAGGCAAAGAAGTGCATAACAAGACAGTAGTATACAGCCCTGTTCTCCTGTTTCCCCCAGGGGTTTTTGTGGATTTAACTCAGAGTTCTCTGCAACATAGAGTTTGTATGTTCTTTTTCTCCAAAACTAGTTTTCCCACATTCAGATGAATCTTCCTGGTGTATTGCAATGCCAGGGGACTGCAGTACTTCATCAGATATTTTATTGTTTCAGTTAATAACTTACAAAAATCTGAGTTTAAAAATTTGGGGGTGGCATAACTTTCAAAATAACCAGGTCTTCATTCAAGGGTACCTCTGTTTTACAGGACAATTAACATATAAAACAACATATGTTCAGCTTCAGGCCTGCATCCCAGCATCTGGATTTCTCAGTTCCATCTGGCATCTAATAAAAGAACAAAGCCTCATAAATTCAAGCCAGAAAGCAAAATAATTTTTATACTTTTATCACAGCCATAAAAAGATTTATTCACTTTGCTTGAGACTATGAATATGTATATACATGGGTCTCTCAAAGCAGACATCACAAGCACTATTGTTTTGATTGACAAATTGTAAATAATAGAATCACAGAATGGCTTGTTTTGGAAGCAACTTTAAAAATCATTTTCTTCCAACCACATTGTCGTGGATGGGGACACCTTTAACTAGATCAGTTTTCTTGCTCAGAGCACAATCCAATCCAGTCTTGAACACTTCTGCAGATGAGGCATTCATGAATTCTAGAGGCAACATGTTCCAGTGCCTCACCAACCTCACAGGAAAGAATTTCTTCCTAATATCTAGTCTAAACTTACTCTTATTCATTTTGAAGCCATTCCCCCTTGTCATGTCACTACATGCCCTTGTAAAAAGCTCCTCTCTGTCTCTCTTGTAGGCTTCCTTTAAGCACTGGAAGGCTGCAGTTAGGTCACCCTGATGTTTTCTCTTCTCCAGGCAGAACAATCACAATTCTGTCAGCCTTTCCTCACAGGAGAGGTGCTCCATCCCTTTAATCAGCTTGATGGCTTCCTCTGGACTCATTGCAACAGGTCTATGTCCTTCCTGTGCTGGGGAAGTTTGCTTTTTGGAGGGGTTTCTGTCTTTCTGCAGCCTACGTAGTCCCACAGCTCAGAGTAGAGATGTGTGTGCCAAAGCACATACAGGATTAGGTCCTGTGACACTTTGAGAACCCTGTTCCTTTTCTTTCTTATGTTTCTGCTGTTTGAGAGGCTCACTGGGTTGTTTTCTTTCTGGAATGAAAAGAGCCAGTGGTGTTTGTTTTTATTACCCTCATTCCCTCTTTCCCTGCCCCGGGCAGGAAAGTGCTTGCAGCTCTGCCTCATAGGTTGGCAGGAAATTTAAGACGGCAGCAAGCTGCTGCTCGGACCACCCCCAGACTTTTCTTCCTGTTCGTGCAGGAGACTATTTAATTGAGGGCTGATTTGTCCAACTTACTGGTTGACGCTCAGCAGTACCTACCTAACCAGTGGGAGTGATTTTTTCCCTCCCTTCCTCCTCTTTTGGACGAGCTCCCCACAATGAAGATGCTGCTGCTCCTGATTGCCCTGCTCTCTGCTGCCCTGCTAGCCAGCGCAGCCCCTCCAACTTGCTACTCGAGGGTGTTGTCTCTGAGCAAGGAAATCACAGAGTCCTTTAAGGAGCTGCAGACCTCCAAAACTGTGGTGAGTCCACCTAAAAACTGCTCCTGCACAGACACTGCAGGTTGCCACTTTTGAGACAGATTTTTCATGAAACAAAATCACAGCGGGTCTTTCCTCTTTCCCGCAGGACTCGTGTGTGGAGACGCTGCCTAGGCTGTACTTGGACATACACGTAAGTTTGCACACTTTTTTCTTATTGTTGTGCAGTTAAAGCACTTAATGAAAGAGAGAATGACTCTTAATATTATATCCCAGAGGAGTGTTTTAAAAGGATTTTTAAAAGTTTAATAAACTAGATAGATAAGTGACAAAAACCACAAAAAACCTCCATTTGAACCTTATTAAAATCCCTATGGACTTTTTTAATCGCGATTTTACTCGATTAAAAATTTTTAAATTAGGAAATCAATATTTATAAGTTATTACCATATGCACACAATTTATTTACTGTGAAAGAGCCTTTTCAGAAGTTAAATAAGTGCAACAAAACTTTGAATAATAGTGTAAAAAAAGAAATGTAGAATTAACTTTCTTCACTTAATAAATCTACTTCATTTTATATCCTGAGTGGTTTTTGGCATCTAGTTTTAATAAAAAGCAATGCAGAAAGACCTTGCTGACTTCTGTTCTTTTAAATAGCTACTTGTTGGATACAGAAAGGAAAAGTGTGCCTGACAATATGGAAATCTGACATTGAGAAAAAAAAAAAGCAATAATTGTCTCTCAGCTAAGAAAAAATAACCTGCACTCACAGTTAGTGTCATAGTGTTCCGCAGTGGGATATTTGATGCATTTTGCTTTTTTATCCAGTGTTCAACAGAGTAGATAAAAATAGAAAATATCAGACAAAACAAATTTCTGATACATTTTTTTATAAGCAATCACTCTGAGTCTTGTAATTCATTCTAGATGCCAATTCCAGAGCTGCCAGTGTCTCACATCATGGCAAAGACCAAGAAATGTGATTCCAATGCCTCAGTTTCCCTGCCCTTAAAGCAAAAGCTGGGATATTTACTTACCTGCTTCACAAGGACATTGTGAAATTCATGTTGCCTGTGTTTTATTTTGACAACAAAAAATCTGAGGTAAAAATTATTTCAAAAAAAATCAGGACTGGTAGTCACGGTTTCTTCTATTGGACACGAACAGAGGAATGGAGTCTGTGAGATCTTCTTGATGATCTGTTCATTTGTTAAATCAGGTACTCACTCTGAAAAGTGAGACAGTGCACCTATTCTGTAGAACATTCCACCTACTATGGGAGCAGATTTGATTTTATTGGTGCTGCTGCCTTCTAAATCATGTGAGAAATAAGCTGGCAGACTAAGACTGTATATATGCAATTTTCCAAGCACTTATTTGGACCAAACATCTTTGCAATAAAATATTGATGATTAATTTGCCTGACTAAAAGTTGCATAGATTACACGTACATAGAGGTAGGAATTCAAGGTTCCCACACAGCAGTAAGAATTTTGGAAGTGGTAGATGAGAAACATAAATCTGTATTTGTGCAGGGTTACACAGACCTCTTTTGCATGCTTTGCAGAATTACTGTGTGTTGGCAAAACTCCGTGATTTTGTGGCCTACCCTGGATGTGACAGAGTGGTTGAAGTGAATGAGCTGAAGGAAAAAGCCCGGAGCCTGTACACCATCCTGATCTCCTACTGCAGAAGGGTAGGTCAAGATGCATCTACAGGGATGGAGTCCCTGCTTTTAGCCTTGCCTGTCTCCACACCATCCCCTGATCACCAAAACTGGATCAGGCCCAAGCTTCTCACTGTGCTATATTCCATCTTCCTCCTAATAAATTTTAGCCTTTTCTTTTTGTTTTTGTTTTTGTTTCTCCAGGACCTGGTGTTCCTCACTGATGACTGTAATGCCCTGGAAATTCCTATTTCACCTCCCATTGAACATTCCATTGCTGAGAGCTAAAAGACAGTTAACCCAAAAGTTATACCCGGGAAAGTTTCAAGGAGACCAAAAGTAATATGTATATGCAGTCTATAACATTAACAACTAGGATCTTTTTCAAGCACACTAGCAATATAATCTCAGACCTACCCATTTTTCTCTGCCTTGGCAGGAAATGAATTGCATGCCTTGCATACCTACTGAGCTGCTAGGGAACCTTCCATTAGGGAGCAGTTTTTCGTTTGGCAAGGTACGATGTTTCAACTTAGCCAAATGTAAAAAGTATGTTTTGTTTAAACAGCAGAAATTAGATTTTTTATTTTTACTCCTTTATGAATAACTAGACTCATATATACATTCTCTTTCAACTTAGCTGTTTTTCTTGTGTTAGATGGGCATGGAATGGACCACATTTGTTTTTCTTAGAATATTTCATAGAAGAAGAATAATGCTGTACCGGCTGATTTGTCTGCCTGTATAGCTCAGAGAGATAGATTTTGATGTCAGATTTGTGAGAGTAGAGGTGAAAGAAACATGTCTCTGTGGAAAACTAAATAAAAACAATCTTCTAATCCAAGATGCTTGTGTTGCAATATGTCTTTCAGGATCAAGCTGAAAGGTGTCATTCTTATAAACTTACTTTTCACAGTCACTTGCAAGTTGTTTTTCCCAGCCTAACCTTTGTTTCCATAGCAATGCAAACTTTGCTGTGTCTGTATGATTTGACAATGTGTAAATTTCTACTAAGAGAATTTTTCTATACTACAGTTTGTTTGATGAAATTAGTGATTTGTTTTTAATAGTATTTCTGGGTTGTGAGAATGTAAATTCTGAGCCAGAGGCTCAGAAAGCCTATTAAAATCTCAGAGAGCTTTTTGAGACGTAAACCATATAGTTGAGCTAGTGGGGTTAATAAAACTTTTAGACAATTCCAGTAGTTCCAGAGTAATGGGTGTCTTCAGAATATGCAACACGTGGGACCTTCACAACCAACAGCCCTTTGGTGCCAAGAATAGAAAGTATCTTCCCCATATTCTTGGAAATAGCTTTTGTTATCTCAGAGAATCTCTTCCTTCCCCCAGTGCAAGTAATTCCTCTCTGTCCAGAGTAGTATTTGCTGACTGTTCATCTGCAGCACTGCCAACTCTGGTGACTTGGTCACTGGTCTCACCATCTTCTATAAAAGCCCCAGCTTCCATAACTGGATGTTTGTTTACACAACAATCACAGCTCCTCTACTTGAAATGCTGATGGCACAAAGCAACATGTTTGACAACTGTTATGTAAATAAGTGAATAATAAGATTAATTCAAAGCAAAAAGTATTGTGGATGGGCAGGAAAGGGTTTTTTCTTTATTATGGAATCACCTTGTTCTGTTGAAGCTACTAGTTTGATTTTAGCTATAGAAAATTTGGCTGTCCCTTTGAGTCATAGAATAAGAGTGGGAAAATCTGACCCCAGGAAAGGTACAGGGGGAAGAAATAAAGGAGTGGTTTATTTCCAGTTTGTTTCAATTCTAAGTATAAATTCAAGGAATGTGCCTATAAGACTTTGTAATTCCCTCTTGAATTCATGTGCTAACCCTACTAATCCTTTAGAGGAGCCATTCTGCCCACTTTTTTTCATTCAAGTGTCTCTACAAGCATCTGGTAGAGGCAGTAGCAACTCAGCAATCTAATCTAGTACCACGCTGAACTCAAAAATGTCCAACAGCTCAGATAGTCCTATAATCAGGAAAATCATTGCTTAGTCTGCCTTTCAGAATCCTTCTCTCCAAGCCAACAGCCTCTGTACAAGACACAACACCCTCTAGAGATACCAATACCTATTTTACTGCATCATCTGGGCACGCCCAAGGCCAACTCCTTCCACAACAGCTATATTCTGCAATAAGGGCACCTCTTAGCATGCTGGCAGGTAGCCTGGTACCCACAGAAGTGTGTAAGCACTGGCAGGTCCCTGGATCAAGGAGAAATGCAGGTAGAGTTGAACCATTTGCTGTCAGACTGCATGTTCATAATTTTGTTCCTTCTAACCAGGGACTGAGACCCCTCCTGGGGAAGCAAGCAGTGCTGGGATAACACCAAGTTGTATCCACTTCCATAGAAGTACCAAAACCACATCACAGCCTCTGTTTTTCATATCTTTGTACAAAGCCAGCCATGGAAGAACCCTGCAATAAAGTGTGGTGCAGTCACCACAGGCCATGGTGCTTACAAAGCTAACCCAGGAACTGGACAGTACACATGCTTGGAAACTGGCAGCAGAAGCTGCTGATTTTTGGCTGTTTTTTCCACCTCCAGAGGTCATAGGTTTTAAACACTGGTCTGTTGTAAAGCTTGTATTGTGACTTGGCAAGCAAACTGCAGAGCAAGATGTGTTTCCTCTGTTGCAGAAGCCCATACCACAGTGCCCAGAACCAGATCTTAGGTAAATGTGGCACTTCTTCCCCTGCTGCTTTCCTGTCCCAGGGACACACGCTGCCTGAAATTGAATATTTGATGAGGATTTTCTCATAGATTTTCTCAAAACTCTTCTTTTTCTTTATTGAGGCTCATAAGCCTTCCCTAGACATTTTGATGAAACTTGTGATCCTAACTCCAGGTTTCTCCCGTGATGTTCCCATTCCTTCAACCATCTTCCAATTATATTTATTTCTGTTTCAGGCTGATTAATTCTGTGAAGAAAATGTAACCTAATTTATTTAGTACAAAATAGCTTGCAAGAAGTCCTTGAATTGAAAATAGAATAGAAATCATTGTTTTATTTGCACTGTTTTTGTTAGTAACTTTTTTCATGACTGACAGGGACACTCTGCAGTACACTCAGGGTGTCTGCTTACCAACAGCTCTGCTCTGCACTGGTATGTCCTAGTTCTGCAGAAGCTGCAAAAAGCATGTTGGTGCTTTGGGGACTGAACATACTTGAACGGACTTTAAAAGCTTATCCCCATTTGCAGATGCTGTATATTTTATTCCCAGAATCAGTTTTTCCTGGTCATTGGTGTGCTTTTACAGCAAATATATTCCCTGTGGCTTATGCTGTGACTCTCTCTACATCTCATATGACATTTTTAATGGAAACTGTGCTGAGAGCAAAGCTATGCTCTTTCGGTTCACAGTAACCTCCTGTCACTCAGACAGTCTTAATAAGATTTGTCATATGAACAATATATTTTTTCAGGTTTTCACAGTCCATGAACAAAAAAACCTCACTGATAAAGAGATATAATTCACTTCTAATTTGACAAGAAAATATCCACCTCTCCCTTTCAGTACAACATTAAGTTTACCAACCTTTTGAGTCACCAGGAATTTAAGGAGCAGCAGAGCCATTCATGCAGCTGAGCATTTATTCCTGCAACACAGCAGTCCAGACTCATTAGGGCTCTGGCCAAGAGGGAGACTGTGGAGGGATTAAGGAGGACCTATTTGCTGCAATTTGCCAACTGGCATCTTGCCTAGTTATTGCAAAATATTACCATAAGCACATCATTAAGAAACTGCACTCAGTTTGTACAGTGATTAGGGAAGAATTGTAGAAAAACCAAGCATCTGTTCTGTTTTCTTGCCTGTTGAAGGTTTGTTGGAAGGAGCAGTCAATCCTAGGAATAGGTTTTCTTTTGCAGACTTCTCTGTCTCTGCAAGAAGCCTCACTAAAGACCTGTCCTCGGACTGCTAAACTCTCCCTTATATTATATGGAATCCCAAGGTCTTGGGTACTGCCTTTGAAAAGCTCTTAAAAATATAAGTTTCCAGTTTTGTCAAAAATTCATAGATCAATCCTACTAGAAACAGCTCCTTTCCCACCTCTTTTTTCCAGTCAAATGGGCTTTCCCTAAGTAGGGACTCTGATCACTTAACTCCTCATACACTGGGTTTTGTGAAATCAGGAAGGGTGGCAGATAACTTCAAACATATAATTAGGTCATTTAGGGTGATGAGGTTCTATTGGATAGAATGTGATTTGTTAGTAATTAAAGTGGTACAAATATTAGGATATATTTTCCTTTTTTTTTTCAAGAATAGGAAATGCATTCATGCAGCATTGAGGAGAAATCTGATCTTTCAGGCTGTACACTTTGAGCAGAGCATTGGTTTGTCCAAACTCCAGATTTGGGAGTGCATATTTGTCCATTGTACCATTTCCAATGCTTGTGGTGTTTGTAAGTTGCATTAAAAGAATGCTGACCTAGATTTTCCAAAAAATTTACTACAATGCTAAAGTCTGGTAAATACAAATCTTACAAACATTTTTGGACTAGTACTTTTATCCACATTAAAATCTTCTCATTTTTGGAGTCTATAGCAGTGCAAGTGAAAATTACAATAGACATGCTCCAGCAACTTTATTTGTGCAATGTTTTGGGTTCACAATTTTTTTTTGCTATGGCCAGCAACCCTGTGCCATCCAGAGTAAACAAAGTAGTCTGCAAGGAAGCTCTTGGTAACTAAGTCAAAATTCAGAGACAATGTCTAGAGAAGGTTCAGGATCTTATCAAGGGATTTTTAATTGTCTAAGTTTCCTTAGCATAGGGCAAATGTATATCCTGAGGTAAATAATATAGCAATGAACAGAAAACCTATCAAAATATTTATCTTTCTAATGCAAATAACTATACAGATAGAAACCCTGAAATCTTGTTTCAAATTTCCAGATCTGTAAACAGGATGTGTTCAGACAGATAAGAGGATTTTGAAGCCAAACAAATGTGGGAGAAAGAAAAATTTCTCCAAAGATTTTTTGCAATAGATTGAAATATATTGACATTACTTCATTAATATTTAAATTTTATGGAAGAAAAAACTAAAGTCATAGAATAAGAAAGAAACTCAGGATCTCCCACTGCATCCCTTAAGCTCAAGAGTAGCTTGGTTGTCACAGGTCTTTTCTGGTAGCAATTGGCCTGAAAAGCTTTATGAAACAGTTGATATAGAAAGCTCACAAAAAAACCAAATCAATACATTCCAGACCCCCCTTTTGTTACAAAGTTTTACCAGGAACCAAATTTACCCTCTCAAAATTTAAACCCTTTGCTTTCAGATTTATTCATCACAGAAATGGGGATTGGATTGTTATTTCTTGTCTTTGCAACAGATGTTAGTTGAAAGACTTCTAGCTCTCTCTTCCTATTCTACACATCAAATTCTTTCAATCTTTCTTCATTGATCAAAGGTCTAGAAAATACTTCTTGTTGTCCTTCTTCTGTCTCTATTCACTTGTTTCCCATCTTTTTTGGAGCACAGTGCCTGACATTAAATATAGACATCCAGCTGAGGCTTTATCAATGTCAAGTAGTGTAGAAAGAAAGATTTATTGGCATTGCCATAAAAATGGTAGATTACAAATGAAAAATTATCTCCAAGTATTTGGAGACAATATTTCACTTTTTAATTTAAATTTTAAGATTAATATAAAATGTTAGAGTACAAATTGTCTTTACTGCTCCATAAAAAAGAAAATGTTTGGGGAAAAACAGACAAAAAAAAGCAATGGATAGTGAAATACAATGGTTGCTCTTTTTGCTGTGGTGTCCTAACTAGCAAACACACTTGCCTTCCTAGTCAGAGTGGCTGCAGCCAAGTCTTTTCTTAGCAATGGTGTCTGGTCCATGCAATCCCTTAGAACACATCCAAAGCTTGTTTGGAAGTGTGACATCTGCCCCAGGTCAAAACTGTGCCCAGAACTATTGCAATTTCCAGGTATAGCCAAGCGTGCTTCAATACCTGGAATGTTCCTGACGCTGAGAAAATAAATAAAAGACTGATTTTGGAGCACAGTGTTTCAGTTGTTCTCCTGGGAGAAGAGCTGTGCTGTTCATATTGTTAATGTATTTCATATTATTATTGAGTTCAAACACAAACCCTGAAGTAGTGCAGAAAACAGACCCCAGATCTTCCCAGTCTGCTAATGACTTTCTCATTGGATAGTACCAGATAAATGAGTTAGAAAAGTGTTACTCCTTCTGAGAGGAAAAGGGAAACAAGAATGTCATCTTTAGCAAACTGAGGTCAGATAGAGAACTAATGATTTAGAAAGGAAAAAAAAAAAGTTATTTGAACATCACAACATTTTTTGTTTTTTTTGTTTTTCACTGTTTAATATAGAAGGAATTTTTTCTGCAGTTGCAGAATTTTTTTTCCCACTGTGAGTTCTCTGAAGTCCATAAGTGCTTGGCTGTTCCTTCTAATGATAGCTAGACAGTCAGATGTGGGCTTGGAAAGCATGTTGTTTATCAAAATTTTTTCCTTGATCAGGGCACAGAGGCCAGGTCAAGGTAGAAAAGAAATACACTCAGGCTGTTCTATAGCCTCCCTCTTTTAGTGAATAAATCACTAGCCATACATCCAGGAATTATTTCCAATTGATGCCCTGAAGCAGAACAGTCTGTCTCTTTGTTGCTGTGAAGTATACTGCTTGCCTTAGTGTGCTCCTCTGAAATTTTAATAACAAGCTATAATTGATTTTTTAAATACATTTTTTTTGGAAGACCTGCAAACTCAGTCCTAGACTGAAGTATGTCATGAGTACCTTTTGTCCAGCCTTTGCACTCACCAGACTGTACAGCCTGGGCCTGACCCACATCCAGCTGCTGCAGTTCAGGGCTGAGGAAGTCATAGCTTACTTCACTTTCTTCTTTTATTCCCTTCAAACACTACTGTCTCATTTGCATTAAATGTCTGAATGTGTAATGATGAAGAAGCCCTAGGAGTCTGTGTCCTGAGCTTTCCCAAGCTTGTACAGACTCTAGGAGAAATTCTATGGCCAAATTGCTTGGAGCAAGGGGCACATATGTCCTCCCTGAAATCCTCTGCATTAAAGGTAAAAAATGCCACGGAGAGAAACAAAGATACAGCATCACTGTTTGCAGGAGAAGGACGTCTGAGCAAACTTCCACTGAGGCCTCAAAGAGCACACAGACAATCAGAGCCACATCTTCCCCCTCTCCCACACCCCAACTCACTGCTCAGCACTTGGGAGAACAAATGGGCTAATCCAATTGACAGATAAACTTGACATAAACCTTGACATTTTGCCATGACTTACAGGGTCAAAAATTTTCAGCTGATCCTCAATGTCATTTGGTCATTTTGGCTGAAGAGAAAGTAGACAATGGGGATGGGAATGATGAAAAACTAGGCAAGAATATCCTGCCTCCTTGGTTTATTTCAAAGAAAGATACTTAAATTTCCTCAGCCAGTGCAAATTCATCAGTCTTGCTCCAATCTCCTGTAATAACATTCTATCACTTATGTCTTCATAAAGCAGGCTCATGCAGAAGGGAAATTATGCAAATAAAATCATTTCTAATCACCACTGTCTTCAAAGGAGGACAACAAAAGGTTGCTCTCAAAAAAATCTATTGATAAGGATAATTATGCTGTTAGGCTTTCTCAGTCATCTCTTCCTTCATACAATAATTGCTTTCAAGTTATAATTTTTTATCAGCATGGCATAAATATCTGGATAGAGGTGTAGACAGGTGAAGAAAAGATCATGAAGTGTTTTATTTACATTAATTACATCTCATAATATCTCTGACAACTCAGGAAGAGTTTATTAAGTTCAGACATTGAGGCCTCTAAATAGACTGCTTATTTTGTTATTTAAATGTGGTTTTGAGGATGGGTGTATAAACACTGTAGCACAAACAGCTAGCCTAGAATCAGACAGCAAGTTGATGACAGTGACAAAAATAAAACAGACCTTTTGAGCTCTCTCCTCCAGCACTCTGAGCTGTGATGCCAGCACATCCTCACATAGTCTGGGTGTGGCTTATAACCAACATTTTACATGGCAATCAAATAAATTGCTATTTTACTGTTCTTGGCAAGATTTTGACCAAAGCTAGGTTTGTGGTCCAAATTTAAAATGTATTCTTATTACATGTGCCAGAACCAGTTAGAAGAAATATTTCCTCCATGTTAAAACTATTGTCAAGCCACAGAAATGTCAGTCTACTCTCTGTAATACTCTCACTGTGACTTGCATGGGACTCATGATATTGAAAAACAAAGACCTGATGGTGACACCAAAATATACTTTACAAATTGCTTTTTGGAAAGAATATAATCCAGAATTCAGCAGCAAACAAAAACTTCAAAACAGCCATGGATTCATAAAAAGAATGTTGAAATCCTGAAGAACAATAACAAATTGTTTAAGCTGGATCACCAAAAGCACAGTGATTCATAATTAATGTCTTCAAAAGCCAATTCTGCAGCCACCACCATGGAGATCTTATGATATAAATATCTCTATACACATGGCAGGTTTAGAGTCAGACATAAAGACAGGCTCCACACCTCTTCTGTCTTTTAGCTGGGCAATCAAATGCAATTTCATACGATGCCACTGTACAGATGATGAAAGTCAAGAGTCCAGTCAGGATCAGGATTGAAAAATCTAATTAAAAAATCAGGGAAAGGAATCAGCACATACAAGAGGTGTTAGCTATGTTATTTTAAGCTAACACTAGTATTTTAAGTGTGATTTGCACTGACTGTAATGATACATTAATGAGAATTTAGGATAGATATCAGATAAGTAATGGATGCTAGTTAACAGGAAGTTCTAGCAGGCAGTAATACATCCTTTTATGCAGATGAATCAATACCAGGATCTTACACAAATATGCAGCGTAGTTAAAGGCATGTTTTGCCATACTGCAATTGCTTTGGGACCTAAAAGAAGACCCCCCAGGAGGAGATGCACCCACAAACATCCTATGCCTTCTCCATTACACAAACCCTTGCATGAGTTGGCACTATGCTAAAACTTATACAAGGAGCAAAAAGGGTCTGCACTGGTCAGAGATTTGTTAAAAAAATCTTTATAACTTTCTATTACTGCTGCTTGAAGCAAGTCGATCTGTTAAGTTTAAGTAACCCTTGTTCATTGCCTGTTCAATCTGGAAAATGGATACTGTGTCTCAGCATCTGACTCATTGAGCTGGACTCAAAAGAAAAAAGCACAGCAGAAACACTTCTATCAACTTTTGAAACTGAGTGCTACATAAGTTTTAACAGTCCATGTGCAGGGAAAACAGTGAAGCTGGCAATAATGGCTCACACCTTTCATCTGTTTGTTTTTTTCTAAGCTTAAGTTCCCCTTTAAAAGACAGTGTGCTTGTTGGTTCAAACAGGTTTTACAATCAAGATTTTGGCATTTCACCATTTTTGCTTTTCATCTCTTAATTTATGCCTCAATTCACCAAGTCCAATTGCAAAGTCAGATAGCTGCTGCGAGGACTCCTTTTGTCTTCTTCACTCTGCTTAGCATCATTGATTTTGAAATCTGCATCTCCACAGCTGACTCAGGGTTTATTATTAACAATAGCCAGACAGATTCTGATGGTACTTGATGCTGAAGATAGCTTTGGATAAATTGGAGGAAGATTGCTGTAATGCAAGAAAGCATGAGGATCAACTTTGTCTATATAAGTCTGGAGCATGGAAAGTTTATTGCCATATTTCATTTCTCTTTGCTGGAAGACATATGAACTCCAAGAGATAAATTTGTCCCAAATGTGCAAAAAACAGTGTATCTCATAAAAGCTGAGTTCATTTATCCTTCCAGTCAATTCCCATAAATCAACTCCCAAAAATGCGATTTATTAGTATCCTATTATATAATGGAAGTTGCAGACTGTAAATCTATTCCCCTTGAAATTACATTCCCTGTGCTCCACACTTCCCAGAGGATATCTTTACCCATGCCGAAGCAAGAGCACCTAAGGGCCTGCACAGGTGACCAAGGAGATCCTGTCAAAACTCAAATACAAAAATAAAGCTCATATGAGGTGACATTGGGGTCAGAAGACCCAGGAGGAATATAGAGGAACTGTCTGAGCAATCTGAGACAGAGTTAGGCAAGACAAAGCACATCTGGACCTGAATCTGGCAAGGGATTGTAAGGGGTTCTACAGATCCATGGACCTACATTCCACAGCAGCATGGAGTCACTGCTGAAAGAGCAGGAGACAAGCTGGAGGCAAAGGTACTCACTGCCTTTTTCATCCTCATCTTTATTGATAAGTTCACACTGCAGAAATCTCAGGCCTCAGAAACCAGCAGGAACATCTGGAGCAAAGAAAATTTACTCTGGGAGGACAAGAGTCACGTGAGGAACATTTAGATGATCTGGACCCACTTAAATTGTGCAGCCTGATGGGTTTCACTTGTGAGTGCTGAGGATTAGTGTTACTGCAAGGCCACTCTCAATTATCTTTGAAAAGTCATCGTGTTTGTGGGAGGTTTCCAAGGACCAGAAGAAAGCAAAAGTCATTCCTATATTTGAGTAGGTTAAAAGAATTTGTGGAATTGCAGGTCAACATAACTTCCATCCCTGAGCATGTGCTCCTGAAAACTATTTCCAAACATGTGATGGGAAAGTAGGTGAAATGGTTGGTTGGGATTTATGAATAGGAAAATCAAGTTTCACCGGCTTGACAGACTTCTACAACCAGCTAATGAGAACAGTGAATCAGAGTGTTTTACCTCAACCCTGAAAAGGCTTTCCCATCATATCATCAAAGAAAAACTGGTGTACAGCCTAGAAAAATAAACAATTAGATGGATTAAAAACTGGATAAATTGCCAGGTTCAAAGGGCTATTATTATCAGAATGAAGTCCAGTCCTGTTCTAACCAATTCTGCTTAGAGCATGTGGAGTGAGCTAGACTTTCTCCAAATCTGAACTTTTCTGTGATTCTGCAATGATATCCACGTGTTTTCACAGCCATGTGCTCCTGATGAGCATCTCTAAGGAATATATGTTAGTGCAGCTTTACCAAAGCCATCTGAAAGGTTTATTTGATTCTCAGCAGAGAAAGGACACCATGAAAATGTAGTTTATATAACAGACTCCACCAGTGAAGATTTTCTTCTTAAAACCTTTTCCTCCAAACTATTAGTTTTTCTGACATAAGGACTAAATATAGTCTTGGTCAGAAGAATAGGTGCAGTAGTCCAATTTATTTAAACAGCTCATGTGGGATTTTCCATTTACAAGAGCTCTTGGTTAATTTCTACCCTTGCAAATAGCTTTCTGTTAAGCCCAGCTTGGACTAGCAGAAACAGTTGCTTCTGTCATAAAAGAGAGGAGGGTGGGGAGACTTGAATGTTGTCTTTATTTGGAGGATAGACATTTTCCTTGAGAATGGAAAAACAAACTAAAAAAACCCCAATTACTCTTCAAGAGCACAGAGCTGAGTAGCACTTGACAGGGCTCATTCCATGATCTGCTGCCTCCCCATGCTCAATCACTTCCCTTTCCCTTCTGTTCTGCGACCATACACTCAGTGCAAGAAATACTCCTTTTGGGAAGACACACTATTTCCTTTTGTCTCCTTTTTAAATTAAATTCCTAATCAAGTCTCCACAAAGCAGAGATTTAAGAGATCAAAGGTAGAACCATCACCACCTCTTGACGGTGTAGGATGTGAAGAGATGTGAAAATGGCCCTAAAGCTCACATTTCTCTCAATAAAAGGAACAGGGTGTTGATGTAGCTCAGTAGTGAACACAAGGTCTGGATGACCCACCAAAAAAACTTGTCACTTGTTATCACCTGTTACTACTTTGTTTAATGACTATGGGCTCAGCTCAATAAATTAAATAGATAGATATTCATTAAATACATATTTAAATGTTATGCTGTCTTGGAATGGATTTTAAAACACAGCATAGAATAAGCTTCTATCTGGATATTAAAGAAAAGTTTTGTAGGAAAATGTGTTCTCAGACAATGTACCCGAGTAAGGTGGGCCTATTTTACTTAATCCCCTCATTAAAACTAATGGTTTATGCTGTTCCAGTAAGAGAATAACAACAGCAAGGTAACATAAAGCGCTCTCTTGAATTATGTGCATGTCTTTATATCTAGGGAAATCAAAATCTCTTTTCTCCAAGTACATAAATGCTGAGATCATCCAGGGAGCTATTATTAAGTCAGCATTTATGAGTTCTAGAAATACCTTGCAGAGCAATAAATTGGAGAAAACATGCAACTGAACCATATTTTGCAGATACGTGTGCACAAGAAACAAAAATTAAAAGTAACCCTTTTGAATTCAAGAGATTCTTCTGAAGAGAAAAGTTACTCAGTACCCCTAATGCCAAACTTTCCAAAGGTTAAACACAAAAATACCTTGAACAAGATTGGGTACAAGCATCTCAAGAATTGTATCACAGTAATAGAAGCTGTCAGGAAAGTGTGAACAAAATTGATACCCACTGTTAAAGACTGGGAAAAGCTTTAAAAGGTGTCCTACCACTGAGGAAAGAAGTGTGGGCAAGAAATAAGGCATCTGCACAACTAAGTCAGTTTCTACAATCACCAACAGAGATGAGTCCTGCTGTGCCTACCAAATTCACTTGTGGTCTAAACAGCACATCTAGAAAAAAAGTTAACAGATGTATTTGCTTTAATTTTAGACATTTCTGAGACAGGTTTGATTTCTGAGAAGTAGAAATTCTAGCTTTGTATGGTCACATCCAGAAGAACGGAGTAATTCAGTGCTCTTTCAGAACAAGGACAACAGCTTTTGCTCCCTCTTCATCTCTCCCCCACTCCAGAAATTTGTCTCAGTTAATCGATGCTGATAAATGCCCAACTTTTGTAGGGAACACATGTACATAGTTACATGGGTGTTTTTTAAATTACGTTTTTCGTCCAAAACTTACTGTTTGTTATGTTAGCCATAAACACATTATCCAATCACCTCAACGAGCCAGGATCTCACAGAGGTTTTTTTCTGTGGTAGAGACCACAGAGTAAAATAAAGCCTTATCACAGCAGAAGAAAAAGAAAACAAATGTGCTTTATTCAGCATCACAGGAGGCAAGACCTGCACAGGCCAAACAATGAAAAGCCACAGCTGGGGGCCACTCCACCTTCTTGTTTAGCTCCTTTCAGACCTGTCATTTTGTGGTCATCATGTTTATACTGGAGTGTTCCTGTTTGCTTTGAGTCTGGTATTCAATATTCAAAGCTCCATAGTAAGACCAGGTCAAAGTCTAAATGAGCCTGGCAATATCATGACCTAGATGGAAAGAATTAAAACCATCATTAAAACAAAGCAAAATAAAGCATAATGAAGCAAAACCATACAAGTAAACCCAAGCCAAAAAAAGAAAAAAAAAAAGAAAAGAACAAAATCTTTGACCTATAATCCAGCAAATTGATCCACATAACACTAAGAAACTTGAAGTTCTGTCAAATCTAATGATTAAGGATAAACGTTGTAAAATTTAATTTGCAACAACTGAAGTGAGAACAGTTCACAGAATCCTGTAAACTACACAAGTCCTCTCTTAAACTATTACTCTTGCCTCTCCTAACTGGTTTTGGCTTGAGATAAAGATGAGATTAATTCTGCTTTGGAGACAACAAAAGACAAAGAATCCTACTCTAGGAAAGAGAATGGTTATTGAATGACTAGTTCTGCCTCTAAAAGCTTCCTTTATTTTTATTTTTCTTATGCAAAAATGTGACTTGAAACTGTCCTATTCCAATTACTGATCATGTGAAATCAGACACTCATAAAGGACTTCACTTGCTGTATTTGTGAAACTTTATGACATATACTGCTCCATCAGAAAAAGGCAAATATGTGTAATTTATGGATAGCTCAGAGTGACAAATGCTGGACAAAGCAAAGAAGAGCAGATTGAGTTAGAAATACCCTTGTTCTAAGCAATGGATGATAGAGATATAACTTGAGGTTGAGAAGGAGGGAGGCTTTTCTAAAAATAAAGATTAGGAGAGATGGAAACCAATTCCAATAACAATCTGTCCAACAAAACAGACTTGAACTCAGAAAACTGACAGGCTTCAATGGAAGTGGGTCTTTAAATCTTCTCTGCCTGTTTTGTGGAAAAAGCAGAAGATGCTCTTACTGGCACTTATGGGCATGTATAGACCAGCATTGCCCTCCTCCTGTGCCTGACAGTGGCTTAGGTGGAGAAACCCTTGTGGACATCAGCCAGATCCTGGATAGCCTTTGAGGATTCAGTCCTGCTTAGACTGGGCAAAAGTGTCCTCCTGCCTCCAAATGCCACCCCATTCCCCCTCCATACCTCTTCACACACTACCCCATTGCTGTGAAGACTCTTAAAATACTTCTTCCTTATCTCAAGCACCTCTCTTGGATGTAGGCAAAACCACATGCTTTACAATAAAAGATGCAAAAATTTCTGTTCTTTAATCACTTAGAGTGTGATGACTCTAATTCTGTGGGCCCATAAAGCATTGTCTTTTGCCTCATATTTTATGAATGAAATCTTTAAAAACCCATTCATATAAAAAATGCAACTCTCAACAGTATTTCCCTTCCAGGCTTGCTTGGAGCTAATTTTAGATCCAGCCACAAATTCCTGCTAGTTCACAGGCATCAGGGATGGTGGGGAGAAATCCTCCATCTGTTCCCTGACTTTCTTGTCATCCTTTTTCTGCCAAAGAAAGTGCTACTGATAGAGAGAACCAAAATATCCCACTAACCCTGCAGAGAGGAGAGGCAGGACACACACAATTTTATAAGTGTTTGGGATGTTCAGCTGTTACTCAGGTCTTGTAGAGCCTGAAGCCATTTTATCTCTCCTCCAAGGATGGAGGGAAGAGCATTCTGTGCAAGCTGTCCTGCACCTTCCCATCCCATCCCCTACGCTTCTCGTCTTTGCACCATGATCCTGCAGAGCACAAATCATGCAGGCTGCTGCAGAGGAAACCATGTTCAAGGGGCAGTGATAACAAATACAGAGGTGTTATCCAGCCCTCCAAGAATGCCAGAAGGAAAACTTCTGTATGCTGATATTTAGTAGTAATGGAACTGATGTATTTAATTTATCAGCTGGTGTCAGTCCCAAGGAAGAGAATTCGTGCTTGTGATGGACTTTAATCATGTGCATCCAAGTGATTTTGGTGGGATTTCCCGCTAGCCATACTTCAGTACATGTGCAAATACCCACTGGATCCAGAGCAAACACAAACAACCCTGACACAGCTGGACTCCCACCAGCTGCTGAAGACAGCCAAGGAGCAGTTCTGGCTGCAATACAAGTTGGCAGAGTTCGAGGGTGGAAAGAGTAAGACCACGTGGTGGCTTTGTTCTGTTGTGGCAACACCAACAGTAAGTAGGCAGCAAGGATGTTGAACAGCTCTCCCTACACATACATGCCTATTCAACATGTGAGTTGGCAAGATTTCCCTGTCATTTTTCATACACATTGTCATGATTTAAGCCCAGCCAGCAGCAAAGCCCCACACAGCCACTCGCTCACTTCCCACCACTGGGATGGAGGAGAGAATAAACTGAGTGAAAGTGAGAAAATTGGTGGGTAGAAATAAAGGCAGTTTAATAGGAAAGCAAAGGTTTTGCATGCAAGAAAAGCAAAACAGTGAGTTCAATCTCCAATCCCAAGGGCAGGTGTTCTGCCATCCCAGGAAAGAAAGGCTCCATCACAAGTAACAGTGACTTAGGAAGACAAAACTCACCACATCAAGCATCTCCTTTTCCCACTTCATCCCCCAGTTTATTGCTGACCATGATATCACATGATCTGGAAAATCCTTTGGATCAGCTGGGGTCAGCTGTCCTGGCTGTGTCCCCTCCCAGTCCCCTGTGCACCCCCAGGCTCCTCACTGGTGGGGTGGGAAAGACATTAGCTCTGTGTAAGCACTGCCCAGCTGTAGTCAAAAACTCCCTGTGTTGCCAACACTCTTTCCATCACAAAGCCAAACCACAGCCACACACTAGCTGCTATGGAGAAAATTAATTCCATCCCAGCCAAAACCAGCACACACCGCAGTTTTTCTGTGAAGAGTATTCCCCATAGAATTATCCTGTGCAGACACAAACACATTTGAGCTACAAGTAGGATAATTTATTCAAAATATGAATAAATCAGATCTAGACATAGTCATCCCTTCCTGGTTAATGGAGTTTTAAGAGTGGAGGGATTCTATTTTGGGACACATTGTCAACACTCCCACCACACCAAATTACCTAACATCATGGGTGGCTTTCACTGTGATTTTTATTTGGCATATTATAACAAGCACATTAATAATACTAAATCTATAAATAAACTATGCTTCTATTACTGTTCAGATAGATTTCTGTGGAAACTGGAGTCTCTTATTATTCCACTTAGATTTTACAATCAGGGAAATGTAATTATTTACCATACAGCCATGATGTGTTCAGATATTAGTACTTACTTGTATGTAAAACCATAAAAATTATTTTTCTCTTGGCAGTGTAACATTCTTCCTCCAGCTTCTGATAAGACATCACAACACCTGCTTCACAATACCCTAGATTTGTCATTCAGAAATCTGGTCAGCTTATTTTCAGTGCAAGAGAATAGCTTATTATCTTGCTTTAGGGGATTGTGATTCTATTTTTAATTAAAATAGATTTATTTCCTTCTGTTATCACTAGGTTCAGACTGCATTTTCTCAAAATGGATTCAGGCCAGGAAGAAATGTGGAAACACACAATGAATCCTATTAAACCTAAAATAGTTGTTTTAGCTTATTCACAAGCCAGTCTGGTTTTGAGGTTTAACCCAGCTCTTGCAAAGAACATCCAGTTCTTTCTGCTCTATACAATTCATAAGATGGCTCCAGATTATTAAAAAAAAATAAAAGGCAAATTCTATTTCATTCTCAGTCATAAGGGTGTTTATTTTTTCGATTTGATGAATACATCCTACGGAATTATCTTTCAAGATGCTCAGAGTTCTGTTCTCAGTATTTCTCCCACACCTCTTAGAGCTTAACTTTTCAATTGATGAAGAAAGTTCTTTGAAATTACAAGGATTTGAGTTTTCCCTGAACTTCTTTGGAGCAGGATGATAAGGACAGTAGAACAGAACAGCACTTTACTCTGATAAGGACAGCAGAACAGAACAGCCTTGGAGCAGTAGATAAAGGATGCAACTTAGGCAAAGAGGAGTCATGCAGAAAGCAAGCAGGATGCCAGCTCAGCTCTACCAGGCTGACAAAGCAGAAGTTTTGCAAAACAATGTTATTGTCCGCACTCAAAAGTTGAGGTTGAGGAACAGCCACCTAAAATGAACACCAGACTTTGAAGACAGATCCCAAAGAACCAAGTAAGGACTTCCAATAAGATGTACAACTATATAAAGTCATACATAAACATCAAGTGCGCATTGACAATTAATATGTAATCACTGTGTATGGTCAAAATTCTGTTTACCTGAGGCTTGGGGCACTCAGTTAGAGGGAGGATCCTCTGAGTGACCAGCGTGCTGCAATAAGCAATTCCTACTTTCTAATATTCAAAACCATGTTAGAAAGTTTCTATCTGGCTGATTTCAGTATCAGGATTCAAAGGAAATCAGTTCTCTGCAGACCTTTAGGATCAAGGAAAACCCCTCAGCTGTTCTATTTGAAATGTATGGAAAGAGGGCAGTGTATTCACAATAATGTAGTTCTCCAATATTTGTGAATGTTGGAGTGATATTTAGGCCTTATTGAAGTAAAAGAGGTCACTTACCCATTGGAATTAGGATTTCAGACCTTCACGTTAACCAGAAGCATACCCTATTGAAAACCTGATATTCTGAAATAAAAACTCCAGCCTTTCATTCTCCTTCAAACCCAGTGACTCGTTCCATCTTGCGGCAGAACAGGCACCTAGACACAAGAGAAGCACCTATTTTTGGCTTTCTGCTGTTTCCTTTCCCTCCCTCAAGAATCTTGGCTGTTTTACCCCAGCAAGAAAATCAGGGCAAGCAATGGCAGTGTTTATGTGGTGACTCTAAAATTTCCTCTTTTCTCAATATATCTGCATGTTAAAGCTTTAGCAGATGAAAATTTCTTTATTCTTCCTTCTGTGGGGGACAAAAGGAGATTAAATGCTGCCACAAAGGATGGATACATCATTTCAGGTGCAAGACAGCTTCATGGCAGGATTTAATAACTCCTTGGTGATCACATGGGCAACTGGCTTTTAAGCTTTGGAAAGCTGAGGTATCTGATCTGTTCAATAAGCAGTTCAGGAATGAGGATTTCCTAGGTGGGATAGAGGAAGGCACTGCTCAAGTACACTTCACACTTTGTGAAGTGTGGCAAATTGCACTCCTAAAATCCTCTGCAGAGATGCAAGGTAACCATCCAAGAGCAGCTGCTTCCTTACCCAGAGGAAGCACAGATTGATTCACAGCCTTACGGCTGAGAAAAGCTTTCCAGAAGCCTTTATGGAGTATGCTCCCCACAGGAATGGGAGTCTGCCCTGAGACCTTAAATCAAGAATGCTATATTAACTTCAGACGTGATGCCTTGCCTCATTTTACGATGTGTACTAATTTAACTCCTTGTCAGGCTATGGGGAATAAGGTGACAGCACAGATGCTGGGCAATTAAAATCAAAGTGTATATGAGGTGAATATGACTAGTGGCTGGTTACTTGCTAGTACCAGGTGAAGCACATCATTTCACTCATGGTTCATTGGCAGCAGCACTGTGGGTGCTGACACAGCCACGTGTTAGTACCCTGCCTCCCATATTTCTCATCAGTTCAGGAGCTGAGCACCATAGACTTGTAAATTCTCCCCTTTCACAAACACATATTTCCACTTGCAGTGGATTGTGTCGTGGGAAAAAAATTATAGGCCAGCACTTAGAACCATCTGGTCAGCATTTAACAAGAAGCTGAAGCATATTTTATTCATTCAGGGGCTCTCTTCCTGACTAGCAGCTAGCTGCCAGGTGAATTTTGCCCTCCCTATCATAGCTTTAGAGACTGATGCAGTAAGTTATGCATTGAAAAACAATCTCTAAGGTATGTCATCTGTCCTACAGACATGATCCTTACCTTCTTCACCCCAGAGTTAGGTACTGGGGTGTCAGACACTGGTGTACACAACTCCTCCTGCATCAAGGCCAGAGCAGGCAGAAACACCCTGATGTTCTCCATGTATTTCAGACAAGTGAGAGGTTTCAAAACAATCTCAGCAGATCTAGTGGGGCTGCTACACTCCTTCTTTCCTTTTGGACTCACCCACCCACCCTACCCTTTGCAAAAGATGTTGCTTTTCAGACAACTCCTTAACTGCACTGCCTTACTCCACAGCTTCCTGTGTCTAGTGGCAGGGTAGGAGGCAGAATCACACAGCTGTGGAGGGCAGAAAGGTCCAACTTAGACTGGGATGAGCTGCTGGGGAATCATGATGTTGCTTCTGCAACCAGCTGCCTCAACCCAGGAAATGTAGAGCTGCACTTAGGAGGCAGCAGCAAGCCTCAGTGAAAGGTAAAATAGATTGGGACTTGACTGAGGCTGAGCAAATGGGGATGCCTGGCCTTCGTGCACTCAGGGCAATTGTGCCCACTCTGGCAGAGCACCCTCAGGCTGTTTGCCAAAGCTGATGCAGGCATGCCCTTAGTGTACCTTCCTTTCACAGCACATCTTGTGCTCTTCAGGCACTTTCATGGGTCAGCTTTACGTGTCCAGCAGGCCATTCTGACAGACAAGCCACTGTCATTCCTCCATCCTGCCCAGACTGATTCTGAGGGTGCAGCACTCCTGAGTAAAACAAGACCTTAATACAGACCCTATCAGGGTTGTATGGAGAAATGCATGAGATGGAGGGATAAGTGACAGACCACTCATTTTCCTCCTGCCTCTACAGGAACAGAAAGGGCAGAAGTTATTCTCTCTGGTATGTTCAACAAACAGTCCATAGTTCAGCTTTTCAGAACTTCTTGAGCCAAAGACTTTTAAAGCCTTAGATAATAACTGGAAACTCTCTTAAGAAACAAATCAACCAATGTTTTTTGTGACAGATTTTGAAGTAATTCCATATTCAGAATCCATTTCTTCTTCTTTGAAATGGGCCCAATGCCTGGAAAATAGTATCTGTCATTTAAGTCACTGAGTCATTAACTGCTCAACATTGTAGGTGTCTGACATCTCTTGTTTGAGGAGAATTCTTAGTCTCGCCCTTCTCAGCCTTAGAAGGGTTTGGTTTTGTTTTGAGATTGTTTTTTTCCATGAAAGAGAGTTTCCAGAGGGTAGCTAAATTAACCAGGCCAGGAAGGTATGAATTTAGATACTTTTGCAGTTATGCAACCCCAAAGACAGAAGATGTGGATGGGATCATATCTGCATGAATCCCACCTAAATTCCTGATAGCTATGACTGTATTTTCCCCCAAGGATGTCCTCCCTTCCATATCACTTGAACTGTGATGAACTCACTACAGAAAGCTAATAAACAGTCAAACAATTTTCTGGTTTTTCTGCCCATGTTTTTCACTTCCTTTCTTCTCAATAGCTCATTCATCAAGCCAAGCAAGAAAAAAACCCCACAGAATTGCTTAAAATAGTACTCCAGCCAGCATATTGGCTTTGCTACCTTGTGTATTACATGCAGACTGCCAGTAATGAAAAGTGGAATTCACCTCATCAAAGTTTACAAATTTGTTTGAGGATAATATGTCAGTCGAAAAGCAGATACATATTTGAGGCCCAAATTAAACACCAGTGCAAAGCTCTTAAGAAACAGAGTCACTCTTACAGCTACTGTTTATTAGCAACCCTAGGATATGTCAACCAAAACATTTAAAATACTGGTTTAACTTTTAGTCCATTTGATCTAGCCTCTTATATTTGGAGGTAATTCTCAACCTGCACTTTAGATGAACTGCCATCCACAATGCTGTAAATAGAAGAGACCTCCAGATTTTTGAGACACAGAAACAATAAATTTGTGCTCAAACAGTCTGGTATTCCTCCCATTGACACTTAAATGCCTGTTAATTTTAGTGTGGCAGATGCTTAGATGTAAAATGGCTTTTGGTGTCTTAGGGTCAGTGTCTATCATTCCTTATTTCTTTTGCCATCAAGGCATTTGATAATACAAAATGTTCCCATCTTAGGAATGGAGTCTTATCTTATGTGCCAGATGTCAGGGCTCGTGAAGGCAAAGTCCATTCCTTTGCCTATAGAAGAGAAGGTCTGGCCCAAGAAGCTTTTGCTTTATACTGTTATTCAAATATTCAAAGCTCAATTTAAACATCTCAACTGTCTATACAAGCACAACAGAACTCCATAACTGAAAATTATGGAAGCAAGGAATTCCTTCCTTCTTACCATGCTGTGCAGTATCACTGGGAGCGCCTGCACCCCCAGGACATGGCTGGAGGGGCTGGGTAACCTGGCCCTGTCCAGAGGTAGCAGGGATCATTAACACCTCATGCTTCTGTCAAGCTCTAGGACCAGTACTACAGCAAATCCTTTGTCATCCATAGAGATGATTCAGGAATAAGAAAGAGGAAAAAGATGAAAGACATAAATTAAAAATAGCAGGATTTTTCTGGTGCTTGTATGTCATATAACTACACACTTCCCTGTCACCAGAGCTATCGGGTGCCCATAATAGGGCTGAGAGCAGCAAGTGTTCTCCACAAAGCAGTGACACAGTTTTGCTTCAGTTATTAAGGAAATTCCTCTTCCTTGATGCATTGTGGCAGCAGCAATCCAAGAAGACAGATGCTCCTGAAAAGAGTCAACCTGAATTCATGAAGTTGTTCTATGCTGTCCAAACACAAGTATATCTTATGTCTTTGGTATTAAATGACCTTTGGTACAGCACTTCAGATTTATCCCAAACTGACAGTGACTGACAGGCATAAACTACGTAGGGCTAAAAGGAACTTAAAGTGAAATAAATAAGCTCCTGTTACTAAGAATTTGGCCATGCAGAAAGTCTGTGATTGATTCTTCTCCCAGGCAAGAGGATGACCATAAGTAACAACTGAGTGAGACTCTGCCTCTACCCCCAGCTTTCAACATAGCTGGGTCAGTGCAGTTAGTGCATCCTGCAGCACCCACATTTCTTTTCTCTGTGGGGCAGGAGAGAAACCCATCTCATAGAAATATCTATGAAAAATATTTCTTCTCAAAGCCTCTTCATTCAGACCTGCCATCCCTCTCCTATCTTTTTCAGAAACAAGCAATCACTTTAATTTACAGCAGTCCCACCAGCGAGATGTACCTCTGTTTTACAAATCATACTTTACTGCAGAAGACAAAAATTCTGATCATTTTCCATGTGAGTACAAGATCTTTTTTCCATAAGGGTTCAATTTTCCTGGCTGCACAGAGTTTAAATCCTTGTTTTTTAAAAATACACCAGGGTTGTAACATCAACCCTCATCTGACTACTGCTTTGCCTGTCATCAACTGCTACCCTTTCCCCATGCTAGCCAGGATCTCCAATGAGCCAAAGCAAGACCAGGATATTCAACAGCCATGGATCTGAGGGTGCTGTGGGAATCTGAATTGCTCTTACATGTTTTTCCCCTTACTTCTTAAAATATGAGAAAATGACCCATCTTCATCCTTACTTAGCTAGAAATAGATCGAATTACTATGGCCAGACTGAAAACATGGTGATACAGCAACTCATACAGAGGTTAAACCATAAGCAATATGGGCTCAATGTTCCAGGTCTTAGTACCCAGTAAAAATGTAAAAGGCTGAGCAGTACCAAGATACCTCTTTGAGTTTGCAGAAAATGTGAGGTGATATAATTAAGAACTAGAAACTCCACCTGCTTCCTTGTGATGATAAGCTCAGAATTATGCAAGAAAAGAAGGATTAACCAGGACTTCCCCTCCATGAGACATTCTACCTGCCACAAGAAGAGAGGAAACCTGGCCTATCTATGGAGAGCTACACCTCCAAATCCTACCACCCTCCTCCTATGAACAGGAGGCACTCTTGTGCACGGCACAGATTTTGGTGTCCCTTGGCCAAGGAGGATTTTATACTGTCCACTCCTGAGCAACACCTGCTGGAACCTGGAGCCCTCACCAGTCACCCTTAGTGTGCCTCCTGAGGAGCAGCCTGGCTGTCCCTCCTCACCCTGCAAACAGCAAGCAACCAGGAAGGCTCTTACATAATGACTGCCAAAATCTTGTCAGGGCCAAGGACATTGATTGCCATCTTTTGAAACATCAACTAGTAACAGCTTGGACATGTTCAGAGATAAAGAGTGTGAGCTGTGTGATGAGGGTCTAAGTACAGCTCAGGACAACCTGGTGGTCCCCTCCTCCAGAAAGTCCACAAAATCTCCATTGACAATGTTATTAAATTCTCTGTCAGATTTCCAGATACTTAGAGAAATTAACAATATAATCCATGTGGGATCTGCATATTCTGTAAAACATGCTAGAAATTCTAAAAATGCATATCTTTTCCACCAAAGCTTTTTCACTCAAAATGAAAGGAGATAAAAGAGGAAAATGTTTCTTATAACAGATGCCTTTTTCCCTGGTCCTAAAAATCATGAACCAGACACAGCTGGGTGATAAATGCAGTTACCTTTATAAGGATCCTTATGGTGCACAGCATGCTGGAATACACGCTGAAAAAGCAATGAAGATGCACACCATGACATAAAGTGGGCACAATTTTATATGTTTAGCAAATTAGCATAACTGACAAGGATCACTAATCAGATACACAGGTGATTAGGTAATTCCCCTCTGGTTTGACCCTTTTCTGAAACTCCCCTTTTACATAGTAACTAAACCTTATGAGTTAACTTCCTTAGGAAGAAGCTAGTTTTAACCTTCCTTCCCAGAAAACTTAACCCAGGGGCTTGGAGCCTCTATGGAATTTATTTTATCTTTCTGTCTAATAGATTAGGTGAACTGCTAGCTACAAATCTATGTAGTTTTACAATAATGGGCTACAGACCTACAAATATATATATATGTAGTACATAAAGAATACATAAAGGTAAAAAGGCAAAAATCAATTCAGCATCATAACAATAATCTAAAATCTTATGCAAAACAATGGAATAATGGATTTGCTAGCAAAGGACTACAATAGCCACACAGCTTCAGTATGATGGGCGTACTCATGTTACTGTGGCAGGGACAATCTCCAGCAGTGCCCTCGTGTGCTGTGAGTGAGCAGGGTTACCCACTCTGGCACCTTACAGAGGGAAGAACCTCGGGACACACTGACAGAGGAGCAGGAGATGTAAAACTGTAACACAGGATCTGTGCCACATCCAGCCCTGCCACTTCATGGGCTGCCAGGATCAGCCACAAGGACAGGGACAGGGACAGGGACAGGGACAGGGACAGGGACAGGGACAGGGACAGCGACAGTCTCTGAGGTGCCTGGAAGGACATGGGAAGCACACAGGGATTCCCCCAGGGGGGAGTAGGGGGAAAGGGACACCTCCCAGGAAATTTGGTGGTCATTGCCATGTCACTACACATCCAAAGCAGAGCTGTGTCTCAACTTACTCCCACATCTTTCATGATTTTTGGTCCTTCCTAATCTCAACATCTCCCTAAACACACGACCTATGAGGTGAGAGCTCTGCAGAAATACAAAATTTCTGAAAAGAAATACAGCATTTAAGAGGAAATATGTTAACAACATTCTTTGTTTCTAAGTTGGTAGCAATGCAGCAAATACCACTTATTGCATGAGGTTATCTTCAAGATGGGCACTTAAAACACATGTACACATGTACAGAAGAAAGACAACATTTAAGAGGAAACATGTTAACAACATTCTTTGTTTCTAAGTTGGTAGCAATGCAGCAAATACCACTTATTGCATGAGGTTATCTTCAAGATGGGCACTTAAAACACATGTACACGTGTACAGTTCTGAATTATTTCCTCCAAGCTTCACACAGAAGTTTTTCTTCTGTAAAAAGAGACATAATCAGCTTACATACACCACACTTTCTCTCCCTCCTTAGATTTAAGGCATGCCTTTCAACTCACCAGTCCTGCTGTTTACTAGTTTCTGCCCTGCCTGGCAGCTTTAGCCAAACTGACTTCATTTTGAATTCAAATCCTCACTCAATTTTCACTACACAAATAAACTTCACCAATCAATCTAACCTGGTCCCTAGCCAAGGTGAGATGAATTAGTCACATGTAAATTAACATAGATGCACATCTGATACAAGTCACTGCATTTGTCTAAAAAAAAGCAGCTCCACTCTCTCCACTGGGGACCAAGCTTTAAGGGATTATCATAAAGGAAACAGTGACACAGGGCCACAGCAGATGTCAGGACATAACAGCAATGTTGGCAACAGCCACAGCCTGCAGGGCCAGCACCACCAGCAGCAACCTTTGAAGTTTCTGCCATGTCCAGCATCAACACCTTCTTTCACTGAATTATTGTAGGATTCAGCATACAGTGTTAACTCTGATGTGTCCTTTGGGGCAAGTACTGACGTACCCGAGCAGCCTTTCTATGCCAAAAGAAAAAGCAAAGAACAAAAGACACCTTGTTTTACCTTTTTTATCTTGTGGGCTGATTTTGAGAGCACTTTGTTTTTCAGCAAGTGCAGGGAACAGTACATTTATGAACCAAAAACTGAGACAGGAGAGAAGCGTCTGAGGTTTAAAAATAATAGGGAATTCTTTTCTCCGCTTTCTCCTTCTGCCATTTTTCCGTGTCTGCTCTCAGTCTGGGAATAAGTGCTGTGTTTGGTCAGCCAGTCCTTCAAGGCCCTTTTGGAAGCATCATTCATTGCTGCACGCTGCTATCTAGTGGTACAACTGGAGATGGGCTGGGGGAAGGAAGGGTTAGCAGCTCATCCCAGCTGCCACACTGCTTTTATACTCTTAAGATCCCTGTTATGACAAGAGAATCTGTGACCCTGTAAATATTCATTCCCCTTAAATAGCCAGCACTCGTGAAAAGAATGTATTTAGTGAAATAGACCCGTTCTAAAGTGTACTTCATACACTCTACATTTCGCTATTTGTGAAGGAATGAGTTTCTTTTGGACCAGTGTGTGAGTCTAGCCCCATATGATAATGGAAGATGAAACAAAAGATGAGTTAACTTCCTTAGGAAGTTGCATGGTAGAAGAGAAATTACAGACCACTCTGCCTTAGTTCCTTAGCACCTGTTTTGGAGGATAAGAATAAGAGTGTCTGAGTTTAGAAGGAGCCACTGGAAATCACTACATTCAAACCTTCTGATCAAGCAGAGCCATTTAGAATCATTTGCCCAGGACCAGGTCCTGGCTTTTGAAAAAGGATAGGAATTCCACAACAACTCCAGGCAACCTGTGCCAGTCACTGTTAAGAGTAGAAAAAAATTAGTGTCAGAGGAGAGAGCTTCTGCTCTGTGACTGCAGGTCTGACCATTGCCAGCAGCAAGAGTGTCTGAACAACCCCTCTGGGCTCTAATTCAACAACTTATAATCAGGAAGTGATACAGTCTGAGGTTCTCATCTTTATTGCACTGAAAAGAATAATTGTGTTGGCTGTGTACAAGTCTTCCCACATAATCTAAAAAGCACCAGACATTAACTGAACTAAGTTAGTAGTCAGGTCTTAAAGATGAGGAGTTCTTAAATTGAATTACCTGTCATAAATTTGGATTTGTTATTTTTCAAACACGGGTTCAGATTCCTGATCTCTATTATTGTAACAGCCACTAATCACCAGTGAGGTATTATCCTACAACCTGTCAGTACAGACTTTTGCTTTTTTCTTGAGTATTAAATATACTGCATGAGCCATTGCTCTGTACAAGCTCTACTTTCTCCTGCTCTGTAGTAGTAAATGATGAGGATGTAATTATTGCTTGGAAAGAGTTTCATGAAACTCTTTAATTTGTGGAGCTTAATCCTGTTTAATTTACTGTTTTTTCTCTCAATACCCTCAGTTCCTCTGAACTTCTCCACAATATTCCCTCCACTTTCTGGGTGCCAGGTATCTGTAGCAAACCCACCATCATCTCTTCAATACAAAATTAAACAAAAAGTTTAATGAATGACAAAAGAAGAGGGGAGGCGTGAACTGAGAGTAGCTCAAGCTGCCCTTGGTAGCTTCACTGGGAAATTAAACAAACTGTTTTCTTTTGCATGATCCAATGCTTGGGTAGGAAAATGGTTTGGAAAACTAATATGTCTTAATCTGTCTGCTGAAAATATGCTGCTGTGTAGTACTGGATCTGCCATGAGATATAATTAAGCAGAAGAAAAACATTTGAGGTCTAGGATGAACATCTGTTGAGATAATGAGCAGTAGAGTGATTGTTCTGGGGGCAAATAAATTACAATCCTTTCATCTTACATCACATCCATACCCAATGGAAATAGGAAAGCAGATCTGAGCAAAGCTAAGATTTGAGGGCACAGTATGAGTGGAAAACAGCTCTGGCTGGAAAAGCTCAGCCCCTTGAAGTTTGAAAATAGTTGCCAAAAAAGCTCAGACAGGAGTTGATGAAAACACATTTGATATAATGCATGATACTGTAGGTCCTACCAAACTTATCAGGTAAAAGACATCTTACTATCCAACCTCTGCTGCAGTGGTGCTGTGTGATTGTGACAGGATCCCTTTGATCAGACACCCTTTAACTAGAGACAGCCTAGCCCCTGAGATTTCATCAGGTGAAGCTGCTGCTGACCATACCACAATAATAACTCCATGCCATATGATTTTACCACAGTCCTTACAGAATATCTAGAGTGAACAGAGCCCCATTTCATCTTAAGACTCAATATAAATCCCAGGGATATGGAGAACACACACACTTGAAGCATCACCAGCCTCAGGCTTGAATTTTTGTCACAAAATAATTTCATGAAAGCATTAAAACAGCTTAGATCTGGTTTAGTGTCTTGCCTTTGGATGCAGCATTGCACATAGAAGCACAGAGGAGATGGAAAATTGAATTATTCATTTTCTTTCTTCTGCTTTCTCAGGATTTTAATGTTTTCCCTTCAGAATTTTGAGATTAAAAAAAAAAAAAATCAATTGTGTTGTTAGTTGCACTTCTTAGCTTGAACCTTTTACTCAAAACACGAGTGCAGCTTGTTGTCCACTAGGTTCCCTGGGTCCTTCTTGGCAGAGATGCTCTCTATCAGGTTGGCCCCCAGCCTGTGTTTGTGTCTGGGGTTATTCTTCCCCATGTGCAGGACCCTGTGTTTGCCTTTGTTGGATTTCAGGTGGTTCACATTTGCATACTTTTCCAACCTGCCCAGGTCCTTCTGAAGGGCTGCACAGCACTCAGGGCAATCAGCCCAATGCTCCTCTGAGCTTTGTGTCATCAGTGAATTTGTTGAGGAGGCATTTGCCCCTTCATCCAGGTCATTGATGAACAAATTAATCATCTCTGGCCTCAAATACTGAGCAGTACAAGCTGAGGGAATCAAAACCTTTTTCACAGCAATCTACAGTTGAATTACTCAAAATGGAAAGTGCATATGGTGCCCTTGCTCCATTTGCTGTCACATAACAGATATTTGTCCTGATGAACACTTATTCTTTGGAGCCCCTAAATTACATGTGTATATTGTGAAACATGGATCTGTCATCCAGTGTAGGAAAGCAGAGGATTAAGGCAGAAGCAGCAGGTAATCCTCTGGCCTAAGCAGGCAGGAGAGCACGTGTTGTTGTCCTAATTACTGCCATGCCCAATTCCCTGGGAAAACTGCCAGAGAACAGATTCAGAGTAATGCATCTGAGCAATGAATAAATTACATCTTAAATACAGTAATTCATCCGAGTTTTGTCTGCAAGATGTTACACAGGCATGTCCACTAGAAATGAATCAGTATCAGGCCTGCCTGCCCTTCCCAGGGCAGCCATTAAATCTTTGCTGAGTCATTGTCTTGCTGTGGTTAAGATAGAGAGTTCAGGATTAAAGTACATTATAGTAACAATTTATTTTACAGTTTGGTCAAAATTCTATTGTCAGCTACAGTAGTGCTGCATTGTACAGTGTGTGGTCACTCTGATCTGCTCTGAAGTAAAAATCCACATTTCACAGCTAAAGAGGAGGCAGTATTTTCATCCTTTATGTGCCAGCTCATTAGAAACTCCTGACTTGCATCCCTGCCATGCACACATTCAAAACAGGTTTCATAGTGGACAGTTAAAAAGATAAATCTTTACAAGCAATAATGGAGAGAACCACATGGATAGCACTCCAGCATCTCAATCCCAGCCTGATTTCCCACTCTAGAAGAAAGGAATCTTGCATGTCCTTTTGAATGCAAGGCATACTTTGTGGAGGGGGAAGAAGCATGGGAAGTTTGTGGATTCATGTAGAACAGTTGAGAAATCACTTGGACTTTGAAATGTAGGCAAGGGGAATAATTTATTTTGTTTGAACTGAAAGCACTAAAATGCTCAAACTTGATCATTCAAAACATCAAATAACAAAATTAAAGGAAGAATATAAAGATTTGAAATTTGAAGATTTGTCACAGATTCAGGTCATTTTCAAAGAGACCTAAATCCTTGGTGGAGAATAAACTAGTGTTGCATGTTAAAGTTTAAACTACTGCCATGTGTTTGAAGTGAATGGATCTAAGCTAATATCTGCCAGTCAATCAATAATTACATCAGTGTATCATACAGCTGTGATGATTTTCCACCATTATGTTGAAAAGTACCTCTGTAAAAGTAATTCATTTGACCACAACATTCTCATGCTACCATTGCCTTCACATGGAAAAGTCTTAGATTTATTTACAAAAGCAAAGACCAGAAATTATTTTGTTTGTGAGTTTAACTTTGACCAAAGGAAAAAAAAAAAAAAAAAAAAAAAAACCCAATAAAAAAAAAAAAAGACACCAATATAGAATAAAACAGAATGGAACATGGAAATAATTTTGTTAAAATAAAAGCACAACTGACCTCTAGTGGCTGCTTGTCAAAATTAAAGTTGTTGAAATACTCCAAGAGAAAAAAAACACCACATTTTTCTGATTAAGTCTTTAGTATGGATTCAAAGATTCTTTTTTCTCTACTTCTCTAGTGTCCTGGTACCACTTTGTCCCTTTATCAGGAAGTATCACTTTTCCTGATGCATTTCTTTGCCAATCCTAGGCCTTCTTCAGATAACATCTTAGAGTTTTGCAAGAAAGATAAAAAAAGATAAACTCAAATGTTTGTTCCTTTTAAGCAAATTTTAACTGCAAGTCTCAATTTTTCCACTTTTTATATTTTTTTTAATGTACTTTTAAAAGCACTTGTGCTGAATAATTTATTAATTTGGTAGCATATTTATACTTCTGCCTCATGTGTTATCCTGGGCCCGTTGGATCAGGTGGGTACAGCTCCATTTTTTAACATACAATGAAATGGAATTCTGCATTTTTAAGTGGCCATCCCAAGTCCCAGCCAGTGAAGTCCATGCACATGTCCTGGATAGGGCTGGAAGGGCATGGTGTGGACAGCAGCTCACAGCTGCTTTGCTTAAGGAGGAACCCCAGTTGCCTTTTGCCTTGGGAACAGCTTAATCCCTTATCCAAACGGGGCCAGAAGGGGCTCTTGCACCTCCTCCTCCTCCCTTGCTCCCCCCAGCTGCTTGCTGGGCAGCGCTGGGTGTGGTGCCCACAGAGTGAGAGCCTCTGGGATCCCTCCTCCATGGCCTTATTCTCTTACTCATCACATCCAGGCAGAAGAGACTGCCATGAACACATTATCAGTCTGACATTTGATGTGAGGATATCTTAAATTCTTCAAGATTTTGGGTTTTTTATTCTTCCTGAAGATGAGATGGGTTTCTTCATAAAAACTTCCTTTTGTTCTTTGGGAGATACTTATGTGGAGAGCTCTTGGTCAGTCTGTCTTTTGCACTTCAGCAGGGCCCATGGCTCCCATCACTTCTGCAGCATGTCAGAGCCATGAGTGTGAGTGCAGGGCACAGGAGAGTGAGCCTGGCGTGGGGAGCTCATGTACATGCACATGGTCCAGTGTGTGGTGGGCAGGAGACCAAAGGCTGGTTCAGCTTGGAGAAGCACTTCAAACCACAGGACCAACCTGTGTTCAACCTGCTTTGATACCCAGTTGGACCAACAATCAGCACAGTGGTGTGGCTATAATGGCCTAAGGATAGAAGTGATGTCTTTTGGGAAAAGGTAATTACTATTATCCAAGCAGCTGAAAAGCTGGTGCACACAAGAGTGTCTCTGCTTCTTCCAGCTCCACCACTTGGCATTGTAGCACAAATTCTCCTACTTGGTTTATGTTTTCTGGGCATTGGCAGAGAGTTGTGTATAAAGCATATAATTCCTTGAGACCTCCAGAGGGATCACTGGTTTCTCTGGGTGAGGTCACCAATGCTGCTGTCACTAGGCTGAAGATTGCACACGTTGGGACATCTGTACTTCAAACAAATTCCCACAGCTGAGTCAAGGTCAGTGTCTGACTCACAGGTGGCTCAGATGGGGGTGCTCATGCTGCCCTGGTGACAAAGAAGCTCAGGACAAAGCCTGCAAATGACCTGGGTGGGCTTCAGACTGAGCTTTAACAGAGACCCTTGCAGGCTGTCAGCTGGCACCCTTTTATTCATATTGACATTCTTAAAAAGCCAAGACAACAGAAGTTTTTGAAATGGAGCCTAAATGCATAATATTTTTCTTTTAAATCTGTCTGAGAAATTGCACCGGGCCTGTACAAACTTCCAAAATGCTGAAAACTTGCATTGACGTGTGTTTGAGAAGTTCCAAATCAAGTCACTGAAATATCGTATAAAAATAGCTAAAATGGAAAATCGTCAACAGAAAAACTAGAGCACTAAATGATCTATGTTATTATTCCCATAGTGATTAACATACTGCATTTTCCCAGCCTGTTGCAATTTACTAGCCCATGTTCTTTTGTATCAGTATCAAATATTATTTCATTATAAAAACTTGTGTGCCTGTTAACAAAAAAAAAAAATCCAAAATAACTGTCAACATATGTTACTTTCACTTTTTCAAATTAGAGTAAGCAAACTGGCTCTAATTAGTTTCCCAATTAATGAGTGCATGGTAAGCAAGAGAATTACATTAAGAACAATTTCCAGTTTACACTGGTTAGGAGGAGGTAAAAAATAATTTTTCAACAGGGATCAAATAAATCTACAGAACCCCATTTTTTTACAATGCTGTGAAAATATGCAAGGCATCACATTGTAAATTGCTGGTTAGGTCACTGGAGCAGGATGAATAAATACTCTTTGCCATATGAAACTGGCTAGTTAAATGAAGATCACAAAATTGTTTGTTGCTATATAAGGCTCATTTTTGCTATAAAAAGAGCAATTTTAATTTACAGGGGCTTAAGGCAATTTTCCATCTAATTTTATGTTTTATAATGTCTGCTAATACTCTGGTGCCTTATTAGTTTGTGTGGTCGAATATATTTTGTTTCCATATTTCAAGGCTATTGATTTATCTTGACCAAAGCAAAACAAGGTCACTTTTTTTCCCAAATCCTAAGAAAAATCCACACAGACTACATTAAGATGACTAAAGTAACGTTATCATAGATATATCTCTTTTTGTGACCAATAGAAAAACAATCTGATTTATTTGAGTATGAGTAATGGCAGGTTAACTTCATTGGTCAGAACTATAATCCTTCCCATGCCCTTATTTGCTGTGCATTTTCACTCCTAAAAACTTTAAAACTGAAGTGAATTAAATGGCTGTTTTAACACAGAAATAGCAAAGGTCCTGGCAGCCAGGTCAGAGGAAGATTAAGGCTTTTCCTCATCCCATGGATCAGAGGCTTCAGTTTCCTGCCACCTGCCCTCCCCAACATCCACAGTGGGAGGACAATGGCACTGCCCTGTATCCATCAGCCCAGCCCTGAACAGTGCTGGCCTTCTTACCACCCACGCCCACAGAGGCAAGAGTAACCCAAATTCTTGTTAACAGACCCCTTGGGGTGTGTTAGAGGGAAATGGCACTGGATGATGGGTGTTTGCAAATATGTACATGTAGGGTTTAGTTTAGAACAATTTGGTAGCAATGGAAAACAGGAGTGTAGCTATTTTAGTTAGTATTATCTGCAGTGATACAGGAATATGAAAGCATCGAAATATTATGTAAGATAGGGAAAAGAAAAAAATAGGAAGAAAGGATAAGAGTAGGAAAATACATAATCACCACCAGTGCATTTTCGATGAGGATTGATTATTGCAGTTTATGTGTCCATTGGTCAGTGATGGTCTTGATCCATCTTGATCTGTCGGACTTAGGAGAAGAAGCCCCCAAAACACAAAGTCAGACGGGTTAAAATGTGGCTCAGGCTGGTTGGGACCCCCCAGGGGCCTCCCCTCTGTGGGGAGCTTTCAGTCCTGTGGTGGAAGGCTCCAGAAATGAGTCAGGGGTGCTTGGGGGCTCTTTGATGCTTTATGACCTTCTCAGCTGCCCCTCACTTCAGCACATTTGAGGCGGTAATGTCCCATCAGACCTTCCCGGGGTGTGGAGGGAGTTTACAACCCAAGAAGTTGTGCAAGGCAGAGCAATCAGCGTGATAAAAGCACCTTCTCTCCTCACCCCTTCTCAGCCTCAAAGCCCGAAGAGGTTTGTAGCCTCCAGGCAGTGATAGTTCACCCCTGTGCCTTATGCAGACCAGCCATTACACACCCAAAAACTCAGCTCCTCCTTCGAGGGATGCAAACTTGGCCTCAGTTAAGCACCTTGGAACCTCCACAAATGGGTAAATGAGTCAATAATCTTTAACAGTTCTGTTTCTCACAGTCTCCACAGCTCAGGAAATTCAATCATCTCACTTCTTGGCCATGACACAGCCAAAAGGGCAGCAAGCAAAGCATCAGCTCTCCACCTACAGGCTAAATTGCACCGAAACCATCCTTGGCCATTTATATATCTTATCTAGTCCAAAAAGCAGATAAGTTTCCAGACAGACATTTTTTGTTTGTTAGTTGTTTTGTTTTTTTTTTCAATTTCTTAATTCTTTCCCTGTCCTTATTTGAGACTCAGGATCTTCAAAAGCCAAGACCCTACCTAGGCCATTGTTGTTTCTTCCCTGGTTCACTATGAGATATAGAGGACAAGGAGTGATGGATTTGTGGCTGGCTGGGACTTTATGGCTGATCTACTCTGACAATGCTGACTGAGTTTCTAATCTTTCCCATTTCTGAGCCCATCTGCACAGTGGCAATACCACAACCTAGCTGCAGCTCTCTCAGCCCATCATACACACTGAACAAACTCAAAGCAAGGCTGATCTCAAAGACATTTTCTCCAAAACTATTCCAGATTATGTTTCTCAGCCATTGGTATTCTCTTTGCTCCAGAATTTCTCCAGCTTTATAAGCTTCTCTTCTTCGTTTCTGCATTCACCCCAATTTCTTTCTTCCTATCATCAGCCATTCTCTCTGCTTTCTCTCTCTCAGGTGTGTCACAACCTTTTACCCTAAGGACATCCTGACATCATTTAACAGTTTTATTTTCAAGTCACATGATTGAGTATCCTGAAGAAATAATTGTTTTCTAGTGCCAGTGAAATGGGCAAGGTGAAAGTTTGAAAGCAGCCAGTGCAGCAGACCTGTGTGTCATTATCAGTGCTGCAATAGGCTCATTGGGATGCATCAGTGAGAGACATATTCTCAGTACTTAGCAAAGTCAAACCATGTTTGTTCTCTGTCTAAGTGGTGACAGCCTTATGCCAGGAAACTGTGGGAGGGGATAATACCATGCTTATTAGAAGGGCAGTTAAGTCTTCCATCCTTTCAACTCCTGAACAGATTATGATGTGGAGGGGCAAAAAATACCATTTCTGGACCCAGCAGCCCTGTTTTGTTGTACATTTCTTTGTACTGCTACTGCACAGGAAGGAGGGCTCTCACCAAAAGTTTGCAGATATCTCTGCCTTGCTTTCACATTAGCCTGAACTTACGTGTTGCTGAAGAGTTGGAGTTGGAAACTGGCCTAGCACAAGCAGCCCCTGTACCCAGCTTGGTACAAGGTGGCAGTAGCCTGGGGAGTGCTCCTTTCTGCCTGCTGGGTTTGGCTGAAGACATGAACACCATTGAGGAAAAATGGATCTGGGACAAAGATATAAGACAGGAACTATCTGAGGTGTATAGGCTGTTTTTAATTAGTCAAGGACAAATGTGAGTTTTGTGTCCAAATAGGAGACACCTCCATCCCCCTTCTGCCCAGAGGAGCCCCACAGCTGCACTGCGAGTACAGAAACACACAATAAGTGCTGTCCCACACAAAGAATGAGCTCAGGTAAGATGTCCTTTGTAGACAAAAATAGGATTAATGTGGTTATCCTAATATGAAGCCTTAGCAAATGTTCTAAGTAATTATCTTTCCTTTCCATGATCACCAAAAAAAAAAAAAAAATCACATAAACATTTTCAAAAAGCCTTTATTTTTTTAAGCTAACCAGGATTTCTGGTCATAAAGAATAATGGCAAAAGCAAGCGTTTTTTCCTTTGCATGAAAATTCTTGGAGCAGCATGCAAACAGGCCTTCTTGTGGTATTAATATTGCCCCATTTATGCTGAAGCTATGCAAACAGAGACATATAAAATCATGCTCCTAAAAACTTAGGTTGCCAATAAATATTTTTACCACTTTTAATTTATACTGTTTGTGACTTTGCCCCCTTGCAGAAAAGTGATCCCAGAATGTAGGCTAAGTTATTCTGAGGTTACTGAAGCTATCAGACATTTAAAATAAAGATCATTTGTGTTCCTCTGAACTTAACCTGTTGCTTCTTCTTTGAAAAGATTTGACTTGGCAGTTTGCAAAGCTTCATCTCATGGACTAGTGACAAAAGTGTAGAAGATTTAGCTTGAACCGATAGCAAGCAGCCTTGTTTACTGCCTCAGGAGATTTGAGTTCCCATCTTGACCTCACTGTATACGCCCTTGCTGCAAATATTGGGTGTATTTTCACAAGGTTACTGCTCTCCAGTTAGCTGTCTTGATATCTCAGTATTAAAAAAGTCTCAGTATTAAATAGATTTAATGTGCCTTGCTACATAAAGATACAAACCTGTATTCCATTAAAACAGAAACATAGCTCCAGGCTTCCTTTATAAGCTTACTGAGTTAATGGAAGTTACAAATTCTCACCATACTGAAAAACTGGTGTGAAAAACCAGCACTTCTATTCTGGTGCCTACATAGTGCCTGCTGGATTTACTGTCTAATTTTCACAGTGCTTAAGGTGATATTCATCTCTAAAAGGTACAAGATGTGCCTCAAATTGATGGCTTATAAGTAAGAACGTGGTGGTTTGAAGTAATTAACATGTGCATTTTAAAATTTTTTTAAAGACTTTTGGGTTCAAACTCCAAAAATTTTATCCATATTCAATAGGAGGAGAAAAAAGACAGCTGAAGTTCTCACACAGTACTTGAATATGTGAGCTGTGGAATTCAAAGGCAAAAACAGAAGTTTGTGACAAAAGCCAGTTAGCTTGCAACTCAGTCTGCCTCAGGGGTTGCTGAAACTAGTTCTGAGCTATTATATTTGCAATTAAGTGAATAGAAAAAGTTAGAGAATACATAGAAGGTCATGGGCAACCTGACTTTCTTCATTTTTGAGTGTTTGACTTAGCAAATTTTTTTGTTCTTTTAGACACATATGTAAATGCTCACACTTCTACTTTCTATTAAAGTATAGATTCCATATAGTTTTCATTTCTATCACTTCTTCACTTTACAAGCATGTTAATTATGGCAATTCTTACATTATCAATTGTAGTACTAGTTATTTACTAAAGAAGCCAATTATTTTTATTTGGAATTTGCTTTGGCTTTAAGCAGCATTCAAAGCACTGATGTAGCTCCTAACTGACTGGTGCTATAATTTTGGGACATAAGCCCATAAAACTTCATGCATTGGCAAGGCTCTGATCTCTTTTCATTCCAAAATTCTCCTCCTTGAGATGAAAACAAAGCAGGAATATTTGCAATTATAATGTCGTAAACTGCTTGTTACGTGTTTTCAGCTCTCAGTCTGGAACTGAGGATGATGGATTGAGACCTGCCAGCTTGCTAATGAGGCAGCCTCGCCTCGGGGAGGGGGAAATCTGGGAAATCAGGTACAACTGCAAAGGAGACAGCTGCAGTCAAAGCATCTTCTCTGAGCACCTGGTACTCTGGGGGTGGAAGTACCCAGCTGTGAGCACTTCTCCGCTCTGTGTAGTCAGTACAGGGCAGCTGTGGGGCACAAGGAGTCACCTCTGGATCTCATGGGTATCACGAGCAGACCCTTCAAAGCTGTTAAAATATGCCCTGGTGCTGGGGGTTTCCATCTATCTGCAAATTTTCTCAGACCGGGAAGAGTTTTGTGCACACACATGGAACAAAACAGATTAAAACCAAAATTTAGCAGGAGAGAAAGCAAGACAACATGAGAAAAACAGGCAAAAAGAGGACAGTGACAAATGTCACTGTTCAACAAAGCTCAGTTTTGATGAAGGTCAATGAAGCTGGTTGGCAATTAGCCTTTGGCTGTGTGAAGAAAGCACTTTTGACTAGTTCTTGCATTATTCTGCAGAGGTTAGTGTTATATATACTCCCAAAATCCCCCTATGCCACCCAGCTTGCGAGCATAAAGCCAGGAAAATATTTTACTTTTTGCCAGTTGGCTATATAATTTTCAGTGGCCAAAAGCCAACTAGTTGCTAATTGTTATTGCAGTGAAACTGAAAACAAAGCTCTTGGTATGAATACTTGGACTGTTTGTTATATTCCCCCTTGAAATCCTTCGGGAAGTGCCATGAACTGCAGCTCACACCCACAGCTCCCAGAAAGGATGAACTGGGTGCCTGTATCTGCACACAGCACCTGGTCTGCAGCCTTGCTGAATATTTTCCAAAGGCTTTCTACAGGTGAGATTAGCTGTGTGCAAAGGAATTGTTATTTAGGTACTGTGCATGCTTCGAGTATTTTCCAAAAACTGAATGTTTATAGGTCCATGGAGGCCCCGAAAACGTGTGTGAGGGGAGAGAGCTGGTGAAAGGTGGAATTATTTTCAATAGCAAGTGAGATAGCTCACATCTATTTGTTATTATTTGTGGAAGAAACTCCTGAGGCAAGGAACAAGTCTTTATTGGGTATTTGTGTAGCAGCCAGCACTGTGGAGTGCTAATCCATGACAAGGAAAGCAGGACACTTCCATCATTCAAGTAATAATGGTTGTTTCCAAAGCTGACTGAGGAGCCACAACTGCATCACCTGTGCTCATCCTGAGAGTCGGGACCACCTAAAGGATACACGAGGAAATTGTGTCTAGGATCATTCTTATCCCTCCTTCACACAACCCATTCCACAGGACAGCAACACTGAAAGACATATTGCTTCTAAGTAAATTTAGACATATTGATAGGCACCTCCATGAGTGCTTGGTTTCCACTTAGTTACAAACTGGAGGCAGATCTGTGAACACAAGTTTTGTTGCTAGTAGCTGTTTTCTTCCCAGTAAGAATTAATTGTGTCCCTAGCAGCTGCTTTTGTTGTGCCAGGAAATATCTAGCAAGGGTACAAAAGGCAAGCATCAAAGGGTGCACCTAATTCCAACTACACTTTCAACCTCCATAAAGGCACCACGCAAATACACATATTTCTCAGACTCCTACCTGTTAATGGTTTTCCCCTGGGGTGTCACTAGCTGCAATGGAAAGAGGGAAAAAAGATAAGGGACCTTGTGTACTAGAAGTGAGGGACAGTATGTCAGAGGTGAGCAGTAAGTAGTGGAAATGGTGAACTTTGAGACAAAGAAAATCTTGTATATTTGCCAGCAAAGGAAAGCTGTAGTGAAAACCAACTTATTCACAGTGAATCATCCTATGCAAAATCCCTCGGAAGAATCTATACCTTTGATTTTATGACCAATTTAACTATTTATTTAATATATGCTAGTGCTTAATATTATTCATGCAAACATCAGGCGTGTTCTGCCATTTGCAAAATTGTACTTGAGAGTACCTGCCAGTTGGATGGGTAAATATTTTATCATTAGTATGCACTATTTTGGGTTCAACCTTGTGCATGTCACTAGAACCCAGAATGAGAAACTGGATCCATCTGTACAGTCGGTTTGCAAACACGTAGTGAGACATTGTCCTTCCTCCAGTGCAAATTTAAAACGTTGATCAGCAAATAGGTAAGAATTTCTACAAGTAATAGTCTAATTGGATGTAAGAGGATGGCTCGCGTTAGGTAAATAGTCTGCACACATTTGCAAGATCAAAGCCTTATTTAGGGCAATTCACACGTTGTGAAAAGCACTGAGAGATAAAGAGAAAGAAAGGCTGAGCACAATAGTGAAAGAAACATGACATGGCACGTTAACATAATAAACTGTTTTGAATGCAAAGGTGTCATTCTAAAAGCTATTAATGATGTTATTAATCTCCATAGTAGATGTGTCTACCACCATTTGTCACTCATTATTCAATTTAATAACACAAAGAGGAATATATTAGACATGAAAAAGGATTATCACTGTGCAGAAGCAAAAGAGGGAAATGTCTTTCCTTCTGCAGAAATTACTAAAGGAGCAATCTCTGCCATTGCTGTTCCTGTTATTATGGAGAAGTGACCAAGTTCAAATCCCACGAGACAGGAAGGTGATCAGTGCTGCTGTCCCCAGCTCTCCACCCTCATCTTCAAGGGCTCACAGAGCCACATTCCCTCTGGGAAACCCTGGGAGATGTTCTCCTCGGGGAGAAAAAGATGTTTCCCAAGCTCAACAGCTGCTTTATGCAGAAACTTTGGTGCAAATATATTTTAAATTGTGGTTTGTTTCCAAACTATCATTAGCTTAATTTGTATGCCCAGCTATTCCATCTTCATTCCCTGTGGTAACTTAGGTTGTACTGTCAGCCTCAAGTACTCTAATAATCTTAGGTAAAGAAAACATAGATTAATCTGTGATTTAAAGATTAATATGTTTAGATATTTTTATCTGGTCCTTGGATTTCTGTAATGTCTAGAAACACATTTTTATGTTTATCTTGGTGAATAATAGGACCATGAGTTAACCACTTAATTCAGAGAAACTGCAAACTTGTAATATTTCTTCAGTTTTTATTAACTTATAAAAAATACCCAATACCATCAGCTTTAGAAACAGTGCTCAAGTAATTTGGCAAAGTTACCCCTCCTGAATCAGATGTCTAAACACATATACACAGGAGCAGAGACTGCAGAGAAATTTCATCATGGCCACAGAAATGTGTCTACAGCAGGTCTTATCAGAAACACCCATTCATATAAGAATTTATAAGTTTTTCTTTACTTCTGCCAGTATTGCTGTAAACCAAAACTCTTAAGATAAGTGGAAAATAAATAGCAAGATGCAACAGAACAAGCTAAGCCAATGTGGCATCACAAATTCAAATAATTACAAATTCTGTGGGAGATTCATTCAGCTGTGGATTTGATAATATTTCTCAACTAAAAATGCCTTACACTTATGTTGTATAGTACTTTTTCTCAATGGTTTTACTAAGGCTATACATTATATATGATATATATATTTCTGGTTTCATTTGTATTTTGCAAACATGACCATTCAAATAAAAATCACAGTGAAGTGAGGTACTTGAAAGTATTTCTACAGCAAAATTTTAATTGCCTAGAAAGAACTGTATTCAGGTCAGCAAATTATGAAGCCTGAGCAGTTTAATAGTTACTGAATTCTCCTAATGGCTCCTATTGCTAATGCAGGCCTAAAATCACCCACTGTTATGATTGTTCACAGGGAATGTGCCAGGAATAATACATGTTTTATGATAAAGTTTTAGCGCACACCCCAAAACAGACTTCAGCATGGGAAGAGGCAGAAGAGGGCTCCCAGGGTGGGAGAAAGAGTCAACTACAGGAAAACTACTAAGAATCGTGTTTTCTCTAAGAAATAGTGTGTTTATTTACCTTTAACCAGTGATGTTCTGTTTAATGACTGTGAGGTGGCACAATGCCAACCTTGTAAGCTCAGAAAAGATTCTCAGCTTTTAGGCAACTTGAAAACTGATGGGCCACCTTGCAGAGAGATATTTGTGGCACACAGGAATGTGCCAATATTTCCTGCAGTGTCACAGGGGTGCTGCAGCCAGGTTTCCTGGAAGATCTGTCCAGGTCTTACAAGGAATACATCACACCAGAGCCACACTAGGGAAGTGTTTTAAAACATAGAAGCAGGGCCCCCTGTGCTCTGAGGGCCTGGGGATTTGATGTATAACCACCTTTTTTCATAAAAATGTATTCTCCAGTTTCAGCTTTCCTTCCTTAAAAATATATGTTGCTCTGCTTTCTGACTGAGAAAAAACTTGAAAATATCTGAGCAAGAGAAGTGCTCCTGACACATGACTGCAGCCTCAAAATCTGTGCTCTCCTATTATGTTCTAAAACTCAGCAGTCTGAGCGTCAAAGTGACTGCTTTGCTCCAGGCAGACATCACATGGGTTTTTTCTGTCCCCCTCTCAGTGAGGACTTGCCTCTTGCTGCTCCCTTTTCCCCACAGAGAGAAGTCAACTGGACAACAGAGTTTGTACTTACTACTATGTTTTATGGTGTAACAGAGAGCCAGTTATTATGGCTTTGACAGAGACCTTTCCCCTGGTGTAATTATAATTACCTTGCATAGCTAGGGTATAATTACTGTCTGGATAATGCCAAAGTGATTAATGATCATTCTTTCCTTGTGAAATAACATTTTTACAATTGCTTTCAGTATCTGAAAAGTAAAAATTAGATCTGTATTTCATTGTTGTCTAATCCTGTGCGTGCTCTTCTTGGACTTCTAATGTTAAAAGTATATTAACAGCAGAGGCTGGATTTTCAACCTTGGTAGCAGCCACATCCTACTATTGACAGACACAGCATAACATCTTTCAAATGTAGATTTTTTTAAAAGCTCTTGTCTGCTACAGAAACGTTGCCTTGGGTCTCCAACATTGCCACTGTTAGTGACAGTTGTTCCTGGAGAAATCTTTCATGACAACTCCTTATGAGACCCTGTTTCATAGTAAAACTTCTTGGTATACGGACTTTCCTGCAGTGGGTAAGGCAGAACATGTGGAAGGCAAAGTCAGAATGGAAACGCCAAGGGGGGTTTGCCCCATACTATGAGATGAAGAATAAAAAAATAAGCTATGACTTATGAGGGTACCTGAAATCCAATGGTCACTTAACCTGGCTGGTCATGTTTTTCTGGTGTGACTCAAAGAACCAGGTATCTAAAAGGTTTTGGCATCACAGTTTAATACTTTTTCAAAGATTTTGATTTTTTTATTCCTGTTTATGTCTATCTTTCTTCCATGGGTCTGGGATGGGGAGGTTAGAAACTTAGATATTCCCTGTTTCCTTGGTGGGAATAAATGTGAGAGGATTAAGAAGATTTTTTCACCTCCCCTTCATCCTTCATCCAGTTTGGCTAAAAGAATTGTTCCACTTGTAAAAGCTCAAGTGATTACTAACACAGCCACTAGTTCTCAGATAATCTGAGACATTATTCAGAAAATCAAAGGTCTTTTCTAGCTGGGAAGAGAAGTCTTTACATTAAGTACTAAAATAGAAGCACTCTGACATTCTGCAACCCTTTATAACAGATCATTATGCAGAGACAGACCAGGTTCCAAATTTTCTACTGGGCAAAGCTAACAATGTTTTATTGAATAGAAGACCAAACACAAAGTTCCTGAAACATCGAAGTAGGTACTCTCTTTTCCACAATAAAACATTTCACATATTTTGAAGTTTTGTCAAGTTTTGTGACTTATTTTTGTGTGTAATGTGAAAGAAATGCCAGATAGCTTCTTTATTTTTTCCAGATCAATCAGATTGCTTTTTTTCTTCCTCCTTAGAGTTCAAGCCACTGTTATTCCATGTATTTCCCATCCAGCTAAAGATTTTTAGTTTTCTTCTTTTTGTTTTGAATTATGCTGCTTTGCTTTTAGGTATCAACACCTCCAAGTTTGCCTTGGACTGACTTGGATTTAAACATGTGCTGTAGGAAGGTGTTAGGCAGTACAAAGAAAAAGTGTAGACGTAGGCAGTAGGGTGCAACACATGACTGAACACCCCTGAGTTACAGCAGCCCCCATGACCAGCCTCCATTTGTTAACCCATTTTTACTGTTTCACACTGAATTGTGGTTCCATGTCCACAGACTTCGACTGTTCTGATATCACTGAGTGACTTAAAGTAGGCCTAGATCACATGATTGTAGTGGTGTTAGCACTTAATGTGCCAAGTGCTGTCTCAGCTAACGAGATGTATCCAGCCAACACAGTTTTTTCTTGATGATAAAATACCCTGTTCAGTGGGACTCTAATTCTGGGACAACTTTCTTATGTACTCTGTAAACAAATATACCTAAACAGCAGCAACTCCACAAGATAATGGATACATTACTACTACTACTACTACTACTACTACTACTACTACTACTACTACTACTACTACTAATAATAATAATAATAATAATAATAATAATAATAATAATAATAATAACGATAACAATAACAATAATAACAATAACAATAACAATAACAATAATCCGTATGACAGCACAGAGTGGTGTAATTAATTACAATTTTTGACATAAAGCTGTATTTTAGCTATGGAAATATGAGGGGAAATTTATATTTAAAACATTATATAGTTTCCTATAATCTCCTGGTTTAACATAGGCATGGTCTACAATTGATTTTCCCTCTGCTTGCTCTCCTGTTCATTAGCTACAACATAGGGAAAGTGCTTTAAAGCCTTTGAATATGGATTTCTGCCTCCATAGCTGCTTGATTCCAAATGAAATGTCTGATCTCTAAGTCTTCTGAAGTTTCAGACTTGTGAAGTATCTCACTTTAGCAGCTGCACCCATAAAATGGCATATACAAGCAAACAGGTAGAAACCTGAATCTTTCCCTACTTCCTCATGGAAATCGGGAAAGATTGCTTCCAAATCTGGAACAAAACCAGTCAGATTGGTGTAATGCCATCTTCCCAGCTGTTTCTTACCACCACTGTAACTGTCAAAGGAATCAAACGTTAAGGTACTTGTGGGCATTGTAGGGAAATCTAGTGGGATAAACTAGTTCCATGGCTGCTAGGTTTAGTCTTGAAGTGGATTTGTGAGTGGATTTTTAGTTCTTCTCTGATACTGACAAGTCCTTTTGAGGTCCTGTTGCAGAGCTTTGTGCTGAGCAGTGCTTCAGTTTCCCAGGAGTTTCCATAGCTCTCAAAAGGCTACTGCAGGAAAAACCAGCAGCAGACACAGGCTCCTGCTCTCTGAAATGCTCATATAAGTGAGCAGTGGCTGAAATGAGCCTTTTTTTCCCTCCTGGTTTGAGATTAGGAGGCTAACTCACCACGGACAGAGAGGTGAGAGTGCACAGCAACAATTCATATCAACACCCAAAATCATCACCTTTGCGTGGTAACTTAATGAGAAGAAGGGCAAGGAAAGTGCCTTAGATTATATTTAACTAGAAACTGTTAAGGAACCTTTTAAAATGACCCCTTTGAATTCTATTACAAGGACATACCTAGAAAGTGTTAGCAGAGAACAGTTGCCCCAGATTCTGACACTTAACAGCTTTTTTTTGTTAGGTACCAGCTCCATTCTGCCAGCTTCCCTCTCATCATCTTCCAGGTTTTGACAAAAGATCTTTCCTTCTAGCCCAAGCTTCATTTTTCCCAGCAAGTCAGTCCTGGTGAGAAGGCGTCTGACTTCAATATTTCTTAACAGAAACAGTACTTCTAGGTTTACAAGGCCCAAGAGAAAAGCTGCTTTTAACCAGAGCAGTCTTTCTTAGAGACAGAGTCTATAACCAGAACTGTGAATTCTCACATGCTGAGCATGGGACTCACCCCCCTGGCTTCTCCCTGAGGTCCCATGGTTAGGGATCTATCCACACAGTGCACTGTCTCCTCCATTTCCCCTTGGAGCAGAGTAGTCCAGGATCTGCTAATGAGCAGTAATTGATCCAGGATGATAGATTTAGGAGGCTGGGGCCAGCAGGGCTGCCAGGGGTCCCATGTTCAAAGGCGCCACTGCAGACACGTTCCTCAGCTCCAGCCATGCACTATATCTTTTCCTGAGCACCTGCATTAAAGAAAATACCTTTCTATGATGCTATTCATAGGTTCATCCTAACATATAATCTAGTGCCCAGACAGAGACTGCCCCTCAATATTTGACTGGAAATCGAGCATTAATCCATCTAATGCTTATATAAACATTCAAAACCATGGGAGGGGATACCTGTACCTGTTTGAATCACAGAAACTATTCTGATCTGAAAATCTTTTACACCCAAGAGCAGTATGGTTAATGACCATACTGTTATTTGAGGCTCTTTGCAACACAAAGTCTGATTTCACTATTTCTGGAACCAAAATGCTGTCTGGGACCAAAATATTTTCACTCACACAGCAACCATGTCCATTAACGAGGCAAGACAGGGTTTTGCTTTCCATCTCCATCTCTTGCATCACGTCTTCACTTTTTCTCAGTCCATTTGAATAAAGGCTTCAAAACTTTTACAGTTCATAAGCATGGATACTTTTTCTCCATTAAATTTAGGAAGATCTCTAGTTTTAATGAGTAATATATTGTGGCAGCAACTCGAAACTAACAATTTACAGAACAGAGATTGGCAGCGGAGACCTACCATAAGTAATAGAGTGCCAAATTATGCTAACAGGCTGGGTAGCAACAAGTGAATTATTCCAACAGAATATAAACCAGCATAATAGTTTTCCTGCAATTTTTGTATCAAATATCACTTTAAAAAAAAAACAACACATTTCTTCTTTCCTTTACCGTAGTCTCCTGTTGAGAAAAAGCTTAATGTATGCCTGATCAGTTTGTTGTACCCATTGGAAAAGAGAACACATAGCTTATATGTGGATTAAACTGCCTGTTTCCTCACAGATTTTCTCTTCTGATCTACCTTTAGGAAAGAAACCTGCCCAAGGGCTTTCTCATGGATGCAGCCAGCAGCATTAACTTTCAGTGTGGAAAAGTTACTACGAACCCTGAGCTGATGAAGCTCAGACTAGCTGTCATCTTTTTGCTCATCTACATTCTAAAACCTGTAGTGAAAACGCAGCACAACCCAGGAGAAGAAAGGGCTCTCTGAGAGTACAGCTCCAGAGCTTCCTCACACTGGGACATCCAGTGACACCACCCTGTGTCTGTGTCAAGGGTTTTGCTGCACAGTTCCTTCTGTGAGTGAATACAGGTTCTTTCTTTTTTTCTTTTTTTTTTTTTTATGGTTGGTGGGATTCTTTCCATGTTGTTATTCCATATTATACAGCTTTAAAAAAATTGTATCCACCACTGAGACCTGGCCTTTCTCTGAGGCTCTTTGCTCCAGTTTTGGGCAAGGCTAAGGAATTACTATATATAAAATATGGCTTACAACAGTTCTGACTTTTTACAGTAAGGATTTGAACAAAAGTACCATGATGATCATGATGATGATGATTTCTAATGATGGAGGTCCCCAGCAGGGACAGTTAAGAAAAAAGTTAATTCACCAACACTGATATGTACTCAGATAATATTTGGGGTGAAATTTTAAATAAAAGTCAGCAAGGAGCACAAGGGTAAAAGGAGTCTTTCAGTCTTTCAATTTGCCCTCTTCCAGGGGCACAGATTAAAAATACATGACTGTTCTAGTAGAAAGACTTCACACACTTCTCACTATAGAAGTTAGTAAAAATAGTAGTCTGGGGTATATTGTATTTTATTTTATTTTATTTTATTTTATTTTACTTATTGCCTTATTTTCACAAACTTTGCTGGTCACAGAGCCTTCAAGTATTCCAGCAGTAAGTGGTCACTGAAAGAGGCCAATGAGTGTGGCCCTTTGGGAGTCCCAGTGTTGAATTTTGGCATCCCTAAACAGCCTCAAGCCGTGGCATCTGGTCATTCACCCTCTGAGAGGCAAGGCCTGATGTGAGCAACACCTTCAGCACCAGGAACACAAGGACCATGCCCAGCCCCACCTTGGGACATGCAGTGCCATGACCTGAGAAGAACTCTGCAGCACCCTGGATTTCAGGCAGCATTTTTCTCCCAGATGTAGCAGGGGCATTTCCCTGCCACCACCCCTCTGTGCAGCCCCCTGCCCCTGCCTGGTGTGAGTTCACTCCAGAAAAGAATGTGCAATCAAGATCTACAGTTCAGACCCAGAAGCAGAATGCTGTCTTTAATTTATAAAACGTATACACAAAGTGAACCCTCAATCTGATTTGTATTGTTTGTGCATATACTATTTTCCTAGTATCAACATAGACTTATGCATATAATTTCATTTGTTTCGGTTGGGTTTTTAAATTTAAAAAAATTCTTTTCAGCTTCTACTGCACAACACCCTTCCTGTCTCTTTCTTTCTCTTAGTAAATTCAAATGTATACATGTGGTTGTGCAGATAAATGTGCACACACAGAGCCTCCATTCAACCCTGTGCTGCACTGAGGTTCCCAAGCTGTGCTTTTCCTATTGCCCAGCTCCAGCGTCTCAGGAGCTGGAGCTCTCTCTATTTATGTGTAAGTTGCTTCTAAATAATATTCCCTGCATCATATGAGAATTATTTCTGATTATGTTTCCTGGGGCATTAGGAATGTCAGGTGAGAGGGGCCTTTGGGGATGATGACAGCATTACTTCTGCCTCCATCACACAACTTTTAGAAACTCATCCCATCTTTAGGCTCTACTGGTTACCACAGAACTTAAAAAGTTTTAATTGGCCAAATAATTTTTAAGTGGCAAAATCACTTCATACTATCATCAAAATCAACCAATATGCCTTTTAGAGTTCCTTATTAATAGGGCTAAAGTATTTTTGATTTTCACTGCATTTTTCCATGTTGTATCATGTCCAGAATCAAGGACATCAACTTGGCAGATGTTTGAACACTGTGTTTATGCAAGCCAAGTAGGTTATTGAGAAATATAGGAGTTTTGTACACAATAGTGAAAACAATATAAACAATATAAACAATAGTGAAAAAACATTATTATGGCTAGCAAACTAGAAACAGAAACAAAATAGTCTACGCTTTATAAAATATGTTAAAAGTTAAATGACATTTCCTCTTTTCATCCAATGAATTGGCCAAGAAGTAAAGTCTGGATACTTTTATTACTGCTGTTTCATTACAGGACATATGGTTAAACATGATCCCATTGTGACTGAAGGGTGTCCTGCAGCAAGTCTAGTGACTGGGAGGTTGATCAATGCCATCTGCTTCCAGGACTGGAGAATTCCTGGTCTGAGGATGCAACACAGGCACAAAGAAATGCAGTCCAGCCCCAGGACTGAGTGGTCAGTGGTGTAAGGACAACTTGTGAGTCTTCAAGGGACAGAGTTTCAAAGGTGGAACTTGGCACGCAGGAGCAGGGAGAAAGCTCCAAAAGTAGGCATGAGTAACAAAAGGAATGAAAATGCCAATTGTGGGAAACTGAAACACAAGAAACAGTAATGAAACGCAATCAGAAGTGTATGGTTGAGAGATCCCAAAAAGAGGCGGAGACATTACCAACTTGTTTGTGCAAAAGTTGGAAAAAATGTCACATTCTATTTGTTGTGTATTTTGGATGGTTGAAAAACTCCTTGAAGTCTTCCAACATTTCACAGGAAAACATTCTGGGATTTTCCCTGGGGGTGTCAGAAGGAGGAGGAGTCCTTTTTCATTTAACATTTTTAGTATTCAAATTAGAAGACTTTCAGAATCCTAGGGTGAAACTCAAAAGCCTTTCCCTAGGAAGCCTGGGAGCATATCAAAAATCAATGGCATGGAGGATGGAAAAAGTTTCAAAAATGTGAGACTGGCAGGAAATACTGGCACATTTCTGTTTGATATTTACTTTCTTGGCATGCAGTGGCTCTTTTAGCGCCAATGGAAAATCCTCTAGTGCCAAGCCACTCTCAGATAAATCTGCACACAAATACACTTTGAATTGGCATGTAGCTTTTGAGATTAAGGTTTAACCCTTGCCAAAATATGCGTTTTTGGATTCTAGCATGTCTCTTAAGTTAATTAGGTAACTTCATAGTATGAAAATGCTATACATGACTGATTGGAATTTGATGTGTCTGAGCTCAGCAAAACCAAATGAATGGGGAAGAGTGAAGACACCTGACATGGAAGAACAAAAAACCAAGGCTCTGAATTTTATAGAGACATAAGGAAATTGCAGCCAAAAAATTACACAGCCTAAACCTGATCTCTGGGGATGACTGAATCCCATTACAAGAGCAGAGGTGATCTTCACATGGCTGGGGAATATGGAGAGGTTGAGGAGACACAAGCAGACCTTATGTCTAGTCCTGCTAAGGAATTTTAAATCCCTTAACCATCCTTATTAAATTAATGCTTGAGCTATAACCTAATTAAAATCACAGATTTTCAAGTTCAACCTTCAACTGAACAGTCTGTATAATCCTGAAAGAAAAACTAAGGGCTGGTCAATGACTGGATAGAGGTTCACTGTTGTCTGTTCTGCTAATAGAGCACTTATGTGGGAATATCTCAGATCAGTAGTTCTCCCTGCAGTAATCTAGGAGCAAGCACTGGAGCCCCAGGTCATGCAGGGATTGAACACAACTGCATTTCAGTATAATACATTCCATGTGGCATTATGGACACAGGCAGGGCATGTACACTGCTGTAAGCAGTGCCACAGTCACTGAATTGGGGTGTGGTGAGGATCAGCAGCCAAAGCCAGGCAGCACAAAGAAACATCTACAGAGCAATCAAATCATGGATATCAATCAAAGCCTGGAGCTGGATCTTTTGCTAATTTCCCAGTTATTTCTTCCTTCTCATTCATCAGAATATTTCTCAGGAAGGGAATGTTCCTTGCACCCTCTTTTTCCTCACAACTTTGCAAAACAGCACGTCTGAGACAGTGCCTCTGCTGTCAGCAGTACAATGAGAACCCATTGGCAGCTTTGGGGAGCTGAAGAATACCACTGGATCAGCTGGAATTTTTGAAATTACTCTCTTTCCTGCCAGTATGTGAAGACATTATAACTAATTGCAAAGAAATTAAAGGTATGAGAACAGAGACCAACTCAAGAAATTCTGCTGGTATTGTTCTTACATAGAGTTTAATTAGGCTGTTTTTAAAAGGCTACGACAAATGAAATCAGCATGAATCTGAATTACCTGTATTCCATAGTCCCATTATTATACCTTATCAGAAAGCAATTACTCGAAATATAGCTTGCTCTGAAACAGTCCCTTTTTGACAGCAGTAGAACAAAAATCTTAGTTCAGCCATGTCAGCTAAGACAAAACCTAGTGCTGTTAAAAACTGCAGGTATGCAAAATCTTCCAGTGTAATGTAACAGAGTAATACTTATTTTTTAAAAAACACAGTGGACATTCTATTCAACAAGGTGTGACATACCTTGTTTATGACATTTATCTCCTCTAATGCTGCTTCTTTGGCTTCAAACCAGTGAAGTCAGAGAACCCTAATACAAAGGTCTCCAGACCAGTATTTCTAGGCCTAATCAATAAATGAACAATATTAGACTCCAGATTATTCTGACTGTCTCACTTTGAAATTACTTGAAATCACAGATTTATGAAAAGAAGAACATCAGCTGTCATCCTAGCTCTCCAGCATTTGGCAAACTTGCTTCTACCCTGTCAATAAAAGTAGGTTTTATTAACAGAGCAGGAACTCAAAGGAATTGCTTGAAGCCTGTTTCTTAGATACACAGTTTATGGTATTCAGACAAATTCACCAAAAATATGTCAGGGGAAAAAGGTTGTTTCATATATTTTCTGATCAAAGAACTCATTATTTAAAATACTGTCAGATTGTCTTTCATCTTCATAACTGGCAAGCATAGGAAAACATATTGCAAATAAAAGCTGCCATCCAAAATGTCATACTGATTATGCATTCACAAGTCAGCTACCTGAGGCTTAGAGAGACAAGAAATATCACAGGATCCCACTATGTGTTTTAGCTGTTGTGGTTTGAGAGGCTGGACAGCAGCCTTTTCTACACATGTTGCAAGAACAGCCGTGTGTCAATAAGAATAACCAGTGACAGTATTTCTCAACCTATACGTTTAAGTTTAGGTTAATTTCTTTTGGTGGTTAATAGAATATGGTAGAGAAAGGCACCAAGTTCCTAACATTTTGTCACACCACTTACTTCACAGGACATATGTTGACGTGTTCTGTAATTTAGTCAACTATTTTTTTCCCCACTATGTCCCCATACTATGACAGCGACTATGAAAATTTGGCTCTAGGAACCTAGAAAAACAACTGTAATATATGGTTAGACACATTTTGGCCATGTAGGATCTTCTTCAAAGTTATGAGATGTTCCCCAATGTGTACCTTTCCAATGTTAATGAGGTGTTGAGCAATGGGAAATTATTTTCTTCCACTGACTTTAACAGTTCTTTTCTCTCAGAAAAAATCTTTAGCGTGTATTTTCATTATGGTATCCTCAGAAGAACAGGGAAAATGAGACTATTTAATGTCTCCTGAAGGAATGCTTTCAACTGCTGAGAAGGGAGGGGAAAAACCATGGAAGTAATTTGCTACTGAATTTCTTCATAATTACAGGGTTACGACACATGCAAAAACAATGAGTCTCCTTTTGAAATTTTACGTGGGTGAAAGGTGAAGACCAAGCTGAATTGGGTCACTTGTTTACTCTGACAGTAATGACAAGCTTGAATATATAATAAAGAGAAGCCAAGAGCCACGTTGACATAAATGAAAATTAACACACCTTAAATTTCAGAAAAGCCTAAAATTATTCAGTCTTTCTTTTTCCAAAATAGTTTTGAAGATTCTGGTTGCTCCAGTAAAAACAGATAAAACACCAATACAGCTGAATTATCCCCATATTTTTTCATGCCCATATAGTCTGTGTCTGGAGCAGTGCCCATTATGACAGCCTCTTGTCTGTCTTGGAGAGCTAGAAATAAGTTAATGTTTGATAATACACAACAATTCAGCTGAATTGATGTTTAATGGTATAGGAATGAGATTTGTGAAGAAGCCATTATACAATGGGCCATTGACATATTAATCCATTAATGCTCTTTATCACACACAGGTAGGAAATTCTTCACTTCAAAAATGGTGAGGCATTTGAACAGGTTGCCCAGAGATGTTGTGGAAGCCTCATCCCAGGAAGTGTTGGATGAGGTCCTGGGCAACCTGACTGAGTGGAAGGTGTCCCTGCTCATGGCTGGGGGCTTGGAACTAGATGGTCTTGAAGGTCTCTTCCAACTCAAACCATTCTATGACTCCATGAATTTCAACTGATATTAGTCTTTATATTATTATCTTTGTGAAAGAGATGGTGGATAAATCATCATTCATCATGACCAGTTCAAAGTTCTGCACAGATCAGAAAGGGTCACAGAGGGTGTTCACACATGTCCCTTTACAAATGTAAGGATGGTGTTTGAAAGGATTTTCTCCTCTGAAGAAACGGAATTATAGATCTTTGTGAGCATAAGACAAATCCTTATTTCATAACTTTTTCCTAGGCTATTCGAAACAAAATGTTAGATTCAACCTACATGACTCAGGTAATTCCCATCACTTCATTTCCTGCTTTAACTCTGTAGAGATCCATATTGCAAATCAGCAAACTCTCCGGCTTTCTTTGGGTAGTAAAGGAGCTTTTTTCTGCTCAGATAGAATTATTTTGTAGGAGTCATCCTCTTGGGGATGAAGAAGCAGACTTTACAAGTTTTACATAGTAAAGAATTAGAGACTCCACATAACCAACTGGAGAACAGGTAAATTCAATGAGCTCTTCAGAGTCACGCTGAGAACTCATAGCCAAACATGGTCTTAATTCCAGACCTCTGGGAGCCAAATTACTTCTGTACAGAATCTTCCTTATTCATCACCATAAACACCCGAATCTTGATTAAAAAGTTATCTAGGTAGACTTATAATTATAAAATTAGGGGTATTATTAGGAATGCGTCTTGAGAACACATTCCAGGTGACCAAACAATGTTACTAAAAAATAAAAGTATTAGAGAAAAGATATCATTTCAGCCTGAAAAAGGATACCTGTTATGAGACAGTGAATTAACATTTTCTTCTAGATAAAATATAATGGCAGCATGCCCAGTTTGTCATGGTGAACAAAACCATTTATTAGGCTTCTTTCACCTCTAATTTTAAAAATCACTTATCTACTTTAACAAGATGGGGGTTATGACAACAGCCAACAATAATGATGATGGACATACCCATTCCACTTGCAGGGTTTTTATTAATTTACATATATAACATTTTTCATAGCATTTCCAGTATTCAAAAATATACTGAGAAAGTAATTTAAGCAAGTCTAGATCTGTCTGCCATATAAATATGTGGTGTGTAAATATACACAGGATGATTATCAGTAGCTTAAATGTCTTTTGTCATAATGGCATTTAAACCTTATTTCATGTGTTCTGAGGTTATTTTTAAAAATCTGTTATCTAAGAAGACAAATCACTTCTTGTAAGTTGTTCAGCCATTTGACTAAGAATTGCTTTTTACCTGCAAAAGTCTTGCAGCTGTTCTAGCACAAAAGTAAAAGATACTGTAAATATCAAGAAAAATATTGCAATTATTTGATTTAAGGTATATTTGTTTACTTGTTTCAGTTCTCAATTTCTAAAATATAGTTCTTAAAAGAACTAATTTAAGCAGGAGCTCAAAAAGACAAAGAGCTCAACTCTTTTTCATGCTTACTATGTTGGGTTTGCATTTTGTAAAATTAAGCATGAAATGAAGCTTGAAGCACAAAGATTAAGAAACACAACTGTAACAAAAATGTCACCTTTCTCAGTGTATGGTTTCCTGCTTCTTCTGATCTCAGCATTTCCACATTCATTTTCCACAGCAGTATATCTGTTTTTCTGCACAGACATATGGGCCAGAGGTTGATTTCTCAGCTATGGAAAAAAACAGAATTATAGAATCTTAGTACATTCTTTTTGCAACTTGTCTTACTTACCTACATATACCAATACCCATCACTCCTGCAATGGGATGGTCAGACAGCGTGCAAAGAAATCTCTTTTTCCAGAAAACTGAGCCTAGCAGTAATTGTGGGTTTGCGGGAATAACTCTGTCACAAGAACTGACCTAATCAGAGCCTAAAGCAAAGAGCAAACATTCCTTTTGCCTACATAGCTCCCTGTCATCCAGCTGTCTTCTGCACAGCCTTGCACAAGTCAGAAGCAATAACGTGTCCTCCAAAAAGCAGCTGCTATTTTGTATTAAAAAAAAGAACCAGGAGGCTTTGGCTGTACTGATCCACAGTGCTAAATGTTGGTTCACAATACAATCAGATAAAGACAGAAAATGGAATCAGGAGGAAATAATGGAAAGTGCTATACCAAGAGTCTGGGAAGAAGGTTTGTTGAAATGGGAAGATCTCATAATTATATTGAAGTTATTGAATATAAAAGTCAAAATAGTTCTTAAGCCAGCAATGCCATGAGGCAATTTTGATGATAATTTTTGTATTATGATATCAGTTATTTAGAACTAGATAGGTGCCCTTTTCAAGATGAAAATCATATGATGAAAACAGAAGTGAAAATTCATTTTTTCCCTATTAGTCTGTTTGTGTTTTTTGAGAATAGGCTTTCCACTAAGCCAGTTTTTGTCTCACTGGATGTGAATAACAAGATTAAAACTTCAAGGGCTCTGTCCTCAGCTAGTTTACATTTGAGTACAAAAGTTGGGGCTTTGGACTAAACTATTCAAAAGCTCAATTGTGTTTTAAAAATTCAAACAATCTTAATATTTTAATATTCCCCCTCGGGTTATTGAGAAAAATCAGATTTAATACTCACCAACCATCTGATTTATATAAATATCTTATAAACTTTAATACCGGTGCCTTTGTGCACTTAAGAGCCACATGGGATATAAGAACAGGGAAAAGGCGCAGAGAAAGTCAGTGGGAAAAGATCTGGTTTCTTAGTTATAAAGCAATAAAAAGCATGCATTTAAAATTACATATTTTAATATTTCACATAACCTATGCTGGATGCTGTGGAGAATGAGGCCGTGGGTTCTGAGCTTTGCATGTGCTTGTTGATGGTAACGAGTCCAGGTGGGGGGCCCTCGCTGTGTGCTCAGGCACTGTGTGGTCAAGCATGCCTGCTGAGGGCTGAGGAAAATTCATCCTTCTGAACTCAGACTCCATGACCACTCCTGCTTTTCATGTTATTCGTATCGCTCATCTCTGGGATTTACCGTCAAGGAAGGTACCTGGGCTGCTGCTAACACTGATGGCAGTGATGTCATTGTCATAGCACTAGAATGACAGAATTCATAAAATTCATCACCTGACTTGGACAACCTGACAAAAATCCTCCCTGCATTGAGGGTTGATATGAAACAAAAGTACTGCAGAAGTTCCAATAATAAGTTCAAAACAAGCTGCAGGCTGAGGAACACAGGAGAGAAGCCATGGGCATGGAGGCAAGGCACAAATGTGTCAGGTAGGCCCCAATGAGAACCACCCTGTGTGAATCCTAGAGGGTGCTCCCCTGGGGATGGAGAGAGAGCTGGGACGTGTCTGGGGGGCTTTTGGCACTGGGCTAGCCCTGTAATGGCCTGGGTGTGCAGAGAGAGTTCAACATGCACAAGGGGACTGAGGAAGGAATGCAAACCCATACCCTTATCTTACAACATCTATCACTGTATTACTTCACAGTGCTGTGGAAGGTTCTATTTTTCCAGGACTGACTGTGTTGTCTTATGCTGTGAGAACTGAGGGGTGAAAGCAGGGCCCTGTGCTGAAAGCAGCCATTGACCCAAGAGTGAAATGGCAAAGAGCTGCAAAATGCCATCAGCCACGAGATGTGTTAAGAGCCAAATCCCACAGCTGTTGTTCAACCCGTGCAGACCCCTGGCTGTTTTCAGAACAGCACTGGCTCTGATATCACATTGGTATCTAAGTGTATGTCAAGCCAAAAGAGACTGACTCCTATTGCAGAGCAAGCATCTCCCCAGACAGGAGTGCAACAATACAGCTGCACTGCAGCCATGGGGCAGGAATAACCGGTGAAGCTTTCCTCCATGGGGCAGGAATAACTGGTGAAGCCTTCCCATGATGACAAGCTCCCAGCTCGATGCTCCCTCTAGAGCTCTCATGGCTGCAGATGCAAGGAGACCCAAGAGTGGGGCCCATGGAAAGGCAGAAGCAAGGGGCAACATCTGCACAGTGTCGTCCTCCTGCTCATCTTGGATGGTGTCACCATAGAGGGACTGTCACAGCATCACTAAAAATTAAATTTAAAATGTTATTTAGCTCACTCTCCATTCCCCCTTTCAAATGCAGGATCAAATTTAAATCAATTCATGATAGATACTTGTTTCCCTGTCCTTAGCGAATTTCTAGATATGGACAGTGCACATTTCCTTAGTAACTTTTTTTGTCTTTTTTCAGTCTTTACCATTAGACATTTTTTCCCAATAGCCCACTAAACTAGGAAATTTAAGCTCATCATTTATTTTAGTAGACAGAGAAGTATTATTTCCTTTTCTCACTGAAGAACATTTGACATGTTTGAGGCTTCTAGGCCATCTTCCAGAACTCATCTCCCCAGTTCCAGACTGGGAAAGCCAGGCAGATGGTAAATAACTTACATAGAAAGCTTATGTATTGGACTATCGCACCCAAATCTGTTAATGTAACACAGATATAAGGATCATCCATCAGGAAGAAGCCCTCTACAAGGAGCAATGATTTCAATGGTGAAATTGAGCAAATAGTAAAAATTAGAAGAATCCAGTCATTTTCTTTAACTCTGTGCTCCAGAACTGACCTGAATCTGATTTATAGAACTTCTGCTTTTGTTATCAGTGAAAGAGTGGTATATGATCCATAACTTCAGACTAACAGCTAAAGGGATTTGGAGTGGCAGTGCTTAGTTCTGACAAACTTCTACTCTGTGACCCATTTTGTACATGCCACTTTTGCTGGAGACAGATAAGGAAATGGAAGAGGGAGTTTGTACATTGGCCAAGCCTTTTGTTCCATATGAGTGTTTTATAAATATAAAATGTCCAGATAATTCCTAGGAGAGGTAAAATATTGGTTTCCTATAGCTTCTTAAAGTTTTAGCTGTCTCACTGCACACTGAGACCTAAATTCACCCCTTCTAACTTCAATCAAACTGGGGTCCTACACAGGCAGTGCAGAACTATAGGACACTCCAGAGAGCAGCTGGAAAATCGTTCACTAATTGCCCATTGGCTTAATTGAGGAATTAAAGGCAATTTTATTCCCAACTTTGTCACTTCAGCCAACCCAAAGCTCTAATTATGTAGGTCTAAGAGGAGAATTTAAGGAATATGATCTTCTACAGACACTGTTGAGGCCCCTAGCCTACATACAGTGATGCCAACTACATTTTCCTGCATACCTTATTCTGATTCCTGGCCATAGCTTTTCTATACTGACTCCAACTGCAACCAGTCGCTCTGATATCTCTACTACATTGTATTTATGATACAATACAAGCTTTTTCTTCTACAGAAGTGTTGCCATTTTAAGTAACATGAACAGAAAAACAATTCTGAAACAAAGGAAAATAAGAATAATTTAATAGAAAATTTCCGTCTTTCTAGAAGGAAATGTAGAAAAGAAATGAAGACATACAATTGTGTAAGCAAAGAAACCACTTTTGTAGATTATCAACAGGTATAATTTGGCCTGAGAATGCGACTTCAAAGCCTGAGACTTATTTACTACAAGCAGTAGACATGTAATAGAATAAGGAATTTCCCACAACAAGGTCACCTCAGAAGTTCTCCATGTTGACAGTAACCTAAAAACTTTGCCACCTGGCAATCACCTCAGCAACCCATGCAAAATAAGTAGATGGTCTCAGCTCAGTTGCCAGGTGTAAGGTGGCCACAGTGTGGAAACCTCCATTAAAATTAACAGTAATTGGCAGCTATGCCAGCAAGGCCTCAGATGTCCCCTGGGAGATGTCCCCTGAGGAATGGGAAGAGCACCTTCAGTGTACAGTCCCTGATAAACAGTTTGCACCCAGCTGGCTCTGCCTTGCTCATCTTACAGCACAGTGAGCAGTAATGGCCCCACAACTTATTTACAAATACAAGACCTAAAGTATTATTTTTTATTTCCTTTTACAGCACTTATTTCCTAACACCCCGAGTACCTGCACAACATTTTTACTGCAAACATCATTTTTGTGAAGAAACCTTCATTTTATATATTTCCTGGATTTTTTTTCCAGGAGGGGAATAAAGAACAAATTCAAACATCTGTCCTAAATTAAATACAACACAGACTCACAAACCTGACAGTGAATTTGGTCAGCAAAAGTTTTATTAAAATAATGCAGGGCACATTGTTTTCATAGCTGGGATGTGGCTGCTGAGGCAGCGGAGTCGGACCCTGCTTGGACAGCAGATGGTGTCCTACTGTAACACTAAGCTCCAGTGCTCAAAGAGGAATCTTAAACCAGCCTTTAAAATACTCTCCAATTTCCATTTAATTACTTTAATTGGCTGTATAGGCTATGTAATAAAAAAGATGGATCTGTTTAAGCACTAGGCTGAATTAAAATGTTTAGAGTGTGAAAACTGATGATTTTGAAACATATATCCCATTTCTGTGAGTATTTTCCAATATTTAAATGAACTTTCTAAAAATGTGATCATGCCACTTAGGTGCCTGAGCAGTCCTTTTCAAAGGTACCACAGGCAAATAACAATTAAGAATCCTACTGTCAAGGGAATCAGATGCTTCCCAATTCTCTAGGCCTTTGAAAATGTTCTCCTTATAGTATAAGTTATCTGTGTATAATAATGAAAAATCTAAACTTGCTATTGTTCCAGTAAAGGCAATGCAAAGACTTCTGAGCCTTTATGGGAAAGGACCATTTTTCTTCATCTGTGATGTATAGCCCCTTGTGCTGTACAGCAACTTATTCAGTGGGCATCTGGTCCCTATTGTAGCTCTCAGATACCAACAGTACAATTAAAACTCCACAGGAATTAAATTTATTCATGAAAAATTACATATTGTTGCTGTAATACTAAATCTGAAGGAATAATTAATAATTTCATGCTTTCACTCTGCAACCAAAGGTATCTTCCCTTCTATGTTTTTTTTCCTGATCTTTGAGATCTGCAGAAGTTCCCAGCACTTTGTGACTAATAAGGAGAACTGGGTGGTGAAGAGTAACCTGTCATATTAAGAAGCTCCAAGTCTGCTGAAGCCCCTGAACTTCAGGAAAATAGATAGGAAAAAGTGAGAGAACCTTCCAGGATTTCCACTTTGAGGAGCCCCTCAAAGCACTGTGCAGAACCTGAGTCATGGCTGAGCCTGGTCTGAAAACCCTTGAACAGATTGTCCAAATCACAGTTGTGGTCACTGTGGGGTCTGATGCATTGCAGCAGACCAGTGTGACTCAGCTCAGAGATATCTGGAGTTTGCAAGCCTACATTGGATTTACTGTCACTGGGAGGGCAAAATTTGTTGGGAACAGTTTTGTCATTCATACTGCGAGGTGATGAAATCTTTGCCTGCTGGAGCAGATAATCATCATCTTGTGCAGCCAAACCCAGGCTGGGACAGTGAAGTTATAAATGGTGTTATGCATCCAATCATCACTGAATCACTTTTTTTTTTCCCCACACAGAGACACTTGTAAAATTCTACTGTCTTTTTGCTTCTTTCAGAAAAAAATATTATTCCTCTACCTCCAACTTATGAGAGTAGTCTCACTAATTTTGGTGAGATTTTTCACATGAGAAAGCATTTTGGACCTGTTTCCTTGAGAAATAGGTTAGGAGTACCTGTATAAATGAGATGCCTGGTTTTCAGAAAATTATTTTATTTTCTTCCTTATCCCAGATATGACAGAGATTGCAGAGGTCAATATTCACCAAGACCATTTACATAACTTCTTCAAAGGCAATAAAATGATGAAACCTAAAATCTGCAAATTGTGGTGATTTGTAGTGCTTTGATTTATAGCCCTGTTGGGTTTGGAGTGAATGATTTCTACAGAGACCAGTCCCTCTAATCGGAATTTTACAAGAAACGGATGTGCTAAAAGAAACAGAAAGCTAACAGGGCTTCTGGTTACATTTTCAGCCTGATTTATAGAGCTGTAAAACTCTCTGTATCAGGGAGCTGACACCAATTTCTAGAAAGCTGTGAACATTTGTTTCCATCTGATTTTCCTGCAGGGCTCGTAGGCCCACTTCGTTCACAAAGCGAAATCCATGTCAGGTGTTAGAGAGTGTGGGACAGTGGTGAAACAAGTGAGCAGGCAGCAAAGGAGAACAAGCTAGGAATGTCGATTTTGGGGACAGAAGTGTATTTCCAAGGCCTCAGGAAAGGAAAGGGAGCTGAGGTGGGAGCAGGCACTACCAGGGTTGAAATGGCTAAGGGCGGTCTCATCTGGCACAGCAAGGGATGCTGCAGAGCTGAGCAGTGCCTGCTTGAGGACAAGCAGGTGCAGGATACAGATGGCCAAGCCTGGAGCTGCAGCAGCCATGCCACTGCAGCAACAACTTGCACCCCGACAGATGCAAATGCCACCTGCACGTGGATGCATTCAGACAGCAGAAGAGCAAGGTTGTGAGAAGAGGAAGAACTGGAGAGAAAATGGGCAACAATCCAGGGACAGGAGGTGCATTCTAGCCAAGGCTCAGCCTTGGTTGGTGCACACAGCACAGCACAGGGACACGATAAGCCTGGTCAGACAGGCAGAGAAGTGCCCAAGAGCTGTGAGAAGGAGAAGTGCCATGGCTGTTCTCCTCTGCAGACCTCGCCAGAGCCAGGCTGCAGATGGGGACATGCACTAAACAGGCAATGCCCATGGCTACTTATGACAAGAAAATTCCCCAAGCAGAACCAAGCCAAACCAGCACATACACCCTGCCATGTGCTGTGCTCAAGACGAAGAAGAGACAGTGGTGAGGAGCAAGACAGGGCATGGATCAGGAGAGGAGAGATGCAAGTGAACTCACAGGTCATAGGACCATCCTCTGGAGCTGGGCTGTGATTCACAGCAAAACATCCATCTGCCTCTGTGAGGATGCTAAACTATTTGACTCAGAGCAGGGAAAAGCTCCACAGCTTGGATATTTCCAGTTCCATTCCTTCTGATAGCTCGAAGTGTGTAGAAATGTTTGTCTTGCAATTTCATGCCTAAAAGGAAAATGGTGTAGAGGTTCAAACAAAATGATCTGAGGTGTCTTTTGAAATGGTAAGCTGCTCCCTTCCAGAAAACAAATTATGTGTCAGTCACAGGTTTTTACAGGTGCTTGAACTAGCATTCCATTCAAAGAGAGTTACAGAAGATTTCAGTGAAAAGGAAAAGGGAAAATTACTTTAAACCAGCACTTTTAAGCCTAGTGGATCTTCAGATCCGAGGTCCTGATCATCCATTATTCTTAGGCCCTCTACATTCAAGGGCACTTAGCAGGATGCCCAGCTGGCAAAGGTTTGGGGATCAAAGTCTGAGATATTTGTGTGTAGGCTAACAAGCAACTAAAAATGGCAGCTTCTGTTGACACAGCATTTAAGAAAATGTTCTTACTTTGTTATGCCTTTTAAAGGAACCCTATCAAGTTACTTTATTGTATAAAATTAAGTATTAAATACATTTTATAAAATGATTTAGTAGTACGTAGAGTTATTTTGGTTTTAGAGTGTCAAATTTAAAAAAATCAAATACAAATTAATAAACCAAGATGCATTTTATTGCTCTAAGTGAAGCTCCAAAGTTTATTACCCCTTTCCAAGGATTTACTTCCTTTATCTAAAAAGAAAAGTATAGGTGTCTTCAATTAATTATAAAGATCAATCTTACATGGAGAAGCCCTGATCCAGAAAACACATGTGCTTATGAGCAATTTAACTGCATGAGTAACTTCATATCTTTCAGTGGGTGAGACAGAAGCTGTGATCCATGGAGCTCCTAGTTTGGGTAAAGTTATTCATGGGCACAACTGTTTGCAGGACTGGAGCCAAGTATAACACTTATACAAATTCCCATCTAGAAGAAAAGGCAAATGAATGCATAGTAAAAAGCAATTACATGCTATTGAATGTTCTAAAAACTATATATTCTACAATAAGTTTACTAACACAATTATGGGTTGGGAGATATCCACCCATAATTGATGGATAATAAATGGAGAGGTTGAATGCAATAGAGAAGTAAAAAGAACACAGTGTAACTCTCTTCATATCTGAGTATCTCTCTAATTTAGGTGTTTCACAGATGCAGTAAGTATACACAGGAAATATGCAAACAAAACAAAAAGGGGTTGCTCTCAACTACCGTCTTCAGACACTGAATGAAGGTGTTGTCTAAAGAGAAATTATATTGGTGTTTTAGTACGTTTCAGAGCACCTAAGGCAGATGCTTTGCAGATGCTCAATGTACTCCGTAAGTGAAAAGTAGGCATCTCTAAAGATTAAAAAAGCCTTCTTCCACACCTGGGACACTGACACAGAAATTACCTATGCATCTTCTATCAGGTAACCACTATCCAGAACATTAAAGCAGAGCCAGGTTTCTCCTGTTCCCTGTTCTTCCTGAGAAACCCTTGCCTGTGCCTTGTGTGCTGCACAGGGACTGTGGCTCTCGTGGGAGAAGGGGGTTTTCAGGCCCCAGAGGGGGAAGAGGCCACTGCCCGTGGAGGTGGGTGTGTTGGCTTTGAACTCTTTGTGGAGGGGGACTCTGCTTGCCCTGAGCTAGGCTGCTGTGTTCTGTTGTTCCAGGTGTAAATCTTTAAGAGGCAAACACCACTGACCTGTATGATGTGGAATTCAGCATTTCTCAGTAATGGAGTGCATGTTGAGTGTCTCCAAACCCTCACTGTGAGCTGAGCTTCCTTAAGAGAGGGTCATGTAGCTGCTGAGTTTCTGGCTGTTAGGAGGTGGTGTTGTACCTTCAGGATGCTGTTTATTCCAACACAGGGGCATCATCTGGTTCTAGATAGCAGAACACATGCCAGATTGTTCTGCAAGATGGAGGCACGTGGAGCTTACCTGTGCTCCAGGACAAGCAGAATCCAAATGGCTATCAGCTCTCCTGCAAAGCCAAAACCCTACAGCTGCGAGAGACTGGATAATTTCCTTTTTGGCCTGTCCACCTTATTAAAATGTGTGTGAATACCTTCAGTCCCCCTGGGCCTGGCTGTGGAAGCATTAAACACTCTGCAAGTTCTCCTTATGAATTGCCAGTAAAATAGATGGCTTACAAATGTTTATGTTCTTGCACTTATTTTGCCCCCATGAAATAAATGCTGCTGCCAACCACAATACAATGCACCCAATGTCTTCTGCAGTGTTCTTGCTGCTGTTCGCTCTAAAACGTGTCTTTAGGAGTGTGTTCTATCTGTCCCTCTCCCCACCCCCAGCTGTACTTTGGCAATCCCTACACGGAAGAGGTTGTGTTTGCTCTGTTTACACACTAGACATTCACTTGTGTTCCACTGCATGCTGTCTATTTTTCCTTTGCATTGCTTTTTTCCATTCTTGTTTCTCTGAGTTTGCTCTGGCTGAGCTTGACTGTCTTACATCCTGCATATCTCCAGGAAGCCCTTCCAATCTGGATGCTGCCGCAGTATGGCAGGAACATTATAAAAGGTGCAGTTACTTTGCCAGCCTTTCTTCCTAGTGCATGCTCGGGGGGATGCACACAGCTGATGACTGAGTCGTTTGTTAAGATATATAATAACTGAAGTACACAAAAGCTTATTTTCGGTTTACACAGGAGGAAAAGAACACAAACAACCCCTAATGAGCCAGCCTTTCTTTCTAATTTGCATTTAGAATTTAAAATAAAAGATCGTCTTCGTATGAATACAGTTTTGTGATGAGGCAAGTGTCACTGTTTCATTGGTGTAATTGTCACCTTACAGAGTTCACTGTGCTATGACTTTCTAATCACTTCTCCCTTGCCCACACCCTTTTCGCCAGTGCAACCATCAGCAAAAGTCATAGATCTAAATCTCATCGGGCAACTGATGCAGGCTTAAAAATGCATGAAATGTTTTGTGATACATAGCCAAGGGGAATGGGGCTATGGGGAATGGAAGAAACGGGGAATAGGGATAATGAGGAACAGATAAGCTAGTACCACCTCTAAAAGCATCAAAATGTGAAGCCACATCTTCAGGCACAATACAACCACTTCACAGGTAATCAGGTGCTCGTTACGGGTCTGAACGTGCACATACCTGAATAATCAGTGGTGCTGCTGCCACTGAGTTTATATTCAGGCTAAACACTCACGCAGGATGCAGGAAGTTTCATCAGAAGCCAGTAGAAGTAAGGGTTAATCGCACTTCCAACAGAGAAAAGCTTTCTACTGAATCATCCAATATAGTGCTCCTTCTGGGGTTTTTCCCCCTTTACGCAAGAATTGCTTTACTGTTTTTCGAACGTGAGCTAACTTTGCTTATCAGTCCCCAAAAAGCAAGCCCCTGCAGGGTCCCCGCTGACAAATGCTGCAAGTCCTTTCCTCTGCTCTGAATGCCGCAATCAGGGAGATGCAATTTTCCAGTAGAGCTTGACAGTTTACATCAAAGGCACAGAAACTGTTTCTGGACATTGAAAAGATAAAATTCTAATACTAACTGATGCCTCCTTCAGTTTTTATTGCAGTTCAGTGTAAACAGATGCTGCTGGTTTCGAAAGCATATGTTCAGATCTGTCAAAGTGTACGTATGGTGATCTCTGCCTTATTCAAGGATGATATTTGCCATCGTATATATTCTTGATTCAATCACCTCTATGGCACTAGCCCTATGTGTGTGCCTACACGTCCACAGATGTCTGCCCTTACGTGTGCATGCATACAAACACAAACACATGCATATGCATTAAATGGAAACTGTAACCCAATCTTAACCAGGGGTTTAAATTAATCGTAATACATACACACATTTACAAACATTGGGCTATATTTAACTTTCGCATAAGCAGTGTAGGACTATTATCTTCTGAGAAGCCCTGCAGTGTATGAGTCAGCCCCAAAGCCTCTTAGTTAGCCCGTGGAAAGATGCCACTGACTTTACTGGGCTTAGGATCAGTCTGAAACCAATGGTTAATTGTCTCATATAATATAACTTTCCCTTCCAGCAAACTTAAGATAAACTCAGATTTTAATTCCAACAACTATAATTTTTTCCAAACAAATTCCTTATGGAATGGAAATGCACATTCTTGTTCTGGGCATTTTTCAATGCTTTCGTGTTTCTTTGTTTTGAAAATTGATTTAGTCATGTTAAACATTATGCAAGCTTGAAAAAAATCATAGTCTCCAACTATGCAAAGTGAAATTCTCATGCATACATAGCTCAGAAATAAATGTCATTAGTAAGTTCAAACTTGGCTAGTATTAAAGCCATCTTTGAGGAAGGGGAAAAAAAATCACATTTGGAGAAATTCAGCCTGATGTTTTAGAGAGTAAGAATAATTTAAGATTACATGTCCATCTCAGCTTTCTCATTTTATTATACACAACTTTCTATTTGCTTTCCAGGTGTTTTGAGAAGGATTTATTTGAGTATGCACTTGAAATTCACAATTATTTAGAGGTAAATTTAACATGCCTGCACGGGTCTTTTTGAATTAAAGGGAGGACTGTCTGAAGATCTGCATTTGAACTCTGAGCTATTAAGGCCATTTAGTTCATCCTAATTCGGGTATCACACCTGATAGAAATGTAGTTAGTCATGTAATTTTTAAGAAACTACTCCTGTAGAATATTTTGACTGCCAATCCTTCTCTGAGTAATCTCTAAACTAATAATCTGAGTTAGAAACTCATGACTAAGATTTCTGAATGCAGATTTTGTATATGCAGTTAATACTTAAGGTGTCTTTAAAAAGAATATGGTTGTGCTAATCACTAAAGAAAGTTCACATTAGGATTATTATTTATATTGATATCAGAGGTACTTGATATCAATATACCTGTGGAGATGTCATGCTGCTTTCTGGCACTGTAGGCTCTCAGCTGATGGGCATCTCACCGGGTACTCGAGTTTGGGTTCCCTGATAAGAGGCAACAGAGAACATCTCTGTTCAATAATATACAGTCTGCATGTTCAGGTGGGTGTCTACATTCTTAATTGCAGGCAATTAATGTTTAAAGTGCTAAATTGTTTTGAAAGCCACTAAATCCTGTTTCTATGTCTATTCCAGTCCCACACCACACTTATTGTTTTTTGCAACCCTGTATTTTGTTTTATAAATAGAATTTAGTGTGTATTATTTATGTAGCCTCCTACCAAAAGAGAAGATTGACAATGTCATAGAAAGAAAAATCTTTGGTCAGACTGACAACATCTACAACATCCCACTGTCTCTTCTTGTGGTACACCACAGACTCGGTTTTCACAGTAAGTCCAAAGCTCATTATGAGGTTTAGAAAAGCATTTATGGCTTTTAGTGAGTACAGTGTGAGAAGCAGATGCTCCCCAGGACTAATGCACTCAAGCTTGCCATAATGTGAGGGCAAGTCTCAGAGCCTCCACTCCCTTGCCAATGTAAATAGGAACAGGGCCATTGGCATACATCTAAATGGAATGTAATGTAAGTCATTCACTCCTTGAGTTTTAAAGCATACTTACTCCGGTATTTGTGTTAGCTGATATTTGCATAATAATGCCCAATGCACACAAAACATTGCATCAAAAGAAAGTTGCTCCTTCCCTCCAGCTTGTCTTTTGGAAATCTCTTTTTCTCCCTTTCTGAGACTTCTCCACACCACTCACAATCTTCTAGCTAACATATTTTTGCCATCCTTTGCTACCAGATGTCTTTCCCTCATGCTGCCACTTCCTTTCCCTGTGACATGCAAATAGAGCCTGAATTATAGCAAAACCTCTAAATACTGCCTCACCTGAGTGCTCTTTCTCTTTTTACCCTTACACTGGGCAGTAAAAGTGGTGGTCAGAAGGTCTTGAATGTGTTTGTCTTTATAAGGTACCTCTTTCTCCAACATACATCACGTGCACACCCACCCTGCCTGTTGCTGTGTGCGCGATACAAAATATAATAAAAGCATTGCTCAATTAGGCTGAAATGAATATTTAGTTTGGGCTGTATCTTTTTGCCTGAATCAAAGGGCTGTCCGGTGCTAATCAGTGTGACCCCACTGCCTCGTTGTCTGCCCCAGCTTTTATGAGAATGGACTACAGACATAGAATCAATCTGAGATTTTAAACATTGCCCCTACAAATCTTTCTCCCCAAGACTGTGTCATAGCTCGCTGGCAAGGCCTGTACTATTGAAGTGGGTATCTTTGATGGCTGTATGACATGCACAAGAGATTTGTTTCCCTTCTGAGCTAGAAAAAATGCAGCGAGCGTTGTTCACACGGCCGTGAGAACCGGTTGTGGGCCGAGGGGACTCGGTCGCACGCCGGGAAGCAGCGCACGGTGAGCCGGCTCCAGGCGCTCCCATCCCGGGAGGAGTTTGGCTCCGTGCGCTGTGGAGTCCTCAGCTGCGCCACTTCCCCAGATGAAAAGAGCTTTGCACGGGGGGCTTATTGCACATTCCTGGTCGCACGGGGGAGACTGGGTCCAGGTAGCTGCCTCCTTGCTTTCCCTTTAATCACTGCAGGGTGGGAACCGGATCCAGCCTGGAGGGATAAAAGATCTCTGAGATGAGGAAGTACAATGGAACAGAGTTAATGTCGATCGGTTTACTGCTGTAAGCAAATCACTGCCACATCTCTCTGTGCAGCATGTTAAAATTTACAACTCGTAGTTAAATGAGTCAGAGCTGTTGCTTCTGGTTCTGCCTCCAGCTTCTCCTGCCACAGAGCTGGAGAGACAATGGGTCCGTGTTGCAGAAGGGGCCTCGGGCCAGCCCCAAGGATCTGTGTTGCAATGCCCATTATCGCAATGCCTCATTTTTAGGCTCCCTGCTGTGGAAAAGATTGCTCAGGCCAGGGACAGACACCACTGTGCTTCATATAAGGTGTGGAGAGGGTTAAAAGCTAATAAAAGAACATTTCAGAGGTCCACATACTCCTTGGGTTAGAATATATATATTCTACCATAGATACATATGTATAGATTATTTGGATACAGATTTAGATATAGATATAGAAGATGAAGATTATACATTTATATATAGATTATATATTTATATAGGATATAAATAAATATATAGTGCAGGACAGAACTATGAAAGGCAGGAAGAAGGTGTCTCTTTCTGCCACAGACACCCTTGCAGTTCGGTGCAGAAGTCACTTTAGCCTGCTTTTCGTGAAGAATTAGAGAGTGACTGAACTACCTCATTGCATCCAGGAGCTCATTGGGTACAGCATATTATATTCTAAGCAGAGGGAGACTTATTCACCAGTCACCACGCTGCTGGATTTAATTTGGACAGTCCCATGACTGCTCTGAGGAGTGTCCTGGTCTCAAGACTGCTTATGCAGCTGCTTTTTCTTGCTCTCTCTGGCCACTTCCGTGTCTAATGTAAAATCAAATGTATCATTAGAAGACGTAGAGCAATTACCTCTAAGTCTCTAATAAGCTGGTGATTGGTATTTTCACTTTGTTTACAGAATACCTGAATTCAGCTGTTTACCGAAATTCAGACAGTACCGAGGAGTTTGTGCCAAGCATCCTACTTCCATCTGAAGGTGTCCAGCCGGTTTGTTCAGCAGACTTTTCACTTCTCAGATTTTTAGGAAAAAGGTCTGATGTGACTCGGGAGATTCACACAAAATGAGCCTGGATTTAAGCTTATAAGCACGACTGAGAAGCACTCAGCCCCCTCCCCTTCCCCTGGCCTTTACAATGGGTAAGTTAGGCAGCTTCCCTGTTTTGCCTCTGATTTCTTAAGGTTCTGTTCTCAGGCACAATCCTGAGCAGCAGGAGGCTGCTGCTGCGCCTAACTCACTCACTGAATTTAGCCTGCCCTAACTTTAGAAAGCAAGCTTTTGAGCTGTCGCTTCGCTTGAGCACTACGGAAAGCATTCGATAAAGTATTAAACGGGGCACCGATTCGTGTTTCGAGTGAAAGAGTGAATTCGGAAAGAAACCCCCAAACCACGAGAAATTCAGAGCAGATGAAAAATGTACGCTTAAACCAACGATTTGCGCAGCAGGTTTACCCGGTAGTCACCTTCTCTGTAGCTAAAACTGAAGGAGAGCCTTTCCTTGCTTTTTAAGCTCTCAGTCCCCGCTGTGTGCCACTCTGCCCTTCTGCCACAGCCGGAGCCGGGCGCGATCCCGCGGCATTCCCAGCCGGGGCTCCCGAACTTGCACGGAGCCGGGGGCCGGGAAGATGCTCCCAGAGGCTGCCCCTGTGTGATGTTAAGAGAGCCGTTCCCCTCTTTTGTGGGAATAAAAGTGGAAAAATGGCTTCTTTTATTTTCTATGTGTTTCTGCGCGTGTTTGGTTCCTCTCCGCGCTCTGGCTACCGTGAGCTGTATTTGCTACGCTCCGTGGAAAGTGTCGCACCAAGGCGCTCTCGCTTTCCCACGGCAGAGTCAGCCTCGGCTGTGAGTCCGTGGTGGTACGTGGATGTGCTCGGGGCCCCTCTGCTTTCTCTCGTCTGTCTGCCGAGGCTCTCTAGGAGTGCATGTGGAGATATGCATGGAGGGGAGGGGGGTACCGGCGTGACTGGGGAGGGGTGGCGGGGGAGAGGAGAGTTATTAGGAAACTTTGCTTTGGCTACTCTCTATCCTTGGGGCTGCGTGGCGCCAGCACCCTCAAGTTGAAAGGAAAACAGCCATTCTCACTTCCAACTGCCCACTGAGATCCTTAAGGCGACAAAGACACAAAAGTGAGTTTTATTTGCTGGTAAGCCAGAGGCAAGAAAAAAGAAAAGCCAATTCCCCCTTAAAAAGAGCCGACAAATCCTTTTTGCTCTTTTGTGTGAGCTTTTCCTATTCACATGGAGCGTTCATCCGTGTGATTCCCAACTTATTGTCATTACTTAGTTATTAATTGTTCTCATCTGGGTTTAATTGAGCAACCAAGGACTTTAGCCCAAGGGTCAGGGGGAAAACTTAAAGCAAAGACATGTTCAATAGGAATCCTGCGCTTCGAATATCCACCCTGAGTTAACATAATGTTAAAAAAAAAAAAAAAAAGAAAACAGAGACAAAGCGGAGAGATGAAAGGGTCCCGCTTTGCCAGGAGTCCCGCGCCACAGCGCCCAAAGGTGCCGGCAAAAGGGAGCAGTGCTTGCGGGGAACCAGCTCAAGGCAGTTCTTGCTGTTTAAAATCTCTCTTGGATTTTAAGGGCATCTTTACAGGATAAACCTGGCCTTCTGCGCGATTAGATCTCCCCAAACCCGCGGTCTAATCGCGCAGAGGCTAAGTTAGAGAGACAGATAAGCTAGAGATATCCAGCCTTTTTCTGCCAGAGACACAACGTGGGAAAAAGTCGGCACAGAGCTTTCCCGCTCCGGCGCGGCGTTGGGCGCTGGGGTCAGGATCACAGACACTGTCATTTGCACAGAGAAAAGAAATGATCGGAAAAGAAAAGGGTTGGGAAAAAAGTACAGAAGAAAAAAAAAAAAAAAGCAAGAAAAGAAAACAAACAACCACAAAAGCCCCAAACTCAACCCAGCTCAAAAATGACTGGGCGGCCAGAGCGGAGCGAGAGACGAGAGGGGGATTAGAGCAGCGAGCTCTGGAGAAAGTGACTGTGTTCAGGTATGTTGTTTCGCTGAGTTATTGAAAGCATCATTGATACTTAGGAGATGATAAAAGTCCTGCCTCGCCCCCAGCTACAGTCTCGCTGGAGCCACAGAGCCTGCAGAAGATTGCCGAGCCTCATTACAGCAATTATTTTCCTTCTAACTTTGCTTCAACCTTAACGTTTTAAATTGCTGGAAATGAAAGCACTGGGGTGGGGGTGGGGGGAAAGCCAGAAAGAAAAATATAGAGTCCCAATTTCTCAGCGGCCATTCTTTGAGCACAAAGATAAAGCACGAAATCGTATTTAAAAAAAAAAAAAAAGAAAAATAAAGAAAAAAAAGAAAAAAGTTGGCCCCCAACGCTCTCCCTTACCCGAGGGATTCGTCAAACCAAACCGGGTAGAGTGATGCACTGAGGGGGCTCAGGGCACAGCCGGCGGGGAACGCGGCGAGGCGGCGGCGCCGGTGCTGGCGGGATCGGCAGGCGCGGAGCCGGGACTGCGTGTCCGCCGATTTCCTCCGCGGGGTTCTCGGCCGTCGCCAGCGGTTTCCTCAGGGCCGTGGTCGACCGGGACGAGTTTCCAGGGGAAGCCAGCCGCTGAGAACGACGGGGCGCTCGAAAGCCCGAGGGTGGGCAGGAGACACGGCGCCGAGCAGTCCCGACCGTCAGTCCCGCGGGTTCCACCGGGCCCGCGCTCGTCCCCAGCACCACCGTCCTCACACCCCATCCCCCGAGCCATCGGCTCCGGGGCTGACACCGCCTCACCATTAGCGTCCTTTATCCCCTTCTTCAGCACCAGCCGAGCCGCGACGGCCCCGTTTCCTCCCCTCCGCCCCAAATCCCGGTGCTCGGGTCCCCCGGGTAATATCGGCCGGCAAATGGAGCTCTGGGGAAAGCCCTTTATCTCTCGCTAGGCTTAGGACTGAGGTGTGGAGCATGTCAAGCTCTCACAAGTATTCACAGTCAGCGGGGCCTGCGGCCGGGACCCTCCCAGACACAGGGACCGGGGAAGGAAGAGGAGCAACTTTTTTCTTGGGCCAGGGAAACACGGCCGATCCCGGCGCCGCTGGGGGTAGCAGCAGCGATCACATGCACCTTCGGGACAGGATGCGGTGGGAACCGCTGGCAAGAAGCAGTGAGGGAAAGGAGAAAACCTCAAACAGCTGGGAGGACAGGGCAGCTCCGAGATACACAGAAAACTGAAAACCCAGCTGCTGCCTCACTATCCAAAGCTGAAGTCTCCTGGAGAAGAGGGAAAACAGCTACTATAGCCAGATCCTCTCTCATGCCCCTAAACAAAAATTCGGTCTCTCCGTCTGTCATCCCCGAGAGGGCAAATAGCAAGTAAAAACAAATTGCATCAAACAGTAGCTTAAAATTAATTTATTTAACAAATATAGCTATAATATAAATGATAATAAAATTTCAAATATACAGTATATTACATAGTACACAGAGCCCCTTCCAAAGGAGCTGGTGGAGGAGCAAAGAAGGTAACAGACAGTGCTGTTACACGGGAATGGGAAAGGCTGTTTTACACTTCTGCCTCTTGACCTTGCCTCGCAGAAAGTAAGAGAAATGTCCTGTCTTTCAGTCCCCTTTTCTCATCTCTTCCACAGTTCCTTCCCCCATGGCAAGGGGCTCTCTGCAGGCTGCCAGCAAGACCCAGAGAAGCAGGACAGTTGGCCCATCATCACTCTGCCCCTGGAAACAGCTGGGGTGATGCCTCAGGTTTCTGCCAGCTCCCCAGGACTGCTGAGATCAGAACAGTGCCGGGATAGAGGCTCAGCATCAGAGGGGGAAGCAGAGAGACAGGTAGAGCCAGATTGGAGGAGTCTCTACCATAGGGTCCATGGGGAAGTCCACAGAGAAGAGCCAGAGGAGAAGGGGAGGGATTGTGTGTGGAGCCAGCGGGAGCAGCCAGCCAGCAGTGCTGGGCTGGGTTCGGCTCAGGCTCTATGTGAGGTGGTACATGCTGTATCCCACATGTGCTGTGTACAGTCCCACAGGAGCCACGGGCAGCCCTGCCCGCTGAAAAGGGCTGGAGGCACCGTACAGGGAAGCACCGGCCACGGCCGGGCCGCCCAGTGGGAAGGAGATGCCGAAAGCAGCAGGCGGGAGCATGGGCTTGGCTGCCATCTTCAGCTTCTCCAGCTCAGCCTCCTGGAGCCTCTTGGCCTTGGCGCGACGGTTCTGGAACCAGATCTTCACCTGGGTCTCGGTGAGGCTGAGCGAGCTGGAGAACTCTGCACGCTCGGCGATGGACAGGTACTGCTTCTGCCGAAACTTCCTCTCGAGGGCCAGCAGCTGCGCCGTGGTGAAGGGCGTCCGGGGCTTCCTGTTTGTCTTGTGCTTGCGCAGGGTGCAGGCGGGGGGGCTCAGCCGCCCTGTGCCCGGGAGCAGCCGGGGAAGAGAGGAAAGGAGAGACACCTTGGTTAGCAGTGTCCGAACCCCCACAGCCTGCAGAACACCCGCCCTACCGCGGATGAGGTGGGGAAAGGGGGAAGTAAGAAAGCGAGCTGCCCCAACACCACCAGGGTTGCCTGGGGCACACTGAAAATTGGTTTCTGCCGTTCCAAAAAAGAGAGCATTGGTTCTTATCAGGAACCTCTGACTCCATTGACAAGAACCCTGCAATGGGGAGGAATCAGACACCCACAAACCCTGCATCTCCTGCCTTCACGGCTACCCTGGTTCATGCAGAGGAAATGTAAATAAAGGGAACGACCGTCCAAATAAGAGAAAATAAGCCCTGTCCTTTTTACTGGATTACAGGGGAAAAAAAAATAAACAAAACGGGCTGGCTTCTCAATATCACACCCTCTTCATTAGGCCCCTGGGAACCGGTTTAAGCATGTAATTAATTACGAGGTCTGAATTGACACTCATGCTCTATCTACCACTTCGTCGGTCTGCTCCTCTTCTTTTAAATAAGTTTTCTAATGGTCTTCAACATCTATCTGTCCCAGGTTTACTGAGCAATAGCAAATTTTAGTTTGCAATATAAATAAATAAATTAAACTGCTGCTTTACTCTACACAAGTCCTGTCGGGAATCCTGCCGTTCTCCAAGGGACAGAGAAAGTAGCTCTGTTTGCAGCTTTGCTAAGGGAACCCCAAACGCTTGGAGAGCCTCAGACCAAGGCCATCCCTTTCCACGGGATCCCTGGCAGGAAGGGAGTGCGGCCAGGCCGAGGGCAGCCGGCCCATGCTGCAGAGACCCGGGCTCAACGCAGCCACTGGAAATTAACGGGCTTCTCTGATCTCGGCTCTCACGCTGTTATTCGTATTAATGTAGATCACTCTGTATCAAAGCAGAAAAACACCACTGACTGTGTCTCTTCGAACTTTGGACATGCACCATTAAGACGGCAGCCGGTGGGGCTGAAGCCCGTAAAGCTCCCGCTTCTAAGAAACCAGTCTGTGCGGGTCCTGATGGAATTTTTTGTGCCACTTTCTGAGAAAGCCTCAGTGGGGTTCAGTCAAAGTTTGCGCAGCTAGTTCGAGCCCCGAGTTAAACTAAGAGGCTGGCCATGTTACTTTTTCTTTTCCCCCCTCCGGTTAACATTTGGCACAAGATCTCACCCTGGCACGGCCGCTCTTCCTGTGCCTTCGCAGCCATCCTCCACATACCCTCAAATCCATTCAGTACTTTGGACGGATCGAAGCGGCCCAGAAAAGTAGGAACCGCACGGAAAAACATGCCATGAGAGGCAGGCAGGGCGAAAGCGACAGGAAAGCCCCGGCTACCCGCGCAGCTTTGCCCTCGGTCTGCCCGACCCCACGGGAAGGTCGCAGCCGGCCCGGAGAGCTCCCATCCCATCCCGTTACTTACTCGGGGGAGGCGGCGAGAACCGTGGGGTTTGCATCCAGGGGCTCCGCTCCTGCTTCTCGGGGCTTTCCGCCTTGACGAGCGCGTCTTCGGGCAGCTTGACCAGCCCTCCGACGGAGAAGTGCCCGCCGAGGGGCAGTGGGGAGGGCGGCGCCTCCGCCGACAGCGAGCCCAGGCGAGGGCTGAGG